>CAUYUJ010014080.1:0-45000 GCA_963575745.1 Prorocentrum cordatum
CAGCCTGCATCAGCCTCAGCCTCAGCCTCAGCCTGCCTCAGCATCAGCCTGCTTCAGCCTCAGCCTCAGCCTGCCTCAGCCTCAGCCTCAGTCTCCTTCAGCCTCAGCCTCAGTCTGCCTTCAGCCTCGGCCTCAGCCCTGCCTCGCCTCAGCCTGCATCAGCCTCAGCCTCAGCCTCAGCCTGCCTCAGCATCATCCTGCCTCAGCCTCAGCCTCAGCCTGCCTCAGCCTCAGCCTCAGCCTGCTTCAGCCTCAGCCTAAGTCGGCCTTCAGCCTCGGCCTCAGCCTCAGCCTGCCTCAGCCTCAGCCTGCCTCAGCCTCAGCATCAGCCTGCCTCAGCATTTAAAATGTGGCCCGGGAATTGAATTCTGGGAACTCGAAGAACGCGAAGTGGCCTACAGCTGGCCCCGGGCATTCAAAATCATGCCCAGGAGTGGAGTTCTGGGAACTCGAAGACCACGAAGTGGCCTACAGCTGGCTCCGGGCATTCAAAATGTGGCCCGGGAGTGGAGTTCTGGGAACTCGAAGAACACGAAGTGGCCTACAGTTGGCTCCGGGCATTCAAAATGTGGCCTGGGAATGGTGTTCTGGGAAATCCAACAGCACGAAGTGGCCTACAGTTGGCTCCAGGCATTCAAAATGTGGCCCGGGAATGGAGTTCTGGGAACTCGAAGAGCACGAAGTGGCCTACAGTTGGCTCCGGGCATCCAAAATGTGGCCCGGGAATGGAGTTCTGGGAAGTCCAAGAGCACGAAGTGGCCTACAGTTGGCTCCGGGCATTCAAAATGTGGCCCGGGAATGGAGTTCTGGGAGGTCGAAGAGCACGAAGTGTGTGACTGT
This sequence comes from Prorocentrum cordatum, assembly GCA_963575745.1. Lineage (NCBI taxonomy): Eukaryota > Dinophyceae > Prorocentrales > Prorocentraceae > Prorocentrum > Prorocentrum cordatum. Next base: position 841 of record CAUYUJ010014080.1, read on the forward strand.
CTGCTTAAAACGAGCCCAGCCCTGAGCCCGGCCCTCGCTGTCCGGATGCCGCCCAGACCTCCCTTCTGAGTCATCAGATGCTCTCTTTTGACACCACTAGAAACCTATCAGTCTTCGCTGTTAGGTAAAAAGCTCGTCACACCAAGGCTCCCAAGAACGAGCGTCAACGTAATCATCTCTGAACACCAGGGCTCCCAACAGAGAGTGGTGACGTAACAAGCTCTTCCCACCAAGGCTCCCAAGAGCGAACGGTGACGTGACAAACTTGTGTACACCAAGGCTCCCAAGAGCGAACGGGGACGTACACAACTCTCAACACCAGGGTTTCCAAGAGCGAGCGGCAACGTAAAAGTCTCGAAACACCAAGGCTCCCAAGAGCGAGCGGTGACGTCACAAACTCTGACCACCAAGGCTCCCAAGAGCGAAGGGTGCCATGAGCCTTCTCGGGCAGGTTGCTGCAGCGCTCGTTCAGTTCCCGTGCCGGCCCAGGTAACGGAAAGAGCGAGGTACGAGTGAATAACGTTGTAGTGTAGGGCGAAGCCCTTCAGGGGGGAGTGCAAAGGGGGGAGAGGTCTAGGGAACGGTTTAATGGCCCTTGGGTTTTTGCATGTTTTTCGGGTGCTCCCCATTTTCCGTCCCAGAAAAGCCTCAGACGGCCCAAGAGGCCCCAAAGATCGTCCCAAGACGGCCCCAGAGGCGCCCCAAAGGGGCCCAAAACAGTCCAACAGGTCCCCCAGACGGGCCCAACGCGCCCAAGAGGCCTCCAATATCGTCCCAAGACGGCCCCAGAGGCCCCCCAAAGGGGCCAACAATTATCCAAGAGGGCCCCCAAGACGGCCCCAGAGGGACCCAAGAAGGCCCAAGAGGGCCGAAGGACACCCCAAGAGAGCCCAATGAGGGCCCCAAGAGTCTCCCAAGCGGGCCCCAGGAGGAGGGGGAGGAGGAGGAGGAGGAGGAGGAAGGAGAGGAGGAGGAGGAGGAGGAGAAGGAGAGGAGAAGGAGGAGGTGGAGGAGGAGGGGAAGGAGGAAGAGAGGAGGAGGAGGAGAGAGGAGGAGAACGACGAGGGGGAGAGGGAGGAGGGAGAGGAGGGAAGGGAGTAGAAGGAGAAGGAGGGGAGGAAGAGGAGGAGGGGAGGAGGAGCTGGGGAGGAGTCAGGGGGGAGGAGGAGGACGAGGGAGGAGGAGGAGGAGGCGGAAGGAGGAGGAGGGGGAGGAGGAGGAGGAGGAGGAGGAGAGGAGGAGGAGGAGGAGGGGGAGTGAGGAGGAGGAGGAGGAGGGGAGGGGGGGAGGAGGAGAGAGAGGGAGGAGGGAGGAGGAAGGAGAAGGAGGAGGAGGATGAAGAGGAGGAGGAGGAGGAGGAGGAAGAGGGAGGGAGGAGGAGGAGGAGGAAGAGGAGGAGAACAAGGAGTTCAATGAAAAGGACGAGGACGAGGGAGGAGGAGGAGGAGGAGGAGGCGGAGGAGGAGGAGGAGGAGGAGGAGGAGGAGGAACACCAAGGCTCCCAAGAGCGAGAGGTGACGTCACGAACGCTTCCCACCAAGGCTCCCAAGAGCGAAGGGTGCCGTGAGCCTTCCCGGGCAGGTTGCTGCAGCGCTCTTTCCGTTCCCGTGCCGGCCCCAGGCTTAATGGCCCGTTCCCCTTGTTGTTTTTCGAGTGAAGCGGCTCCCAGGCGGCTCACATGGCATATTTCTTCGTATTTGTTCGGGTGAACCTGCCAGAGGGCCCCAAGACTGCCCAAGAGGGTCCCAAAACGGCTTCAGAGGGCCCCACCACGGCCCCAAGAGAGCTTCAGATGGCCTCCATACGGTCCACGAGAGTCTCGAGACGGCTCAAGAGGCCTTCAAGAGGGCCCCCGAGAGGGCCCCAAGAGGCCAAAAACATGGATTCCCCTGTAGTTTTTGCAGGTTATTCGGCTTCCCCCCCTTTCAGTCCCAGAAGGGCCCCAGACGGCCCAAGAGGCCCCAAAGCTCGTCCCAAGACGGCCCCAGAGGCGCCCCAAAGGAACCCAAAACGGTCCAAGAGGGCCCCCAGACGGGCTCCAAATATCGTCCCAAGAGGGCCCCAGAGGCGCCCCAAAGGGGCCGAAACCTGTCCAAGAGGGTCCCCAGACGGCCCCAGATGGCCCCAAGACGGCCCAAGAGAGCCAACGAAAAGACCATTCGTGGAGTGCCTGCTCTTCCGCGAGGCGGCGCAGGCGTGGGCTTGAGGTTGCTCTCGGCGGCATCCTGGGCGCGGTGGCGGTTCGGATTGCGAGCTAAGCGTAAGTCGGGCGTGTTCCTCTACAGGAGAGATATTGAATATAGTCAGGAAGCCTTCTGGAGACGATTTTTCTATCGTTTTTCTATTATTCTACAGGCTTGCGCCACATCCGCCGACCCCTTCTGTGAGTGTTGCGAGGCCAGGAGTTTCTGGCCAGCGGCGTCTTGTGTGAGGGTGCGGTGTCGCGCGCGGGTGGTGGCAGATACGTAGGGGGTCCAAATGTTTGCGTGATGCCGGTGGTCTGGGGCGTGTTTTGCGAGCGCCTTGCGTGCTGTGCACCCGGGTACGGGGTGTCCTTCTGGGAGGTCGGCCTTTCGACCCGCAACCAAGTGGAGGACCACCAGAAGACGAAAGGAGCAAGAGTAGCGTGCGGAAGGTATGATCAGCAAGGCATCACCGCGAAAGATGTGGCAGATGAGTCGAAACGGGTGAAGAGGCTGTTGACGTTTGCATCGCGCACGAAACAGTTCGCGCGGCAGCAGCACATTAGCGCCGAGCAAGATAGTGAACACGTCGCGAGGAAGAGCAAGGCTGTATGCGCGGAGTGCATTGCAGTTGGCTTGACGGGCTCGCAATACGGAAGCGTCTGGGGGTCTTTGGGGGCCCTCCTGGGGGCCTCTTGGGGGCTCCTCGGGGCGTCTTGGCGGCCTCTTGGGGGCCTCTGACGGCTTCTTGGGGCACTCTTGGGGCCCCCTGGGGCTCGTGGGGGCGGAAAGCTAGATTTTTGAATTTTTGGTTGCCCTCTTGGGCCTCTTGGTGCCGTCTTGGAGCCTTCTTGGGCCGTCTTGGGGACCTCTTGGGCCGTCTTGGAGCCATCCTGGGCCGCCGTGGGGCCGTTTTGGGGGCCTCTTGGGCAGTCTTGGGGCGGTCTTCGGGGCCTCTTGGGCCGTCTTGGAGCGTCGGAAAGCCCACGAGACGAAGTTGTGCAACATATACGTCTTCCGAGAGAAATTAACATTTTTTTGCGTCTAGGGACCCTCTTGGGACGCATCTTGGAGGCCCCTTGGGGGCGTTTTGGGCCAACTGGGGGCCATCTCGGGTGTCTTCGATCGCTCTTGGACCGTGTGGGACCATGTTGAGCTCTCCTGGAAGCCACTTGGAGCGCTCCTGGAGCGCTTTCGGGGCCGTCTTCGGGTCTCTCTTGGGCCGTCTTCGGCGCCTCTTGAGCCGTCTTGGCGCCCTCTTGGGCTGTCTTGGGGCCCTCTTGGAGGCTTCTTGGACCGTCTTGGTGCGGTATTGGGGGCCTCTTGGGCCGTTGGGGGCGTCGGAAAGCCCAACCGGCGAATTTTTAAACACACTCAACGTTTTACGAAGGGAACGGGCCAACTTTTTGCGTCTAGAGGCCCTTTTGGGGCGCATCTTCGATGCCTCTTGGGGCCTCTTGGGGGCATCTTGGGCCGTCTGGAGGCCATCTTCGGTGTCTTTGATCGCTCTTGGACCGTCTGGGACCATATTGAGCTTTCTTGGAGGCCACTTGGGGCGCTCTTGGGGCCGTCTTCGGGGCCGTCTTGGACGCCTGTTGGGCCGTCTTGGGGCCCTCTTGGGCTATCTTGGGACCCTCTTGGAAGCTTCTTGGGCCGTCTTGGGGCGGTCTTGGGAGCCTCTTGGGCCGTCTGGGAGCATCGGAAAGCCCAGAAGGCGAAATTGTGAAACATTTATGTTTTACGAAAGGGAATGGGCCAAGGACCCTCTTGGGGCGCATTTTGGAGGCCTCTTGAGGCCTCGTGGGGACCTCTTGGGCCGTCTGGGAGGCCTCTTAGCCCGTCTTTGGGCCATCTTGGGCGTCTTGGAGCGCTCGTTTGGCGTCTCGGGGCCCTCGTGGGCCGTCTTGGCAGCGTCTTGAGGCCTTCTTGGCTCGTCTTGAGCCCCTTTCGGGCCCAAAAAAGCCCCGTGACGCGCTCGTCGTCGGCGAGGGGGGGGAGTCAAATCTCCGGTTTGGGGTCCCTGGGGGGGGGAATATGGGGGGGAAACTATCTCACACGCCTAGAGACCCACAAGGGGTCGGCGGATTTGGGTATATACTTGGAGTTTTGCTTAAATACGTTCCTCCAACGTCCTCCTGTAGGAGGGCATGCACGACCTGAAGCTGAGCGGCCGCGGCGGGGGAGAAAAAAAATGCCCGGGGAAGGGTTTGGGGCCTCCAGGGGCTGGCGCTGCGACAAACAAGCCCGACGCGAGGAGGGCTGGGGCTGGCGAGTTGTTCCTCTTCCCTGCTCGTGCGTGCCTGCTGCGCCAGAGGTAAGTCGGGCGTGTACCTTTGCAGGGGGAAGATTCAGGAGCAGTCAAGAACTAGTCCGGGGACGATGTCTGGAATATGTTTGATGATGTTTGGAGATTGTTTTTAGTCTTGTCCATTCGTCCCCAAAGTCTGCTTATTCGTCCCCAACGTCTGCCTGTAGGGGGACAGGCCCGACCTAACGCCAGAGGCAGGGTCGCCAGCGAGCCCATCCGATGCGACTCGATTCGCGGGCCGGGCCCGCGAACTCCGAGTCGACCCGGTGGCTCGATCCACCACCAAGTCGAACGTGTCCCTCCTACAGGGGGAGGGTTCAAAAGTAGTGAAAAATCGTCTGGGAACTATGCTATGACTACGTTTTTTTTATTTTTGGGGGTATATTGGAGAGGCCTGACGGCCAGTGCCGCCGACCCTGATCCAAGGGCCTTCCTGGGGGCTTTTTGGCAGCTTCTTGGGGACTCGTGCCCGAGGGGTTGAAGTGTACCGTCTTGGGGATGTATTATTGCCTTCTCCCCTTTTCCCAATTCGTCCAACTTCTCCTCCACCTGGCGCTCCCCGTCCTCCTCCTCCTCCTCCTCCTCCCCCCTCCTCCTCCTCCTCCTCCTCCTTCTCCTCCTCCTCCTCCTCCTGCATTGCACGCATTCGCCCGGGAGCCTCGTCGAAGACAGATCGTCGGCGCCCCTGAATACATGTGTTGCTCTCCCCGGAGCTAGTCGCCCCTATCGTCGCCTCGGAAGAGAGGACGAGCGTGGCAGTTACAAGCGGTAGGGCTTGTGCTCTCTTTTTTCACGGCCGTGAGGCGATTCGGCTCTTCGGATCTCGCCTCACCCCTAGACATCTGGCATCTCGAAAGTTCGGGGGTGGATAGAGCCCCCACCCTGACACGTCGATTAGTGAGTTGTCCGCTTTCGGTTCTCGAGAGGGCGCCGTTGCCGCCATGTTCCAGGCTTGCGTCCGCCAGGTTTGGGCCCGAGGCCGTTTTAACTACACCACGCTTTGATCAAGGGGGTTCTGTCCATCCCAGAAAAAATAAAGGAAAGGCTTTGTTCCATAGTTTTCGGCCTCTCGGGGCCCGCACCGGGCCTCGGGACCGTCCAAGGAACGGCTCAGGAGGAGAAGCCGCCCCAGGGGGAAGCGGTCGAGAGGTGTGGGGCCCGCGTCTCGAGAACTCGAGGCGTCGCACGTCGGCTGGGCCCCGCGGGGCGCAGTCAGCATCGGAGGAGTTCTGATCTGACCAGCCTGCTGGAGTATATCGCGGCGGCGCGGTGACTCAGCATCGCTTAACCGACCCCCATCCCCATCCCCATCCCCATCCCCTTCGAGACCCCCACCAAATTACCCCCCCAGCTGGGATACATCCCTCGAACCCCGAAGGGAACGGCCTATATCCCCATCTAGGGGGGTAAATCGGCCAGTGGGGCCCAGGCCACGCCGCTGGGGACAGGGATCGGACAGACGATGCTCAGTGACGCAAAGCTTGCGTCACACCGTAGCGCAGAGTGCCGCCCCGGGCGAGGGCTTTCGCTGGGCCTTCTCGTGCCCCCCGCTGGCAAGACCTCCGCTCCGAGCTGGGTCCGATCGGAAGCGGAACGTCGGGGCCCCGCCACGAGCGTGCGTCGGGTGGCCGGCAACAGGAGGGCGAGAGAGTCTGTCAAGAGGGGGGACGGGCAGGTCCGCTCAAAATCCCGCCCCCTCCTCCTCCTCCTCCTCCTCCTCCTCCTCCTCCTCCTCCTCCTCCTCCTCCTCCTCCTCCTCCTCCTCCCTCTTCTTCGTCCTCCTCCTCCCTCCTCCTCCTCCTCCTCCTCCTCCTCCTCCTCCTCCTCCTCCTCCTCCTCCTCCTCCTCCTCCTCCTCCTCCGCCTCTTCCTCCTCCTCCTCCTCCTCCTCCTCCTCCGCACGTGGGAGGGAGATCGAGGATTGCAGGAGAGTGGCCCTGCAGTGGCCCCAGCTGCCGCCGTGGGCCCAAGAGGGTGGCGGAAGGCGCAAGTCTCGCCATCCCACTCGCCGGCCTGGGGCGTGTCCCTGTCCTTCTGATGGGCATCACCCGATCTCGATGCCGATCTGAAGGATCGCCGTTGTTTCTGACGGCGCAGTCCCGAGATTGTCATCGCACCTGGGCTTGTCAGTCTTAGGGATGGGGATACGATCGAGGCTGGTCACCCACGTGTATGGCCCCCCCCCCGTTACTTAACAAGCACCCGAGTGTGTCTGGACCTGGGGAGTGTGCTTCCAAGGATACCGGTGGCTGGAGGGCCAGCTCGGCATGACGCCCGTGCACAGAAAGACTCACGCCGTCAGGTTCGTGAAGGCCGCCTCAGCCTCCTCCCTCCTCCCTCCTCCTTTCTCCTTCCCCCCTCCCCCCCTCTCCCCCCTTCTCCTCCTCCTCCCTCCTCCTCCTCCTCCGCCGCCTCCTTCTCCTCCTCCTCCTCCACCTCCTCCTCCTCTCGCTCCTCCTCCTCTTTCCTTCTGCTTCTCCTCCTCCTCCTCCTCCTCCTCCTCCTCCTCCTCTTCCTCCTCCTCCTCCTCGCTCCCCCTGGCGCTGCCGCTGACGGCCAGCGTGCGCGCCCGCGCCGCGGCCGCTGTCCCGCCCCCCCGCCCCGCATCCCCCTCCCGACGCGAGGGTCGCGGGGGGGGGGGCGGGGGGAGGTGGGGGCCGTGCAGCAGAGCACCTCGATGGCAGCAGGGCTGGACCTAGACGGCGTTTTTGTTTCGATCTCGTGGGCCCTTGTCGTTTCGACTTCTCTGCGGCGAAGTCGGACTGAAGACGAAGCGAGGGAAAACGAAAACAAAACGAAAACGAAGAACACCGTTCAGGTTCAGCCCTGGATGGCAGGGCGGACGGGGGGAGGAGGAGGAGGAGGAGGAGGAGGAGGAGGAGGAGGAGGAGGGAGGAGGAGGAGGAGGAGGAGGAGGAGGAGGAGGAGGAGGAGGAGGAGGAGGGCAGGGCTGAAAACGAAAACGGTTCAGCCCTGGATGGCAGGGCTGACGAGGGCGAGCGACGGAAGGGGGGGGGCGGCACGGGGGAGCGAGCACGCAGGGCAGGGCGAGGGCGGGGGAGGGGTGCTCGAGGAGCGACGGGGGTGGGCGAGGCGAGCGACGGGCGGAGGTCCAGGAGGAGAGCGAGGAGAGGCAGCTCTCCTCCTCCTCCTCCTCCTCCTCCTCCTCCTCCTCCTCCTCCTCCCCCTTCCTCCTCCTTTCTCCTCCTCTCTCCTCCTCCTCCTCCTCCTCCTCCTGGAGGAGCGACGGGGGTGGACGTCCAAATCTTTGGGAGGAGAGCGAGGAGAGGCAGCTGATGGGGCGCCGAGGGGGGGGGGGGGCATGCGTAGCCAGAGGGATCGGCGGCAGCAGCGGGGGCAGCGGCACGGCGGGAGGGCGAGCGCGGCACCACGGGCACGACACTTGGGGCGAGGCCGGGTGAGCGGAGGAAGCGGCGGGCGAGCCCCCGGCAGAGCTCTGAGGTGGGAGCGCAGATGCGTTGTAAGAGCCGGCGGGGTGGACCAGCCCGCGCGAGGGGGGGGGATGCAGTGGGGGCTTGGCCTGGGCCTTCCCTGCGGCGTGTCGAGCAGGTGAGGGCACCAAAAAGTGACAACAGCACTCGAGGAGCACGAAAAGTGCAAACATGAAACATGAGGATGTTGGAGGCGGATGTACGACCATGCAGGAGGATGAAAAAGGATGAGAAGGAGGAGGGTGTAGGATGTAGGAATGTAGGATGTGGGAGGAGGCGGTGGACGCAGGAGCAGGAGGAGCACGTAGGCTGGAGTGGGAGGCGGATGTAGGAGGAGGAGGAGGAGGAGGAGGAGGAGGAGGAGGAGGAGGAGGAGGAGCATCAGCAGCAGCAGCAGCAGCAGCAGCAGCAGCAGCAGCAGGAGGCGGTGAAGGAGCAGGCGGAAGAGGCGGGAGGAGGCGACGGGAGGGGGGCGCCCCGCGCGGGCGGAGCGAGGGCGGTGTCCAGGGGGGGAGCCTTGCAAGGAGCGGCCAGCCGCCCAGCCGCGGTGCCGTGCCGCGCACGTCTGCCGTGCCGCCCTCCGCGGCGCTGCGTGTGGGTGGGGGGGGGGAAGGGCGCGAGGGCGGCGGGGCGAGGCTCACAGCGGGAAGGCTAATCATGATGAGGAGGAGGAGGTGGAGGAGGAGGAGGGGGAGGAGGAGGACGAGGAGGAGAGGGAGGAGGAAGGAGGAGGAGGAGGAGGAGGAGGCGGAGGAGAGGGAGGAGGAGGAGGAGGAGGAGGAGGAGGACGAGGAGGATGCGTATGATGGTGGCTCTGATGATGGTTGTGATGATGATGCTGACGAGGATGAGGATGATGACGACGAGGATGATGATGTTGATGATGGTGCTGGTTGTGATGGTGGTGATGATGCTGATGCTAATGTTGACAGTCATGGCGATGATGAGGATGATGATGATAAGGATAAGGATAAGGATGATGATGGTGATGATGATGATGATGATGACGAGGATGACGACTATGCTGATGATGCTGATGATGGTGGTGATGGTGACGACGATGCTGACTATCATGTTGATGACGTTGATTATACATATGGTGGCGATGGGTAGCCATGCTGGTGATGATGCTGATGGAGATGCTGATTCTGATGATGATGATGATCATCATGACGAGGATGACGAGCGTGTTCATGATGATGCTCATGGATCTGATGGCGATCTGTATGACGAGGATGATGATGACTCTGAATATGACGAGTACGATGGTGCGCATGAGAATCATGATGCTGAGGCTGATGATGGCAGTATTTATGCTGATGACGAGGGCGATGATGATGGTGATTATAGTGATGATGATGGTTGCGATGACGATGGTGATGATGATGTCGCTGATGACGATGATGGCGAGGATGCTGAAGGAGGACGGTGATGACGAGGGTGATGACGACGACGATGCTAATGACAACGATGATGATGATGATGATGATGATGATGATGATGATGAAGATGATGACGATTATGGTGACGATCAGGATGGTGATGATGAGGATGGTTGTTATTGAATGTGGTGACGATTGTGACGAGGCTGCTAATACGGCTGATGACGATGATGTTGAAGATAATCATCATGAGAATGATGGTGGTCAGGATGGTGATGATGCCGATGAGGATGCTGATGGCGAAAATGATGATGATGATGATGATGATGATGATGATGATGATGATGATGGTGATGGGAAGGACGGAGGTGATGATGAGAAGGATAGTAATGTTGATGCTGATAATGATGACGATGGTGGTGGTTATAATGATTGTGGTGATTCAGATGATCATGATGACCATCGGTTGCATCATAGCTGGAACAGGTATCATCATCATCACCACCATCGTCATCATCATCATCATCATCATCACCATCGTCATCATCATCTTCATCTTCATCTTCATCTTCATCAGCACTATCATCATCGGGCAATATCTATAGCCACGTCCTCGGCGTCTTGGATTCCAGTGTTTGGTCGGAAACTTTGGCGTGGCGTGTCGCTCCGCCGCCTTTGGGCCACCACGCTTCGGCGCGACACGCCATCCACGTCCACGCTCCCGAGCGCCCACGTCCCGAGCCTTTCTCGACTTCCCGCTCCGCGGGGCGGAGCGGCACGCTACCGGTTCGCGGGGCGACACGCGAAGAGCAAGTTCCCGACCTCAGCTGCCTCGATACGCCCGTTTTGATGCGCAGCACCTGCCGTGCTGAAAACGTGCGTGCCAATACGTTGCGTGTTGGTTCAACGTATTCGCCCACGTTTTGGCGAACGTATCGCGTCAGACCTACGTTTTCAGTCCACGTGTTGAGCTCCGTATCAATACGCTTTCAGTCCACGTGTTGAGCTCCGTGTCAATACGCCACGTGTTGCGTATTGCGTATCTGCGCAGCTAAGTTCCCGACCGTCAGGGATGCCAAATACCTTCGATGCACCGGATATGGACGAACATCTCGCGTCGAGAAAAGCCAGTTGTTACATGGCCACTGCGTCTCAGGCGCAAGTGGATCGAATATACTCAACGCAAAGGACATGTAACCGACTGCCGCTTATTAATATATATATACATATATACATATATATACACATGATTGGGGAGGAATCCAGTACAGTATGTTGAATTTATTTAATTTATTTATTTTATTTAATTTAACCATACGGATTAATTAAATAAATTAACCTATTTAATTTATTTCATTTATTTATTTTATTTAATTTATTTAATTTACTTAATTTATTTAATTTATTTTTCTGGCCTCCCTGGCGGGGATTCTGGTCAGCCTCAGGCGCAGCAGAATTGATTTAATGTATTTAATTAGCCCTGGCGGATTAATTAAATAAATTAAAAAAAATAAATAAATAGGGCTACGCCCTGAGGTTCACCAGGATCTTCGCCAGCGGAGCTGGAAAAATAAATTAAATAAATTAAATAAATGAAATAAATTAAATAAAGTAAATAAACTGAATTGATTTAATTTATTTCATTAATCCGTATGATTAAATTAAATAAAATAAATAAATTAAATAAATTTAATTTATTCAATTTATTTAATTAACCCGTATGATTAAATCTAATAAATTAAATAAATTAAATGAATTCAATTCTTTTAATTTATTTAATTTATTCAATTTATTTAATTTATTTAATTTATGTTTCCGGCCTCTCTGGCGGGGATTCTGGTCAGCCGCAGGCGTAGCAGAATTGATTTAATTTATTGCATTAGCCCTGGCGGATTAATTAAATAAAATAAATAAATTAAATAAATAGGGCCACGCCCTGAGGTTCACCAGGATCTTCGCCAGCGGAGGTGGAAAAATAAATTAAATAAATTAAATAAATTAAATAAATTGAATTTATATTTAATTTATTTAATTAATCCGTATGATTAAATTAAATAACATAAATATAATACATAAATTGAATTCATTCAATTTATTTTATTAACCCGTATGATTAAATCAAATAAATTAAATACATTAAATGAATTCAATTCTTTTAATTTATTTAATGTATTTAATTTATTTAATTTATTTATTTTATTTTTCCGGCCTCTCTGGCGGGGATTCTGGTCAGCCGCAGGCGCAGCAGAATTGATTTAATTTATTTAATTCGCCCTGGCGGATTAATTAGATAATCTAAATAAATTAAATAAATAGGGCCACGCCCTGAGGTTCACCAGGATCTTCGCCAGCGGAGGTGGAAAAATGAATTAAATAAATTAAATAAGTTAAATAAATTTAATAAATTAAATAAATTGAATGTATTTAAGTTATTTAATTAATCCGTATGATTAACTTAAATAAATTAAATAAATTCTTTTTTTAAAAAAAAAAAAAATATTTAATTTATTTAATTTATTCAATTTATTTAATTTATTTGTCCGGCCTCCCTGGCGGGGATTCTGGTCAGCCTCAGGCGCAGCAGAATTGATTTAATTTAATTAATTCGCCCTGGCGGATTAATTAAATAAAATAAATAAATTAAATAAATAGGGCCACGCCCTGAGGTTCACCAGGATCTTCGCCAGCGGAGCTGGAAAAATAAATTAAACAAATTGGATAAATGAAATAAGTTAAATAAAGTAAATAAATTGAATTTATTTAATTCATTTCATTAATCCGTATGATTAATTCAAATAAATGAAATAAATTCAATTTATTTAATTTAGTTAATTTATTTCATTCATTTAATTTATTTGATTCATTTTTCCGGCCTCCCTGGCGGGGGTTCTGGTCTGCCTCAGGCGCAGCAGAATTGATTTAATTGATTTAATAAGCCCTGGCGGATTAATTAAATAATTTAAATAAATTGAATAAATGGGGCCACGCCCTGAGGTTCACCGGGATCTTCGCCAGATTAATCTTTCACCGGTATCTCCTAATTTTAATTAAATCAATTCAATTAATTTAATTAATTTAATTAACTTAATTCATTCAATAAATTTAATTAATTTTCTTGGCTCCTCCTGGAGGATCTCAGGCGAGCGCTGAGAGCAGCGGAATTAATTTAAATAATTTAATTAATCTCTACATATTAATTAAATTAATTAAATTAATTCAATTAATTCAATTAGTTTAATTAATTTAATTAATTTCCCTGGGTTCCCCTGGGAAGGCCTCAGGCGAGCGCTGAAAGCAGCATAATTAATTTAATTTATTTATTTAATCGACGTAAATTAATTAAATTAATTAAATTAATTAAATTAATTCGGCTGCTCTGAGCGCTGGCCGGTGCCTTCAGATATGTAGATATTGATTTTGTGTCGGGGCTTGGGATATACCTCATTGGGAACGCAGACGCGCACGCTGAAAAGTACCACGCTGCACGTGGTACTTTTTCTCCTGGGATTATATCGAGGGATTGTATACAAGAAGAAATCTTTGTTCCGATCTCCTCCCCTAATCCCACGAGCCTCATCCTCCTCGTCCGCGCTCCTCCGTAATCCTCGCCCCGTTTCCTCGTGGTCCTCGCCCCCCTTCCTCTTTCGATCCATCATCTTCCCTTCCCTCCTCCTCCTCCTCCTCGTGTCCCTCCTCATCCAACACCGAGTCGCCGGTCCAAGGGTTGTCTGTCAGGGGGTGACCCCGGGGATACGTGTATGGCAGTTGCGTTCACGTAACCATTGAGGCTCAGGTTGGTTCACTCGTCGGCCACCCGCTCGTGTCCCCCCCGCCTCCTCCGAGGTCGTGTTCTTCCCTCAATGGCGCCCAAGCGGGTGAAAAAAACGGTGATCAAGCACAAAACGAATTTCTGCATTGCGTGCAACGTTTCTCACGCTTCGCCAACGTGGTATGGGAAAAGCGGCAGCAAAGTATGTAAAGCGGAATATGAAAAACAACGTAGGTTTGCACAGAGCTAAGAGTTGAAAAAACCGGCGGTGAATGTGAGTGGTTCAAGCAGTTGGCGGGCAAAACTTCTGCCCCAGATTGAAGATAAAGACAAGACGACATACCCCATAGCGAGCTTAGATTCCAGGCCAGATTGGAAAGCCTTCCAACTGGCTTTGCACGCCCTTCCCAGTACCCAGTCGTACTTACCATGGTACTACGGGGCGTGGTGCGTATTCTTGTACTGGTCTTGGCCATGCATATCCTTCATATCGACCGCAATGACACAGAGAGATATCAAGAGTTGCTTCGATTCTACAGTATCTATGTTTCAGCAATATCGCATCGTGAATGGCGAGTTGACGCCGCATCGCGCCGGCTCCACGGCTAAAGGCCTGCGGGCCGTGGGGCGCGACATGGACCGAGGCAATTCAATTCCACGTGGTCAAGAGTTATGCCTTGAAGCCGACGCGTGGAAAGCCATTTGCAAAAAACTCTGTGGGTTGCCGTCGCCTTTTTCTGTGAAAGCGGGGATGGATATCATGCGCGACGGGGGCCTGCATTCCATGCGCGGCGACAACGACGCATACGGATGCCTAGGCGTCCTGCGATTATTGGCGTCGGTCTTGCACGAGAATAACTTTGCTGATTCGGAACCGGATTGGGATGAGTTGCGTGCAATGAGCAAAGGCGTGCAGGAGAAATTGAAATCGCTCCAACTGTGGGAGCACAAAGATGCCGTGTCTGCGCGCAACTCATTGCGCATTGTGCTCCGTAACCGCAGGTACTCATTATCGGACTCGGTGTGCTTCGCGTGCCTCAGCAAGTGATGTGCCTCCTAGGGAACGCCGCATACGCGCGCACAAAAAAGTACCACGCAGCCCGTTGTAGCTTTTCTGTTGTGGGATGCCTCGGGCTTCTGGGATATACTTCATTCAGAACGCAGACGCGCGCTGACAAGTACCACGCTGCGCGTGGTACTTTTTCTCTGCGGGTTGCCTCGGGGGTCTGGGATATACTTCAGTCATGACGCAGACGCGCGCGGTTGAGTTTGTGTCGGGGGCTTGGGATATACTCCATTGGGGACGCAGACGCGCGCTGAAAAGTACCACGCTGCACGTGGTACTTTTTCTCTGCGGTTTGCCTCAGGGGTCTGGGATATACTTCAGTCAGGACGCAGACGCGCGCGCTTGAGTTTGTGTCGGGGGTTTGGGAGATACTCCATTGGGGACGCAGACGCGCGCTGAAAAGTACCACGCTGCGCGTGGTACTTTTTCTCTGCGGGTTGCCTCAGGGGTCTGGGATATACTTCAGTCAGGACGCAGACGCGCACGCTTGAGTTTGTGTCGGGGGTTTGGGAGATACTCCATTGGGGACGCAGATGCGCGCTGAAAAGTACCGCGCCGATCGTGGTAGTTTTTCTCTTGGGGTTGTCTCGGGCTTCTGGGATACACTTCATTCAGAACGCAGACGCGCGCACTGAAAAGTGCCAGGCTGAGCGTGGTACTTTTTCTCTGGAGGTTGCGTCGGCGTTTGGGATATATTTCATGTGGAACGCAGGCGCGCGCACTGAAAAGTATAACGCTGCGCGTGGTATTTTTTCTGCTGGAGTTGCATCGTGAAATCGGGACACATGCATTGGCCAACGCGCAAGCGCGTGAGGACGAACAGTCTCAATATGATTGTTGTTGTTTCCTGCTGCCCAGCATTTGCGCGCGTTCATGTGGAGTGCTGATCCACAGTGACCACTGGATGACTGGGCGACTTGGCGCCAGCGGGCCGCGCCCTTTCGGCCAGCAAACACAGGCGCCATCGTCGTCGTCGTCGTCGTCGCCCTCGCTTCCCGAGGAGGAGAAATAGGAAAAGGGGGAGGAGCAGGAGGAAGAGGAGGAGGAGGAGGAGGAGGAGAGGAAGAGGATAGCTCCCCGAGGCCAAACACCGCGCGCGGCGTACCCCGCCTTCCTCTCGGTCCTCCGGCCGCCTCCCTCCCCTCGGCCCCCGCTGTCTCCGCAGCCAGTCTCCGAGGGTCCCCTCCCCCCCCCCCGGGCTTGGCCGTCTCCTCGGCTCCCCCCGGGGGTCGTCTCGGCCCGTGGCCCGGCCCTTGTGTCACCTTACTTTCCTTGCTTGGCTCCTTTGCTTTCCTCGGTTTGTTCCGCCATCCCCCCACCTCCTCCTGCTGTGCCTTGCCCTTACTGGTGGTGTGTATCTCTCGGCTTCCTTGTCTTTCCTGCGCCCCCCCTCCTCGTCTCTCTCGGCCTGGTCGCCGTTATCCTCGTTATCCCCCTCCTCCCTCCCTCCCTCCCTCTCCTTGCTCCTTGGCTTGTCCTCGCTGGCTCCCCTCGTCGCCCTGCTTGTCGGCCCGTCTTCGTTGGCCCCGCGTGATTAACTTTATTGGGCGCGTCAGTTGTAGACTCCGCAGCGTGACGACGACGACGACGACGGCGACCGCGCTTGACAAGCGCCGGCGGCTCGGCCGGCTGAGACGGGCGCCGTCGTCGTCGTCGCCTTCGTCTCGCGCGGATGAGTCGGGGGGGAGGGGGGAGGAGGAAGAGGGGGAGGAGGTGGAGGAGGAGGAGGGGGAGGAGGCGGAAGAAGGAGCTGAAGAGAAGGAGGAGGGAAGGTGTCTCCGATATATCCAGGTATACCCAGGTGCAGACAGCCAACCGCCATTGTGCCAGTCCGGCGTGCTCGGCGGCTCTCGTTCGAGAGGACACCGGAGGGCGTACTCGCAAGGGATAAACACCGTAAGATCGATGAGGATTCCGATGATGATGAGGAGGAGAAGGATGATGATGATGGTGATGAAGATGACGATGACGACGACGATGACGACGATAATGCTGATTATGGTGATGGTGATGTTAACGACGACGACGACGATGATGATGATGATGATGATGTTGATGATGATGTTGTTGCTGATGATGATTATGATGGTGGTGATAATTATGATGATCATGATGATGATGATGATGATGATGATGATGATGATGATGTTGACGATGATGCTGGTCATGACGATGATGATGATGGTGATGATGAGGACGATGATGATGACGACCGTAGTGGGACTCTTTCTTGGGGCATATTCGGCCATCCCGAGGCGGTCGTGGGGGCTCTGGCCAGAGGAATGATAGACAGAGGTCGAGGGGACCCACAGAGACCGAGGCGGAGGGTGAGGGGGGACCGAGGGGGACCGAGGTGGACCGAGGGTGGTCGAGGGCCGACGGAGGTCTATGGGGCCCGAAAAAACCCCAAGAGAAAAAAATACCACGCGCAGCGTGGTATTTTTCAATGTGCGTATGAGGTTCCCGATGATGATGATGATGATGATGATGATGATGATGATGATGATGATGATGATGGTGGTGATGGTGGTGATGACGCTGACGACGATGATGGCGACGATGATGATGGCGATGATGATGACGATGACGATGACGATGATGATGATGGTGATGATGATGCCGACGGCTACCACAACGATAGCACAACGAGTATGATGACGGCGATGGCGGGGACGATGGTGATGATGACGACGAATGAGGATGATGAAGGGGAAGAGGAGGAGGAGAATGGAGAGGGGAGGGGAGGAGGAGGAGGAGGAGGAGGAGGAGGAGGATGAGAGCGAGGAGAAGGCTGATGCTCTGACCTGAGGTGGTCAGGCCACTTTGCCTAAGACCTCCTCCGAACTCGAACCTCGGAGGTGCCCTGCCTCATAGTGGTCCGGCCACTTTCGCCTGGGACGTCCTCGCAACTCTGGGTTCAGAAACGCCCTGAGTTTAAGTATCCAGGCAATGTCCGCTTGAGACATCCTCGCAACTCTGGGTTCCCAGATGCTCTGACCTGTGGTGCTCAGGCCACTTTCGCCTGACACATCATCGAAATGATGACCTCGGAGATGCACTGCCCCAAGGTGGTCCGTCCAGTTCCGCCTGAGATCCTCGCAGCTCCGGGTTGAGAGATTTCCTGAGCTGGTGGTCAGGCTACTTCCGTCTGAGACGTTCCCACAACTCTGCTATATTGAGGCTTCTTTGGGATCGTCGTAGGGAGCTCTTGTGGACTCTTGGCCAGAGAGTAGAAACACAACCAGACCAGGGCCCATAAACAACATTTGAAACGCCCCATCGAACAAAATGTGAAGCACAATTTGAAAGTTATCCAGCCACCATACGTTGAAATAGGTGTCAAAGTGGGGCGTCGCCTGCTGCAGCACATCGCCATTTGTCTGTAACGACTCTCATATACTGCGTGTCTCGTATATGAACCGCCACGTATGTGCCGAATTGCCAATGATTCTGTTTAGGGTTTAACATCATACCAAGCTGGACAGATAACACCCCTGCTAGAACACAGTTTGCCAGATAATGGGTTTGAAAGATAATAGCGTTGCCACGCAATGTATTTCCATGGGTTTGCCGATATATGGCTTTGTTGTGCGCGATACCAGTTGTATGTTACAGATGTTACATACGACATGGTTTGCGAATTATGTATAATGATTGCCACATGTGTATGTCATGTGCTGCATAACGATATCATGTACTGCGTGCCCCTTATGAACCGCCACGTATGTGCCGAGTTACATATGACCCTGTTTACATAATATTGCAACTTAAATCACATTGTGTTATATTCGACGCCATCTGAATCATGTTTGGGAAATTTGGGATCAGCTTAAGCAAAAAACGCCCCAAATATATTCCCTGACCCGCTCTGTTTATGGCCAGCCTCGTATACGACCTGCCTGGTATGCTATCACTTCTCTATATGACAGTGATCATGTAGCTGCTGGCGTAAAGGTAGCAGTGATAGAGTTCGTGGTCAGAGTGATGTCTTCCGCCGTCGGCTCAATTTTGCATCCGCGAGGCCTTACTGACGTGGCTCAGCTTTGCTGGCCTGTTCACTATCCGCTCCTTGACGTGGCTCAGCTTTGCTGGCCTGTCCACTTACCAATCACTTCTCGTTGTCATCGATGGCCGCCTCCGCCCCTCGCCAGATCCTGGTGTGTTTCAACCGCGTGCTGCCCGACGTCGCGGCGCGCGGTGTGCCACTGGAGAGGCTCGGCTTCAAGCCCGGCGATTGGGGCGGCGGAATCGCTTCGGCTGTCGCCGCCGACGCGTGGGACTTGGCCTTGCCGCTGGAATACGGACACAGGGCGACCGATCGCTGCGCCAAGGTCCTCTCCGTAGCGGTGGTGGCGTTGAGTCGCCCAGTTCAGTGGCCGACCTTGAACGCCATTGCCCAGCCACAGGTGGGCCGCCGAAACGTTAAGGACTGCCCCCGGTGGGCGCAGTCCTGCGCGTGCGCAGTGCCCGCAGGGGAGCTGGCGCGAACAATGGACGCCCTATCCAGCCGACCCCGTCGCTCGAGCTTGGCGGTCGTCCTGAACGACGAGAACGCCGCTGGCATCGCGTCGGCGCTGCGCTCCATATGGGTGGCGATGCAGGAGCAGATGCACGGGCACCACGCGCAGCTGAAGACAGCGCTCCGCGACGAGGCATCAAGAGCGCGGGCGCTGAGCCAGGTGATGGAGCGAACTCTTCGCGGAGGCGCGCCCGTCCAGCTGGGCTTCTCCGATCTGGAGGAGTGGTTGGCATCGAGTGACCCTTGCCGGTCGCGCTTTGCCAGGGGCGTGCGAGGCCTCGGCGACGTGCTCGGCGACCGCTGCACGTGCGGCACGGTTTCCTTCCGCACTCGCCAGCCTCGCTTCGGCGACGTCGCGCCCATGACGGAGTGGTTCCCCTACGCGATGCATCAGCTGAAGAACTCCGCCGTCCATAAGTTCCTCAGCGGGGACATCGCCTACGCCGGCCAGGGGGGCCTTATCCGGGTCGACGGCGCGCCCGACGACGACGACTCCAGCGACCTCGTGCACCTGGCGGTCCCATTGGGCGCGTCCTTGAACGTCCGCGACCGCATGGCGCCGGTGGTCGAAGAGGGCGACCTCAAGGCCGCGGCGGAGGAGATCATGGACAGTGCCGGCGGCAACAAAGGATCGCTGTTCGCGCGCGCGGCGCACTTCGGCGAATTTCATATGTGCGCGTCCGTGTTGGGCGAAGATCGACAGACTCTTCGCCTCCAGCGAAGCTCGTTCGCATGTGGCAGGGTGCTCGTCTGCATTGGTGATTACGTCGGGGCAGAGTCCAACGCCATCGGAGTTCTTCTCAGAAGCCTGCGCGAGGTGCCGTCGCCGGCCTGCCGCGCGTTGCTCCCGGCGCACTGCAGCGCGGCCGACCTCGAGCCCGACGGCGCCAACCATTTGTCGGGCCTGACGGCGGGCGCCGCGGCGGCGGTCGCACGGAAACTCGGCAAGAGCTTGACGGCCGATCAGACATCCCTCGTAGAGTGCATGGCGGCTTCCAAGAGAGGCGCTTTCTTTTGCGAGGCGTACCCGGGCACCGGCAAGTCGCTCACCGCCGTGTCGGCGCTCCTCGGCGCCCGCGACGTCTTCGACGAGAAGGTAAAGGGCTTGGTGCTGCTGCAGCAGCGGACGCAGCGAGACGAGATGCTGAGCTTGATCCGCAGCGCGCTCGACGACCCATTCGAGGCCGCGGCGATCGGCCGCCCGGCCGGCGATGATTCTGCCGCGGACGAGGGCTACCTCGACCCGGCGCTGCTCCGCGCGCTGGACGACCGGACGGAGAGCATCAAGGGCCGCATCGACGACCTGCGGGCGCAGTTGCAGACGGCGCAGGAGAACCTCGATCTCACCGCCCCCGAGGGCAAGGAATGGAAACTCAAGAGCGAAGAGATGCTGGCCTTAACGTTTCAGTACCGCAACCTCGTGGAGGAGGCCAGGGGGGCACTCTTCGGGGGTGTCTGCGTTTTCGTCATGACGGTGGACTGCTTCTTGCAGATTAACTGCGGCAAAAATTGGCTGTCCCCGATCTTCCGGAAGTTCGAGTTCAGGCTGGGTGTCGTGGACGAGGGCCACCAGATGGATTTCGCGCATTTGCTGCCGGTCGCGCATCGGCTTGGCACGGCCTTGGCCATGTTCGACAGAGCCCAGGACATCGAGCACTTGAGGCCCACGGAGTTTCTGCGGGAGCATTCGCCTCTGAGTTTCGGACAATATTACGCCTGGAATCAGGCGTGCCATGGACCCTGCCCGCTGCGCCTCTGGGATTACGCCTCAACTTCCCACGTCTTCACGCTGTCAGTCACGTGGAGGTTCGGGCCCCTGCAGTGCAAGTTCATGAGGGGCACCTCCAAGGAGTACGGCCGTAAGGGGCACCCACTCATCTGCGCGCTGGACCACGACGATCGCGAGCGGTACGGGAATCTCGCAGATGTGCCTCAGACTGCCGTGAGATTCGTGCGCTACTCGGACACGCAATGGTTTCCGGCTGTGACCCGCGGCGTCCTCGCTGCGGACGCCGAGGCCATTGGCTTGGGCACGCGCCGGGGGGCGCCCGACCGCGGCGGCGGCGCGGAGGAGGCTCCGCGCGCGGCTGCCTGCAAGCCTGTGTTCGAGCAGATGCTGTTCGAGGGCTTGTTGTTCCTGCGCGCGATCGCGCTGGGCCGCGTTCTCGCGCCGGGCGGCACTCGCTCGACAACTATCGCGCATGGCACGAAGGCGATTCTGACCATGGTGTGGGCCGACGACGTCAGGGTGAACTTCGACGTCGTCGTGCGGGGCGCCCTTGAGAACGCGACGCTCATGGAGTCCTTCGGCATACCCGCGGAGGCATGCGATGCCCCTCACCTGTGGAGAGTTATGACGCCGGAGGCCGCGTCTGGAGCTGACGCGCTCCTCCAGCAAACCACGGTGTCCCCCCGGAACTTGGGCGCCTTCGATGTCCAGGGCAACGCGCGGGACGCGATGCGCAGGAACGTGGCCTTCACTCGTGGCATCCTGTTCGCTTCCTCCCACGAGTGCATCGAGCGCTTGGAGGATGGCCGCGCGGCGCCGCACTGGAAGGCGCACTTCGACGCGAGCCAGCGCGATTGCGCGCTCGCAGTCTGGGAGTCCCCGCGCAAGTCGGGCGGCCCGACGCGGCCAGTTGATCCGCAGTGGATCGACAGGAAGTGCGAGCTGGAATGCGCCAACCGCTTGTTCGACGCCGTCAGGGCCTTCCTCTGGCCGTTGCCGAAGGTCGTGGCCGACATGCGGATGGCGGACCCGTGGCCTGCGAGTTGCGAACGCCCCCCCTCGCTGACGCTCGTGCAGGCGATCCAGCTCGGGAGCGCGAACCTCTTCGACGACGGCGGGGCCCTCTCCGATGTCGCGCAGTCGCCGACGCCGAACCCGATCGACGGCGCGAGCTGGGTCAGCGACTCGGACATTTACGGGCTGGCGCCCGACCGCGAGGCCCTCCAGATGTCTCTGCCCCAGTTGCTGAAGCCCATCGGGGTGCGCGTGAACAACGGCCTGGCCACCGTCACTGCGCACTTTCTGGACGCTTCGCCCCGCTTCGATGCGTTCCGCCCAACCCCCGAGGTGGCGGCGCGCGTCGCCGCGGCCGGTCGCGTGGCCGCGCTGCAGTCCATCCGGCTGTTCCCAGACACGTTCTCCGAGGGCCGCCCCCTCTACGCCAGGCTCCTCCCGTACAAGCGCCTCCGCCTCGGGGGCGATGCCCGGGAGGCGTGCCGGGAGGCGCGGGCGGCGCTCGCAGTGGCGCTCGCAAGGGGGAGCGCCGAGACTCGGGACGTCGTCATGTACCAGCATGTCGGCAACCCAGACGCTCTGCAGCCGCCGAACACGTGGCCCACGCTGTTCAAGAAGATGCCGCTGCACATCGCGCGCTGCGCCCTCGCGACGATGCACTTCCTGGCAGGGACCTTCCTCGACGACGCCTCGGTCCACGTGCGATCTCGCTCCCAGTCGGATGAGGACAAGGCCGCGGCTGCCGAGGAGCGAAACGACATGGTCCACAGCGTGAACTCCATGGTCAATCTGCTCCGGCAGCGCCCAGGCTTGACTCGGGACGCGATTCTGCCGCCGGTCGCGCTCTCCGCGGCAGCGACGGCGGCGCGCGCAGATCTCGACGACTCGTTTCAGTGCGTCGTTTGCGACGGCACTGGCAAGTTGTTGGAGTATCGCGCTGTCGCGGGGGGCACGGTATCCTTGCCGTGCCCGCTCTGCGACGCGTGTCCCGTGTGCGGTGGCACCGAGACCTGGGATGCGTACGACCCCCAGCTCCCTTGCCCGCTTTGCGTGGATTGAGCGGCGCAGCAAAGCCTGCGCCCGACTTCGACGCGACGCCGCGATGCAGCCAACCAGTAGTCGCTGGTCGTCGGCCCCTTTGCCTCGCCTGCCACCATCGCTGTTCTGGAGCACGGTTGCGCTCAGTTTAAAAACTTTCGCCCGCAGGACAGGCCATGTCTGACATATGAGAGGTTATCGAGTTTGCATTGTTATGTATGTGAGGTCGTGCCAGCCACGTGTATGACCAGTGTGGTATGTTACGTTGATGGTATACACAATAGTTAGTATATGACACGCACTGTATATGGCCAGCCGCGTATATGACCGATCTGGTATGTGATGTTTGTTGTACGTGGCATGGATTGTATGAGGCATGCGTGGTAATTAACCGCTTCATTGGCAGTATACTATGCGTCGATTGGTCGCAGCGGGCTCAGTTTCCATCTGTCGCGGATTGCATGCGGCATTTATTGTATGTGACATGCTTCGTGCATGGCTTATTAGGTGTGTATGACATGTCTTGCACGTGGCGTCTACTGTACAAAGAGTGGCTTGTATGCGGTCGTCTAGCACGCACTTAACATACATTGTTTCTGGCGCGGCTTGCACGTGACATGGCAATGCCGCGCTCGATGCACCATGATACATTTGAAGGGGATGCGGAAAGGTTTTACTCGGCGAGGTTCAGAGCTCTGCGGAGTGACCTCGGCCCGAGCACTCTGCGGAGCTTGCTGAGCAGCCCGGGGGGGCTCGTCCGCCACCTCGCTCGCTGCCGCCCGCGCCATGGCGCTGTCTCGCCCCGTTGTGCCGTTTGTCGACGGCGCCACCGGGGAGCCGGCGGGCCGGGCATTGCCTCGATCTAATGTTGTTGTCATGCGAGGGCACGTGGGCCATGATCCGTGATTCGCACGTTATTTTTGTTTTGCTCTGCTGATTGTTTCATGGGGCCTTCCCGAATACTCGTTCGTTTTGGCTGTTGAAAGTCTTCCTAGTGAAGTCTGACGTCCAGGGCAAATTCTGGCGATCCTTGGGGGGGGGGGAGGGGGGGGGAGTTGAGTAACTCAGATGATATATCGTTTCTCGGAAAGTATTTCAAACCGCAGATTTTTGCCCGCTGGCCGCCAGGCCAGCGAGCAGAGAGGGGGGGCGTCGCTGCAGCGGCGCGCGATTTTCGCCAGGTGGACTGGCTGAAGTGGGACGACTCGAACCTGGTGTGGAAGTGCCTCATCTGCCCGCAGTGGGACGATAACGGGGCAGACGCCAAGCAGGCGCAGGATTGCCACTGCTGCGCGCGCCGCCGCCCTTCCCCAGTGTTCGATGGTAACGTGCGGAAAGTTTTGCGGAGTTCATCGTGCATGTCGGCACGCGCGCTCTACTCGCCTGCGCTGTCGGATTTCCTTAGACTCTGCTGTTTTTAACATTTGTTGTATACGACATGCTGTGTCTGTGACTTGTGTTTAAAACATGATCTGCCTTGTATATGATCTGTGCTGTGTGCTTATCATCAGCCGCACTTTCATATAGTACGTATTCCAGGTAACGGCTTTGCCAGAAAACAGTTTTGATAGATAACAGATTTGCTAGATAACATGTTTGCTGGAAGACATATTTGCCAGATGGCAGATTTGCCAGATAACGTGCGTGACAGTTAACGCAGTTGCCAGATAACAGCGTTGCCAGATAACGGGCTGCGAATGGTTATGTTTGCTAGATGCATGGTTCGCAGGGTATCCTTGGCGGAGGCCCTGGCGAGCCGCAGCCGCGGCCTAGTTAATTTATTTTACATCACTCATCAGAACTGATTAGTTGAAGCTTCCTGGCTTGAGTTAGATATCGTGGTTGCCACACTGTCAGGTTTGCAAGATAACGGGCGTGCCAGATAACAGGTTAGCCAGATAACAGAATTGATACATAACGGATGACATATTTGCACGTTTGCCAGATAGTAGATTTTCCAGATGCGAGATTTGCCAGATAACAGATTTCCATATGAGAATCTTTCCAGATAGCAGATCTGCCAGATTATCGGTTTCCGTTGCTTTCATCATGTATGCTTGCCCCGTTGTTCCGTTATCCACTTATTCTTTGTGCTTTACATATGAATTCCCCATTGTGTCGTGCACGTATTAGTCGCATATGGCCTGCGGCTTCCTGTCGTTCCTGCGTCATTCATCGTCAACGTTGATTTGCGATAAGCTTGCTCGGTGATATCTGAACGAGTCTGAGCGGTCATTCCGAGGCCGGCCTCAGGCCCCATGCAGTCTCTCACCCAGACCACGCTCCCGCGATATCCTGAGTAGGAGGCTGTGCGTTTTTGTCATAGGAGCGCGCCTCTCCCGCTGCCCCATCTCCCCCCCCCCTCCCCAATGGAGGACGACCCTTGGTGCGAGCACTTCAAGAGTCGCGAGCACCTCAGGAAGGTTCGCAACTGGGCGCCGGGGACGACCGTTAACCCGGAGCACCCGGGCGCGGTGCCGCCGCCACCGCGGGCTCTGGGCTGGGGCGCTTGCGCCGCGGCGCCTCCGCCAGCGCCGGCGTGGGGGGCGTGGGGCGTCGCCTCGGAGGCGCCTCCGCCTCCGCCCGCCTGGGGCCCAGCCGCGGGCGCGGCAGCGGTTCCCCCTCCGCCGGCCGCTGGCTCGCAGCGGCCGGCGGACGCGGCGGCGCCCCCGCGTGTGATCGCTCTAACGGACGGATCCACGCAAGATGCGCCCGAGCAGGCCGAGGGCGATCAGGCGGGGGGCGCTCCGTGGGGTGCAGTCCCGGCGGCCTGGGGCGCGCCCGCCGCGGCGCCTCCGCCTGCCTGGGGCCCAGGCGCGGGAGCGGCAGTGGCCCCGCCTCTGACCGACGGCTCCACGCAGGATAGGATCGACGCTCTCGAGCGAGCCGTGAGCGAGCTGCAACAGCAGCTCGCTCGCCTGCAGGCCAGGCTCGAGCAGTGATCTTCCGTCCTTCAGCGCCGCCTCTACTCTCGCCCCGCTATCTTCACGTTTGACAGATGATAGAATTGCCAGGTAACATATTGGCCCGATGCCACATTTGCCAAATCACACGCCTGCCAAACAACATATTTGCCAGATAACAGATTTGCCAGATCATACGCCTGACACGCGACACATTTGCAAGATAACATATGTGCTAGATCATGATGATTTCAGACAGCATGACCATCATTCTGGTGTGCATTAAATCATATCTGTTGTTGTTCAATGAGAAGTTGCACATGCTCTACGTCATGTCAGCTTCTATCTTATTTGCGTGATCGTTATTTATCTCCCTCTCCCTCTCTCGGTCGCTGCCTCTTTTGTGTCCTCAGCTTGCTCTTAGCGCCGAAACGGCCAGGCGGCCAAGGAGCTCGCATGGTTTCTGGATGCAACTGTCATTTTTAATATGCAGCGCAGAATGCGACGCGTTCTCGCGTCTTTCACTAGTTGCGACGGCGGCAGTATAATTGCAAAAACACATTGGCATTCGCCTTCCTCTCGTGCCCCTTGCATCTTGTCTATCCCCCCCCCCCCTCCCTCTCACTCTCTGTCGCTGTCTTTTTGGTATCCTCAGCTTGCTACTTGCGCCGAAACGGCCAGGCGGCCAAGGAGCTCGCATGGTTTCTGGATGCAACCGCCATTTCAAATGTGCAGCACAGAATGCGACGCGTTCGCCCGTCTCCCACTAGTTGCGACGGCGGCAGTATAAAAACAAAAGGACATTGGCATTCGCTCCCCTCTCGTTCCCCTACTATGGTTCGCTGTCTATGGTTCCACTACTCCCAACATCTCAATGTAGAGGAGTATCATAGTCGACGTTTCCCGGATTACAGTTTCGCCTGACGACGTATTTCCGTGATAACAGGATTGCCAGTTAACATGTGTGCCCGGTGACTGGTTTGCCAGATGACATGTCTGCATCACATAACATGCGTGCATGACAATATGTTTGCATGATAGCATGTTTGCACGAGGGCGGGTTTGCCAGTTGGTCTGCAAGACGGCACGAGATGCTTCGAGCGTTCTCCGGGCTCGCCCGAGAAACCCCCGAAACGGCCCACCACGAGGGCCAAGGACTGGATAATTTAGGGTCTTTGAGACGATATGTCCGCCAAGGCGCCCTTGCGGACATATCCCAACATCGCCCTCCTACTCACCCTCACCTTCCTTCTCCTCCTCTTGGCAGACGCCCGCGAGGCTTGCGGGATTCGTGGGGCTCATGAGGCTCGCGGGTCTCGACGGGCCTTTGATCCCCAAGATTACCCGAGATGATCCCAGCGCTCTACGGGTTCGCCGCCCAAGATGGTCTCCAAGACGGTCCGTCATGGCCCTGCGAGGGCCAGCGACATTGGGTTTGGAGATCTTTGGGGCGATGTGTCCGCACTAGCGCCCCTGCGGACATATCCCAACATCCCCCTCCTATTCTCCCTCCCCCTGTCCTCCTCCTCCTGGCGGACGCCCGTGACGTTAGCGGGGCTAGTAAGGCTCATGAGGCTCGCGGGCCTCGACGGGCCTTCGGGTTCTAAAACCGAAACGAGATAGACCCAGCGCTATGAGGATTCGCTCAAGATTGCTCCCAAGACAGCCCGCGACTGCCCCGCGAGGGCCAACTACATGGGACTTGGGCGTCTCTGGGAAGATATGTCCGCAAAGGCGCCCCTGCGGACATATCGTCATATACAGGAAACTGAAAATACAGGGAGGGTCATCTACAGGGAAGATCATATGCAATGAACCATATTGGGCTATTTTGCAAAACAGAGGCCCGTGAAGGCATACGAGCCTGACGCGCGCTGAAAAGTACCACGCTGTGTGTGGTACTTTTTCTCTGTGAGTTGCCTCGGAAATCTGGGGCGTACTTCATTCAGGACGCAGACGCGCGCGTTTGATTTTGTGTCGGGGGTTTGGGATATACCTCATTGGGAACGCAGACGCGCACGCTCAAAAGTACCACGCTGCACGTGGTATTTTTTTCTCCTGGGATTATATCGAGGGATTGTATACAAGAAGAAATATTTGTTCCGATCTCCTCCCCTAATCCCACGAGCCTCATCCTCCTCGTCCGCGCTCCTCCGTAATCCTCGCCCCGCTTCCTCGTGGTCCTCGCCCCCCTTCCTCTTTCGATCCATCATCTTCCCTTCCCTCCTCCTCCTCCTCCTCGTGCCCCTCCTCATCCAACACCGAGTCGCCGGTCCAAGGGTTGTCTGTCCGGACGAGAAGTTGGCGTTGACGGAGTATGAAGGTAATATTGATATATGTCCGCAGAAGCGCTTTTGTGGACATATCATCTGAAATGCGGTAAACTACGTATTTGGTCTCAACGGGCCTTTTGGTCTCCAAGACAGCTCGACATGATTCATGGGCGTTTTCGTTCAGCGCACGCCGCCAAAGACGTCACCTCAATCTGAGCGCGAACGGTCGCGTGCAATGCCTCCTGGTAGCCCCCTTCGGAACCTTCTCAGTGCACTTCTTGGGGGCCGTGTCAGATATTTGTTTGGGGCCCTTCCGGAGCCTTTCCGGCTTGTCGGGGGCGCTTCCCAGAGCTGCATCGAGACCGCGCCGGAACAATCTTCGAGTTCTCATGGGGGCCTCTAGGGACATTCCTATGCTTTTGCAAAGGGCGTGTCGGAGCCCTCTTGGAGCTTCTCTTGGGATTTCCTTGGGGCTGCTTTCGGGGCACTCTAGGAATCTTCTTGGAGTGCCGATTGTAGCCTTTACCTCTGCCGCTGGCTCGATCCATCCTGGCGAGTTTCTCGCGTGGCTCAGCATTGCTGGCCTGTTCTGTTTCCCATTCCCGTGCTTGGATCAGCTTTGCTGTCCTGTTCTTTAACTTCTTTAACTATGGCCGCCGACAACCAGGGCGCTGCTGCCACTCAGCCCATGAGCCAATTCTCTGCTGACTTGGGCGATTCTATATTGCAGGCGGCTGTGCCGCCTTCTCCAAGCCAGCGCGGCGAGCCGCCTGGCGGGCCTGGCGAAGACACGTGCGCGCACGTGATCACCATTCCAACGAACGCGCCCGCTGGCCCACCGCATGTTCCAGCTGATACCGTCGGGGTGGTACCTGCCGACGAGCTGTGTCTGCATCACTGTTGCAATGCTGCCGCGGATATGTATTCGTGGTTGCGCGGCAGACAGGCGTCTGGTTACGCAGAAGATAGGGGCAGAGTTTGCGCGGACGCGGCGCGAGCCAAGCAGCTCCGGGATCGCGTCGCGGAGATGGCGCGCGCTGCAGGAGATGAAGCCACTGCTAGCAGACTGCTGAAGACCGGGCGAGAAGCTTACCCGGGTTTCGACGAAATGAAATATTTCTGCGAGGTCTTAGGCGGCCAGATCGTCGTCGAGCACTACGAGGACAAGGAGCACTCTGTTCAGAGCGTTTATGGTGACGGCCCTTTGAGGGCGCTCTTTCGGCTTCACAAGCAGTCCTCTGAGGATGGGCACGAGGTCGATCATTGGTCGCGCCTGCAGAGTTGGATTCCGCGAGTTCCAGGGGTCGCCGCGCGCGCGAGCGAGCCCGAGGATGCGCCCGCCGATCCCGTCGGCGACAGCAGCTCCCTACAGCGACGGTTGAAACTCCCAGGCGCAGCTACATGCAGTGCGGAATTCGACGAGTTCATGATGGAGGTAGACAGCGAGCGGAGCTGGCTGGAAAGTTTAACGGCAGACCCTGAGCCGCCTGCTCAGAGCATGCTCTTGCAGACGGAGGCGGTGAAAGCATTCATAGAGAAGAAGCACGCCTCATGGGATCCGTACCTGAAGCGGATTGCCCTTGGGGCGCTAGCCATGTATCGATGTCGGCTATCCGATATCTACGTTCGAGAGTATGTCATGATGATGCACATCATACTTGGCGGTGACTACCTCGTCGCCCACGACGGGGTCATGTATTTTTGGAACGGGAATACAAGGTTCTTCGAGAAGTACGAGGGTCTCATGCCAGAGATTGTGTATGCTGCCCTGAAGGAGTACCTCTTGACTTTGGAAGGGCTTTTCCGGTCCTTCACTGGCGAGGTTCGGCGGGATGACGAGGCCGCGATGTCCGCTATCGAGGGGTCGTTGGAGAAGAGCGGGCCCGAGGCTCGGAAGGCGTTCGCCGCGTGGCGCGACAACGCCATCTTCAACAGAGGAGGCAAGGGCGGCGGCAAGGGCGGCGGCATGGGGGGCGCGGGGGAATCTGCCGCAGAATTCGATGCTCTCTCGCAGATAGAGGCGCAAGGGCTGGATGGCGATGCGCACGCGCCGGCAGACGACAGCTCCGCGCGCAGTGCGCCGTGGTATATCACGATCGCAGTGAGCGTTGCTCGAGTTGGGCGATGCTTACAGATCCAGATGATTCAGAACAAGTTGCCGTCGTTTTACTGCGAGTGGTGCGAGACTCCGCGCCCCTCGCTCAGGGGCGTCGCCCACCCCGACATCGCGTTCGTCTACGACCTGGGCGGAACCCCGGTGACGCAGATCACGAGGGAGAGTGAGCGCAAGAGCATATACATCGGCATACCGCACAAGATCAAGGCTTACTTGGGTGACCCGGCGTTGAAGGTGGCCGCGACGAGAGTGGACCAGTTCTACAGGCAGACATTCTGGGCAAACGCCGCCGCGCACAAAGTGTGCATGGCCGCCCTCGCTCTGGCGAAGAGAGGGTTGAACGTCGACCAGCTGTTCTTCTTCTGGGGAGCCGGCGGCGTCGGGCTTTCGCTTGCGACGGCCCATCTCGACGCCATGCTCGGCCACTCCAACCACAAGTATTTCGACCCGCAGGTGTTCTATCTTGACGAGGAGATGCGGAAGACGGTGGAGTCGCTCAAAGGCACGATCGTTCTCACGGCACAGGAGAAGCCAGAAGGCTTGAGGAAGAGCTTCCGGGAGGATTTGTTCAAGAAGCTGGCGTCTGCCGACGGCATCTTTGGTCGACTGCCGTATCAGATTTTGACGATGGTTATATACCTGGTCGGATGGAAACGCATGGAGCTCAACAAGCTCATCACTTTCGACGGAGTCACTGAGGGTGCATTCCACGCCATCTACCGGAAGTCTCTTCTGATTAAGATTTATGCTAGGTTTGTTGATGCGGAGTACATCAGGCGCGTCCTGCCAGACGCAGAGAAGTACGGCATCTTCCCGCGGGCGCCGGATCTGAAGCCGTTCATGCAGTCGGGGCCCGCCATCGCGGCTGGTCTGCAACGACAGCTGGGCTTCGAACGGAAATACGGCGAAGCCGCATCGAGGTCGCTGATAGATGACTACTGCCTGCGCGGAGGAGATAATGGGATCACGGAGAAATACATGCGACAGGCGTGTCTTCTCCCGGAGCCGAGCAGGCCGAAGCCTGGCGGCCAGAGCAGCGCGGCTGCCCCGCCGCCCGGCGTCGACTTTGATGTCGGAGCGGGCGGGTCGCAGGATGCGGAAGAGCCCATGGCGCAGTTGCGCCGCCAACTCCTCCATCAGATGCTCGAGCGGAGCTTCGACGCCTTGACATTTTCATATTTGAAGCAGATGTCCACAGGGCAGATTCAGGGCCTGCCGGAGAAGAAACCGACGCTGTGGAAGTCGATGGAGGAGTCCGCCGGATGGTCGAAAGGTGGCTTGTATGGCAAAGCGAAGGACAGACTTTTACCAAAATTGTTGACCACTCGCAAGTTCGAGGATATTGTGCCGGCGCCGAACGTGGAGGAGCCGACCGTGCTACCAGAACAGTGGGACCGCGCGGCGCTGAGCCGCTACGCGAACGGCAACGCTTGTCGCAAGCGCAACATCGACATCATGATTGAGACCTTGGGTGCCGTCCCAAAGCCGCGCGGGCGGAGGAAGCGCGGAACGGAGCCCGAGGTTGGCGGCGACGCCCATCTGCGCGCGGTCGGCGCGTCCATTCAGGCAGCGGAGCTCGCCCTGGAAGTGTTGCTCGAGAGCGCGCGCGAGAGGCCGACCGTGGTGCCAGCCGACGCACCAGCGGAGAAGAGGAGGAAAATTGGTGTGAAGAAGAGCTTCAGCGGTGGCATCGACTTGGCAGAGCGCAGCATTCCCTACACGTATAAACGCACGGCGGCCCGTCGCTTCGCGGATGTTCCGGCGGCGCAGAGGTGCCCGGCGCGCGTGCTACATCCGATGTTGCAAGGCACCGTAGATCTCGACATCCACAGCGCTGTCCTGACCATCACTTGGCAACTCGTGGAGAAAATGGACATGGCCGACAAGAACCTGTTCAGCGAGGAGTTAGAGTTGCTGAAGCGGCTGGCCGAGAACAGGGACGAGGTACTTCGGGGCGAGTTGCCCGACATGGGGCCCGAGGCGGCCAAGCGCTTTGTACTCGAGATCATCGGCGGGTCCCGTTCTTTCGACGCCGATGCCAAGCCATTCGCCAAGAAGTTGCAGCGCGTGAGCCGCGTACTGCGCTGGCTGGCGTGCTCGGCGTTGCCGGAGGTATACGAGAGCTTCTGCCACGACGCCGCGCAGGGCGACGGCGAGAAGACAGAGAAATGGCTGGAGGGACAAACGTTCTCGACTTTCTACCAGCGCGCGGAGGACTACATCCTCCGCCAGTGGCAGACGTGGGCGCTAGCGCAGCCGGTGAAGCATTTGTCTCTGCATTTCGACGGCGTCAGGATCAGCCGGGACGCGGTGCTCGCCAACCATGCCACCGTGGCGGACTACGCCGCTGACGCGAGTGCCCACATCGCGAGGGAAACATGCTTCATAGTCAAAATCACAGAGAAGACCCACCCGACGATCGCGGAGGCACTGACGAGCTGCGGGGCGTGGCGGCCATCGGATGCGCCTGCGGCGCCCAACGACCTACTGAGGCCCGGCAATGGTATTATGCTGGCGCTGTGGCGATGCCGCGACGCCAGGGTGTCCGCTTCCGTTGAATCTTGCGCCAGCGCCACGTCCGTGGAGAACAGTGCTGCCAGCGTGGAGAAAGGGAGGACGTACGCGGAGTGTTGCCTGGCACACGGCGTGTCAATGATGCCGCAGCTGGGGTTCGATGCTCGCGAGCAGGGGCATTATCTTCTCCACATGGATGGGCGCGGGTCGCCATCGTGCGCACTCGCCCACGTGGGAGCGGAGCTCGACAAGGCGACGATTTATTTTCATGGCCAAGTCGGCGAGGTGAGTCTGGCAGAGATCCATGATGCCGTCCTCGCCGGGCGAGACTCGAGGCTAGCAGTCACTTTTCACATTGATTTGGCTCCGGCGGCGCAGGCGGCCGCCGAAGACAGCGGCGACGCCAAGCCCTTGGCAGCGCTCTTGAATATGATGGCATGAGGCCCGGGCAACGCATTCTGTTTCACGTTTCACCGATCCTCGCTTCGCCGAGGCCCGCGGGGCAACAGGCCCCGTTGCGTTGCCGTTCGCTTCGCCGATCCGCACTGCTTGCATGTTGGTTTACATCCAGTAGAGGAAATACAAAGTCAATCAATATTCGCATACAGTCATCACTATACTAGATATGACCTCATGCGTTTTCTGAATAAACTTAGACAACCCGATTTACTGCGATGTTCTGCGCAGATCTGCCTTCACAGGTGTATCTGCGTGCCTTCTGGGGCGCCGCTCGCCGCGTCGGCTCAAGTCGTGCGTGGTACGTGGGTCGGCTTTGCCGCCCTGTGCTCTCTTCGCTTCATAATCACCCGTATTTCCCTGTGGGTCGGCCTTGCCGCCCTGGCACCTCATCGCCCCGCCGCGCGCTACCTGGCATGTGCGAAGCGCTCGCGATTGTCGAATACGCCGACCCGCGCGGAAGGCGATTGCAATGTGTTTCTGGGGTCAAACGCTCCATCGAGTATGTATCCGTCCAGCTTCTTAGTAGCACTGGCGAGCTGGGAGATGACGAGAGGCCCGCGACCCCAGACCCCTTCCTTCCTGGCGTCAGCAAGCGACAGTGGGAGGCCAAGGTTTCTGCTTGGCGCAGGGACATGTCGCGACTTCTTGACGAGGTGCCGGTTGGTGCGACGGAATTGGCGGCGGCCGAAGAGCTCGGCGTCTGGGTAGAGCCTTCGCCGCCCGCCGTGCGCGGCTGTCGAGCTCTCCTACAAGATGGAAGCTGCATCCTGCTCGCCTACAGCATCCTGACGCAGGATTTCTGCGGCTGCATCAACTACTGCGCGCGATTTCCCGTTCCTCGGGGTGCGGAGCGTCGCTACGCAGACGTCGCCGACCACTTCGGCTTCTCTCTGACCGTCGTGCGCCTGCAGGCTTCGCGGCAGGGTGCGCGCTCACTCTTGCCCGGAAAATGTTTCTGCCATATGCGGGGCCACTGCTGCGCTGCGGCTGTTTTCCCAGGGGCCTCTTCGGCGATCGTGTGGAGAGGTTTCAGCCGGCATGTTCTGCCAACGGCGCAGTGGGCCCGCCGCGTCGGGGAAGTCGAGGGCGCGCTGTTGCACATCACTAACAGCAGTGAATGCTTATCCGACGTCGATTTGACAACTGGACGGGGATCGCGGGAGACCGCGGCCGACGGGTGCTTTGTGAGCGCCGACGACGATCCGCTGGGAGGAATGGTGCATGGGGAAGACGCATCCAATGCGTGTCTCAGCTTGGCTCTGAATGCGTTGGGCGCACGCGTGCCGACCAGCGTGCAAGGCCCATTCCGCGCGCTCGAGCACGGGAACCAATGGCTGTCACACCTCGGCCTCGCCCTGATCCAGCAGCCGCGGGGCCCGACCGGCCCTGGGCGTTGCGTCAAGTGGGGGCCGCCGCGGCGCAGATCTGAACTGGCCGCGAGCGTCGGCCACTTCACGGCCGTTATCCTGCGGCCAGGCAGCGCCACTGTGATTGACCGCCGAGCATGCCTGCCAGCGGTTCGCGAGTGGCGCGCGTGGGGCGACATTCCGGACGTCGAGGAGCACAAGTGGTTCTTGTTGGTGGAGCTCGGCGCACAGAGGCCGGGGCCCGAGGGCGGCCGCCTTCTTCCATGGGGCACGACTTCGGGGATCATCGAAGCTAATCGGCTGGACGCACTCATCCGTCGGCGCGCAGCTCGCGAACGAGCGGGCCCCCATGGGTCGGCGTCGTCGTCGGGCTTGCTCGCGCCGCAGGAGGCAGCCCGGGCATCGGCGAACCGAGAGGAGGCAATGCGGCGCAGATCTTTGCGCTTGTTCTGCCCGTTGCCGCCGGTGGGGTGGCCAGGCATTCAGGTGCCCCAAGTTCCGTGTGATTTCTCCCTCGCGCTGCCGCGTCTTCCGAAGATCCGCCTACTCGAGCGACTCAACGCGCGCCCTCGGGACGCTCAGCTGCACTTCGTCGAGGAGTCGCACTCCTACTACATTCGCGGCGTGCGAACCCATGGGTCAGTGACGGGGTTGATGCACGAGTACTCTCGAGGTTTCGACGCTGTCGCAGTGATCGAGAAGATGCGGAGCGGGCGGAACTGGCCTCGACCTGATTATTTGCGCCATCCTCGCCCCGAATACGTGGTCGCAAAGCTGCGGACCATGCCGGAGGCTGCTTGCTTGCACGACTTACTTGTTTCGCACGGGGCCTGCGACGCCGAGATCTGCGCCGAGGTGAAGGCAACTGCGAGAGCGGCACCCCGCCTGGCATGCCTGATGGAGAGTTTATCTCTCTCGGATCAGGAGATCGTGGAGAAATGGCGCTTAAACAAAGAAGAGGCGGCTAGGCGGGGCACCTGGATGCACTGGACGTTCGAGGCTCACCTCAACCGCGTCCTGGTGCCCCGCGATGCCGTAGAATTTCAATTGTTCTCGAAATTCTTGGGCGCGCTGAGAGGTCTGGCGGCTTTCCGCACCGAGTGGGCCATCTTCGCGGAGCACGAGGGGCTTGCTGGGTCAATCGACTTCGTGGCTCGAGACTCCGCGGGCAGTCTGTGCATATACGATTGGAAGCGGGCGAAGAATTTACGTTCGAAGTTCACGAACCAATGGGGGAACATGAAGTTTCCATTGGGCCGATTGCCAGACTGCCAGGGAAATCATTACCGGGTGCAGCTTAACATATACAGGTGGATGTTGGAGCAGTACTACGGCGCCCGCGTGGCCGCGATGTATGTGGTCTGCCTGCATCCGGACAACGGTGACCAGCCATTTGTAGACGACGTGCCGGTGATCCCAGAGATCGAGGAGCTCATGGCCATTCAGCGCACGAGGTCCCGAGAGTTGCGGGCAATGGCGTCGGAAGACGCCCGCGAGATAGACCCTGCGGGCGGCTGGCGACGGCCAGTCGTGGCGGCGCGCATGCCTTATTGCCTGAGCACCGCGGGCAATTTCGGTCGTGCGTTTCGCCGGACATCAGTGGAGGCCGCGCCCTGGCGAGGCCGCGGCGACGGCGCGCCGCCCTCTTGAGGTGCCGTTGGAATTGCCGAATGCCGACTTGCAACGGCTGAGAATTGCGCGCG
The DNA here is from genome assembly GCA_963575745.1 of Prorocentrum cordatum. Lineage (NCBI taxonomy): Eukaryota > Dinophyceae > Prorocentrales > Prorocentraceae > Prorocentrum > Prorocentrum cordatum. Next base: position 36,635 of record CAUYUJ010014080.1, read on the forward strand.
TGGGTTCTGCGGGGGCCACGGTGACAGCCGCGTGCTCTCATGCCCCGCGGAAGTAGCGATGCTTTCGCATGAAGGAACGCATGGGCGCGACGCTAGGTCTGCTAAAAAAGGATATCCAATTCATACTCACAACCGCCAGAGCGAGGAGGGAGCACCCAGAGACAGTATGCATTGCACGCCATCATCGCGCAGCGAATGCGGGCGCAAGTCGCACTGCCCAACAGGCGACGCGCGCAGAGTCCGCTCGGGAGTAGCATAGAATACAATTTTTCCCAGGCGCGCGTTCCGGCGAGGCGGGGGGAGGGGGAAATCAGAGCGGCCGCTAGCTTCATCGGCTCAAGATTATAGCAAGCGTGGCTCGGCATTGCCGGCCTGTTTTGACTTCCCCGCTCTTTACCTGATTGTGGATCAGCATTGCTGTCCTGTGACCTCTCTTTCGCACTTCGGCGCCATGGCCACCGACGACCAGCGCGCCGCCGGTTCCCCGTTTCTGAGCCAGAACTCCCCTAAGTTCGGCGACCCGACTCCGCGCGGGAGGGCTCGCCAGCGGCGCGCTGTGTCTGGCGCCCGCTCGCTGACGCCTGCGCGCAGGAGGCGTCGAATGTCCTCGCGGGCTGCGCGCGAGGCTGCAGCGCGAACCCCTCCATCGTCTCCGGAGAGAGACGACGCCGCTGACATCGAGGCTTTCGCGCTGATGGTATCCCTGGTATCAGATGAAGTATGCTACAGAATTCTGTCATTCTTCCCCGCCGCGCGTAGACGGACACTAGCGCGTCGTTTTGCAGGGGGCCAACAGCTTCGCCCAGACAAGACGTTTGTACTGGTGAAGCCTCTCAGGTCGAGCAGGCCCAGGGCCTCGCGTGGCCCGCACGGCGCCGGACTGCCCGGAGTCCTTGCTGTTGTGCCTCGCTGGTTTCAGCCTGCCAACGCAGAACTTGCCTCGGTGACGGCCCCCAGCCCCGCTCACGATCGCTGTTTCATTTGCGGGTTGGATGACGGCGACGTCGACGACATCGGCCACTATCTGGAGGGGTGCGTGGCCACGGTGAGATCATTTCCGTTCCCCGAGGTGACCCATTTGCGCGCGACGACCTCCGCGTGGGCAATGTTGGCGCCGAGATTGGAACCTCACAGCGACGTCTTCGCATGCGCGCGGTGCAGCGGAGTTTGCGTCGCCTGGGAAGACACCCTGAACATAGAGTTCACTACCGAAATGCTCAGAATGCACAAGCGACACGCGGCTTGAGAGCTAGGAGGGGCGTGGGCCGACTCGCGCCCGCGACTGGGACTCAGGGAGGCGCGGCGGCGCTGACGCCATCGCGCGGGCCTCCGTCGAGCGCGGGCCGCGACTTTCGATCAGCGCATTGCGCCGAAGCGCGATGTCGCATCATCTCCAGATGTTCTCCCCACTTTCCCATGTGCCCAACGTGGCGTGGAGCCGTTATGTCGCTCGATGCACCCCCGTAGTCGGGCTCTTACATATTCGACGTCAGTGCAACTAATGAATCGCTGCTTGCCTCTCCATCTTTCTCCGGCTCAAGACATGTGTTCATCGTGGGTCGGCTTTGCCGCCCTGTGTTTTCTCTGCCATATCACCTCTGGGTCGGCTTTGCCGCCCTGTGTTTTTGTTTCTCCCCGCCGCCCTCCTGCGCCATCTTACATGCACGGCGCGCCCGCTCGCAATGGGCGCGAAGGCGCCGAGGTCGCGCGCGCGCCGACTGGGAGACGGATCAGAGGCAAGAGCAAAGCGGACGATGTCGGCGAGGGCTGGGTGTGCCTCGCGGCCGAGCAGCGCGAGCCGCACGAGCTGACGGACGCGGGCTTGGTGGATGCTCCTGAATCCCCGAGCGGCGACGAGGGCGAAACGGCAGTGCGGACAGAGTTGTTTGATTGCCTGGAGGAGGAAGTTAAGGGCTTCGCCGCGGGGGTTTCGCTCTTGCGCCCCAAGCGGGACAGCGAGGGCAAGTGTAGATTTGCTTGCGGCCTATGCCCGTTCCGATCGTTCTCGACGCAGCTGCTCTTACGCGCTCACGTCTCCAAGTACCACGTCAGGGAGACGCGCTTCGTGGCGTCTAACACGAAGCAGTTCAACGTCGTGTGCGCGCTGTTCGATAACGACCGGCTCCTGCGAGCTCCAATGGGCAACCTGCTGAAGCGATCTGCGACGACCATGCGCGAGACAGTATCTCCCGCTGTTCATCGTGGACAGAACGCGGTTGACAAAGACGTTGTCCTTGTTCTCGACGACGACGGGCCGTCGTATCAGAACAAAGCTGCAGTCGGGCGGAGTCTCGCGTGCAGACGAGCGGGGTACACTTACTATACTCGTGGCTTCGCGGACGTCGTGATGCAGGAATCCTTGCGCCACCATGGGCGCGTTCGCCCGGCGATGCTGCGGACGTGCGCTCGCGTCGTGGAGCAGGGCTCTGAGTTGAGTAGCATGCTGCCGACAGATGTCGCTCACTGGCTAAAGCTCATGGAAGACGTGTTCAACAGCGCGCACGTAGAGAAGCGCAGCGCTGCGTTGATGGAGGAATGCCGGAAACATGAGGAATTCCTCCACGTTTCCATGGACGCCACCATCCGCATTCTGCGCAGGGTCAAGGGCCAAGCAGACTATCGGTCATCCCAAGCAGTGCGCGACGCAGCGCCCGTGCCCGACGTTGACGCCAAGCGCCGCGTGCTGACCCTTGCGGGCCGGACGGGCGCGGCGCTCGGCGTTTTCTTGACGAGGGACGAGGCATCTGACGAAATAGCTGGAGCGATTGCAGGTCGTTGGTCGGAGGCGTGCAGATCGCAGACTGTGTCCGTCGCCAGTGACCAGCCGAGCAGCGCTTTGTACCGCGCGTTGCGAAGCTCGTGCTTCTCCAACCTAACATACCTGAGCCTCGACCCGGTTCATTTGCCCATCACGTACGAGGAGACGCACTGGAGGAACAAAAACAGTGGGATCAAAGCTATTGCGGATAATCATGGCCAAGTTCACGAAGGTAGACAGCACGCTGCCAGCGCAATTCTGGGGGGCGCCATTCGACGGAACGAACGCCCCGGCTCTGCGACCAATAGAGGAGCGCGCGCGACAGCAGATACTCGACCATTCATTGTCGAAGTCGCGAGCTCAATATGTGATGGACAATGTGAACGCCGAGCTGCCATGGAGAACGACGCATGAGTTCATCGAATCTATCGCCGCGCTGAGCGCGTTGGTTCCAGAAGAGCTTGCTCGTCGCACTCACGTGAACAACGTTCAACTTAAGAGGCTGCTTTACAATGCTACCGCCTCAGCTCGCACGCAATGGTTTTTTAACAACCTCCGATTCAGGCATTCCTTGCCGGCGGCGCGCTTAGCTCTGCTTGGGTCTGGCACGGCGGTCAACGAATCCTTCAACCACGAGATCAACACGCGGTTTCGCAATCAGGGGGATATCTACGCGTCGACGGCGGAGCTTCAACTTAGAATTGGATTCCTGGGCAAGCTGCAGGCCCACTGTTGCGCGCTGTATTCGCCGACGCTGCGGCAGCTGCGACAGGCCAAAGTGCTATCGCGAAGCATTATGGCCTGGGCCTTTCCTCGGGATGAGTGGAACAGTTACTGCGCACTCCAGGCGCAGCGCGGCACCGACGTCCTGGCGCCTGCGCGGCTTCCGCTACACGAAGCCCGGCAGGGAGTCGCGCGGCGAATCGCCGAGCGCGCCGCTTGCGTTCAGATAAAGCCAGCGGCTGCTGGGCGGCGCGGTGCTCAGAAGAAGCCCGCTGCTAGGGCGCTCCTGGACAGTTTGCGCGATCGTAGAACGCATAGGATTAAGAGAACAGCTTTCACTTTGAAGCGCAAGCCTGCGTCGCGCGGCGCCTCTGGCCAAGCTCCCGCCGCGCGCGTTTGTCAGCGGTGACTGCTGCTAATTCGCTTTTCTTCGTCGGCGTTAAATGTTCGGTGTCCTTCTGCTCTCGATGCCATCCCTGTCTGGATCTGTATATGGGCCGCGCTTGGTTGCGTTTTGTATCGCAGAGAAAGAGCGGGGAGAGGAGGAGGAGGAGGGAGAGCAGGAGGAGGAGGAGGAGAAGGAAGAGAAGGAGGAGTAGCAGGACCAGGAGCAGGAGTATGAGACAGATACATTTCATAAGCTCCCATGAGCTGATCAGAAACAGATAAAATAGGGGCGCACATTATACCACAATCCTCCCCTCACATATACACATATATGTATGTATATATATATATATATATATATATATATATATATATATGTGTACAGCCCCGTGGGGATAATAAAGTTTGGAGCCCAGGGGGGATGATCATGTTTTCCTGCATATCGGAAAATGATGTTGATGATGATGGTGGTGATGACACTGATGTTGCTGATGGTGATGATGATGGTGAAATTGGGCGCTCCTCTAGATCCTCGTTTTGATGGTCCTCGGCGCTCCCCGGGATCTGGCACCTACTGTTTGCCTGCTCTCTGGAGGTATTTGGCGCTCCTCGCCAGGCAACCTCTCTTGCGAATCACTTCGAACCAATCGCCCGCGCAGGCTTGGCACCCCTTCGCGCCATCCTCGCAGGGCAAGCACGTTGTGCAAGCTTGCGCGGCGGCTTGAGCGTCCTCTGAGGCCTTGTGCTTGGGCTTCAGCGCGGTCGGGGCCTTCGGCGGCTGGGCCTTGCTCTTGGCCTTGGCCTCGGCCTTGGCAGGGTCGTTGTCGCTCGCGCCCCCAAGCTTCTGGATCCATTCATTGCCTCTAGCGCACGCCTGGCCGATGCCGATGGGCGGTTGGCGGGGAGAGGCCCTCGCCCCCATCGCCGCGGATCTCGCACAAGGCGCTCTCGACAAACCTCGTCACCCAGAGCCCGCAGGACCAGCCATCCACTTGGAAAATCTTGCTGCCGCTCGCAGGGCAGTCCTCGCCAGGGCCGATGGCGCCGAACTTTCGGAGGATTCTCTTGGCGGCCTGCTTGGCGTTCCCGGGCGGTTGCTTGAGGGCGTCACGGTACTCGACGGCCGTGCCCGCGCCTTGCTTGGACACCTTGAAGTAGGTGTAGTGCGCACGGGCCTCGGAGTGCACCGCGATCAGCATGTGGTCGGCCTTCTCGACTCTCTCGGCCCGGTGCTTCAGCCCCTGCTGCTGCTGGGCGGTGGGTTCGTCCTCGCCTTTTCGAGCCCAGGCGATGGCCACCGTGGGCCCGACCACCACAACGATTTCAGGGACGTCCACGCGCTCGTCGATCTCGCCGAGCAGGGCGCGCGCCGTGCCCAGTTCGAGGGCGTCGCCATTCTTGATATGCTCGCAGTTCATGATCGCGCGCTCCTCGGCGAGCTCGGTGCGCCGAGGTGCCCTGCGTTGGCGACAGTCCAGCTTTTGCGGCTTGGGGAACTTGTAGTCCTGCTTGACCGTGACCTGTGAGGCTCGGGGGCCCACGGGCACTCGTTAACATCCGCCAGCGTCCGCCTTCGCCCCAAGCTCCCACCAGCTGCAGCCTTCGCTTCCGCCAGTTTCCGCCGCCTCCTGGCCCCAGGCATCCGTCTTCGCTTCCTTCTTCGCTCCCGCCTTCGCTTCCGCCGCTTCGAACTGCTTCCGCCAGCTTCCGCTGTCCTCCCCTCCCCCCCCCTCCTCCTCCTCTTCCTCCTCCTCCGCCTCCTCCTCCTCCTCCTCCTCCTCCTCTTCCTCCTCCTCCTCCTCCTTCTCCTTCTCCTTCTCCTCCTCCTCCCAGTCCTCCTCCGCCTCCTCCTTGGGCGGAAGCAGGCGGATGCTAACGAGTGCCTGCGAGTCTCCGAGCTTCGGCGTCGCTGAACTGGGGGATCGCCGCGGCCCCCACCTCGAGCGCTCGGAGACGGTGGGCGCCCTCTGTGTCCAGGACTCGCCAGACGTCTTGGACTTTGCCGCGACTGCCCTCGTAGACCCCCTCCTCGGCGGCGCGGGCCGCCCTGCCGCGCCGGGCGGGGGGGCCCTTCGGAAGCCTGGGGGGTTCGCCTTTGCCTCGGTCTTGCCCGCTCTCGTCTTCTTGCAGTTCGAGCGCGTCTTGGCCCTGAACTTCTGGGAGAAGCTCGCGTTGGCCGTCGGGATCCCGCCTGGGAGCTTCGCCTTGGCCGCGCTCGGGCGGGGCTTCGCCGCCCGCCTTGGCCTTCGCGCGCTGCCAGTTGCGCCGCAGCTCGCCCGGGAACTGGCTCGAGGACTCGTGTGCCCACCTGCTTTCGCGCGCAGTTGCGCGAGCCGTCTTCAGTCGGTTCTCGAGGGCGTGCGTGTTTGGATTTCTTTGATTCGATCCTCGGGCGGCCTGAGCATGCCCCTCTTGCTCGTCGGTGAGCTCAAGGTCCAGGTCTCCGAACTCCAGAAGACAAGGGTTCTCGCCCTCCTCGTAGTCCTCGGGCAAGTCCTCGACGCGGAAGCAGTCGCCGTCTGGGGCGCTCCAATCGGTCACGGGCGGCTCGTTTTCGAGCCAGCGCTGGGCGCCCCCCAGGCGCTCGCTCGCCAGCCTCGGCTCGGCGCCGCGGCTGGGCTCGACGGAGTAGCTCCAGTGCCCCAGGCCTGCGACGCGCTCGAGCTCGCCCTGCTCGGCCGGCCGGACCGCGAGCACGCGGTTCGCTCTCCGCCCCTGGATCGGCGCCGCCTCTTTGTGTTCGTCGCGGAACCGGGCGTTGGCATCGGGGACGCAGTAGAGGCACTCGTAGAGCTCGTGGGTCGGGTACTTGTACTTTCCTCGGGCTCGGCCTTCGCCGTCTGGACCCAGTCTTGCTGCGTAGCCCAGTGCATCTCAGCGTTGACCTCTCGGGTCGCGGCTGTGAGCTGGCTGTGTTCGCGGGCGTCTGGCTCCTGCAGGAAGCTCGCGACGTCGGGGGCCATGAGCGCCTGGGCCACATTCGCGAGCCACGATCGGAGCGCGACGGCCACGGTCCACTGGTTAGAGAGGCCGTGGGCGCTCTCCAGGCTCTGACCGTGCTGCTCCTTGATGAAACCGATGGTCCAGGAAGCGATGGGCTCGTCCGTCTAGGCCCTCGGCTGCCCCCGCGCGTCGATGGCCTCGAAGAGTCTCGCGCGATCCTCTTCGAAGAACTCGAGCAGAGCGTCGCGTCAGCCCTTGAGCAGTGCGCTAGGGGGGGCCGCCTGCTCATAAGCACCCCGTCTTTCCGTCGCCCCGCTCGTTGGCGGCGTCGCGCCGCCAGATACCCTCCTCGAGGTTCGCGCCGCTCACGCGGCAGTGCTTGGCGCTGGGGGCGAGGGGCGCGCTGCGCTTCCTGGCGGGCATGGGTCTCCTGCTCGGGTCGAACCAGCCCTCGACGGCGGAGGTGCTGATGAGTATAATCCTGCGCTTGTCCCCGGCGCCCGAGTAGGCTCGGTCCACGCGCCCCTTCTGGTCGGGGTGCCCTGCCGAGGACTGGGCCGTCTCGGCTCTGAAAGCTGCCTTGCCCTCTTGGCCCCTGCATCTCGCGGAACTTGCAGCGGAGGCGCCTGGGGCGTAGATCTCGCTCTCGTGGACGCGCGCGGCCTCCGCGCCGCGGAGCTCGAGCCAGAGCGCGGCGACGTCGACGCAGACCGCGCTCGCCGCTCGCGCAGGCCCTCTGCTCGGCGAGGGTCTCGGCGCCCCCGACGAAGAGGCTCAGGTCCTCCATGCCGCCCCCTGCCACCAGGTGCAGGAAACTGTCGGTCGTGGCCCAGGTCAGCTTGGCCTTCTCCTTGCAAGGCGTCTGGTTCCTCTGTTCGGAAAGGCGCTGGCCCTCGCGCTCGCCCGCCCGCTTCTGGTCTTTCTTGCGCCGCCGGTTGATCTGGGTGGTCTGCGGGCAAATGGCAACCTCTTGTGGACCTCGGCGTTGGAGCTCTTGTGTCCGGCCTGTCTCAGGTGGAGTTGCTGGCCCTGCTCGATCTCCAGCTCGTGGCGCGCCCGCGTCAGGGCCGCCCCCCCCCTGACCTCGCTGCCGCGCTCGCGCCCCCGCTTGAACCGGCGCCCCACGCGGCGCATGACACCCTCGAGCGGGCGGTCGGCGGTGACCAGAACGGGCACCTCGCGGGAAAGCCTGGCGCCTTCGCCCACGCGCTCGCCGCGGCTGGGGCGGACGCACCCGCGGCCTCGGAGGCCGTTCTCGCCGAGCCTCGTCGGCGACCCTCGTCTCGAGTGCCGTGCGAAGCCCGCGCCATCTCGCGACCGTCTCGCGGTTCCAGCGACGCTTCTTGCGCGGCTTGGCCTTGGCGGCGCTGGGCAAGAGGGGCAGCTCGCTAACGCCATGTTCGTCGGCGTGCTTGTTCCGGTCGAGGGAGACCTGGAGCTTGGGTTGCGCTGGTGGGTCTCGCTCGCAGCGCTCGATCACCCCTATCCGGTCCTGCGGGCCGAGCGCCGTGCCCTCGGTGCTCGCCAGCTTTCGGCTCGCGGCCGGGGTCACTTG
>CAUYUJ010014080.1:47500-52500 GCA_963575745.1 Prorocentrum cordatum
TGTTGGCGTATTGATGTTGCTGGTGGTGGTAGCTTCTGGTTACTAGCTTATGCTGATGTTCTTGGCAATGTCTTGTTGTTCGCTTCTAGCTGACTTCTTAGTGTCCGCTTCTTGTTGTTAGCCTCTTGGTGTCGTGAGTTTCTTGTCGCTAGCTGTTTGCTGCTGCTGGTGTTCTTGCTGGTGTTGCTTGCTGTCGTGCTAGTTGCTGGTGTTGTTGCAATGCTGGTTGCTGGTTGTTGGTGCTGTTGTTGTTGTTTGTCGCTGTTGCTGTTGTTGTTGTTGTTGTTGCGGTGTTTGCTGGCTGTTGTGTTTGCTTGTGCTGTTTTCGTCTGTTCTCCGCTGCACCGTGGCCTGAGCGCTCGGTCACAGCTCCCAGCGGCTCGACAGCCGCTGGAAAGACGCTCTCGCCATTGCCCTGGCGTCCTCGTCAGGAACGGTCACCAGCGAGTCCTGACTCGCTGGCGCGAGGTCGCCCTCGACCTCCGCAAGCTGGAATTGGACGACTTGGAGCCTGGACTCGACGACGTCGAGCTGGTTGTTCTCGAGCTGGCTGCCCTCGACCTGCATCTCCTCGGGGTAGCTGCTGTCGAGCTCTTTGGCGGGCGGCTTGTCCTTGAGCTTGCTGTGCCCGGCCTTGTCCTCGGGCTCGCTGTCCTTGGCGGGGACTTGGGCCTGGGTGTCCTCGACAAGGACGTGGGCCTGGGTGTCCTCGGCCTTGCCCTCGGGCTCGCTGTCCTTGACTTCGCTCTCCTTGGGCTCGCTGCTCTGGTCCTGGAGCTGCGTGTCCTAGAGCTCGGTGTCCTCGGGCTGTTCCTCGACGAGCTGGCTGTTCGCGACGGCCTGGCTGTCCTCGACGGGCACTTGGGCCCAGGCGTCCTCGTCGTCCAGGGGCTGGTTGTCCAGGGGCTCGGCGTGGACCTGGGCCTGGGTGTCCTCGCGTTCGCTCTAGTCTTTCGCTCCTTCTCGATCTTGATCTTGGGCGGAGACGCCTCGCCACGACCGCTGGCTTGGCCATCTGAGCCTTGCTGGAGACCCCGCTTGACCAGGGTGCTCGGAAGTTGGTTAGTCACTTGAGCCTAAATGATTACGCTGTTGAGCTTCTACTGCCGAAAAGCAAGTATTGTTGATCCCCCCTCCAGTGACCATTGTGCTTTGTGCATTGAAGTGCGTCCCCCGGGACTCGCACCCTGTTGTGTTTATCAAGGAAAGTCACGGGGCTCAAATTTGGCCCTGGGCCCCGGTTTACAACAACAGCGGTTCCCCGCTTGATACTTCCTCACAATGTATTTCCGAATCGCGCTCTCGCGCGGGAATTCCAATTCATGTACGCATCGCGCTTTCGCGTGGGACTTCTCGTAATTACATGATTCAGACAATGCGTCCTCGGCGCTCAGAAATCACGCTCTCGCTTTGGCTTCTCTTTCGGTGTACTTGGGAATCGCGCTATCGCTTGAGACTTTCTCGCGATTCATGCAGGACCCACGCTTCAGCAACACGCATGCTCGACCTGGGCGCCTGGGCCCGCCTTCCCGACCTGCCAGCTATGGCGCTATGGGTCTGCCCACCCGATCAGCCCGTCTGGTTATACCACTTGTTTTCTGCTCCTTGCCCCCCTCCTGCTAAGTTCTCGCGTGCTCCATTCTTCTCCCTCCCCATTCCACCCGTCCTTCCCTCCCTGGTTTTAGGGTCTGCCCTAGATGCGCGTGGCAGGTAAGGAAGATAGATCCCCAAAGGGGTACGATCGAAGACGACGAGGGCGGGTACCGAGGGCTTGGGATAACCTTATACAGCCGATAATAAACACCCTGGGAGAATAAAGTTCGGCGGTTACGGTGCGATAGTAAAAGTATCCACCAGAGGCCAGCATAAAGATGTCAACCGAGGAGCCAAAGCCGAGGATATCTTGAGACATCCTTGGTTTTTTGTCCTCTCTGAGACATCCTCAACAATGGCTTGTCTCGCTTGAGACATCCTCGACCAATCTCTCGTTTCGCTTGAGACATCCTCGAAATATGTGTTTGCTTCGCTTGAGAGTTCTTTTTTACTGCTCGTTTCGCTTGAGACGTCTTCACAGAATGTGTTTGTTTCGTTTGGACGGTTCTCGACGAGCGTGCTCGTTTCGCTTGAAACCTCCTTCAACCTTTGCTAATCTCGCTGGAAACATCCTCCAGGACACGCTCGTGTCGCTTGAAAATCTTGAAATCCGAAGGCGCTCGATCGAAACATCGCTTGAATTTGTTTTCTCGGCGCCAGCGCTTTGTCGAAAAACCTACGAAGGCGAGGCCGCACCCTCGAGCGCCCACTTGCGCTGGAGCCGCTCGGAGAGCGCCTCTACAACAGGCTCGGGCTCAAGCTTCGGGCGCTTGCCGCTGTCGTCCTCGGGCTCGTCGTCCTCGGGCTCCTCGTCCTCTGGCTGCGGTGCGGACTTGCGGCGCTTGGCTTTCTGGTAGGCTCGCTTCTCCTTGTTCTCACTGCTGCTCGGGATCTCCTCCAGCTCCTTGGTGCGCTTCTGGCTCTTGACGTCATCGAGCGGTTTCTCGTTCCCGCTCCCCTTGGAGTCCTGGAGCGGTTTCTCCTCCTTCTTGGAGTCCTCGCGCTTCTCGCTCTCCATGGGTGCCTCGAGCGGTAGCTGCGTGCTTATCTCGGGCATATCATCCATGTCGGAGAAGCTCGGCAAAGACATCCTCGATATCCGGAGCCTTGGCGCTCTGTCGCGTCGGCTTGGGCCTTGGTTTGTGAAACTCTTGGGAAGCTCGGAATCTTGAGCCACCAAATTACTACGGAGATCAGTCTTGCTTGTTTCGCTTGAGACGTCCTCAAAGAAATAATTCCTTGCCTCACATGAGGCATCCTCGACCAATCTCTCGTTTCGCTTGGGACACCCTCGAAATAAATGTTTGTTTCGCCTGAGACATCCTCAACGGATTGCTGTTTTCACTTGAGACATCCTCGAAATGATTGTCTGTTTCGCTTGAGACATCCTCGAAATAATTGTTGGTTTCGCCTGAGACATCGTCGAAGAATTGCTTATTTCGCTTCAGACAGCCTTCAAACAATGGTTTGTCTCGCTTGAGGTATCCTCGAACAATTGCTTATTTCGCCTGAGACATCATCGGAATCGCATTGTTTTTTTGCTAGGGTCTCGCGCAGAAGCTCGGAACTGCTGAGATTGCTCGCAATCAGATGTTCATAACCTTGCTGTCGAACTCCTCGGCGGCCCTCGCAAGGAAGCCTTTCTTGCGCACCGCCTCGAAGTGCTCGCTCATGCACGCCCTGCATCCTTTCGACCCGCCCTTGAGCATCTCGCACTCCTTGCAATCCTTGGCCGCGCGCAGGGCTGCCTCGAGGCTGGCGTGCTTGGGCTCGGCCTCCAGCGGATCCGTGCCCTTGCTCTTGGCCTTGCCCTTGGGCTTGGCCTTGCCCTTTGCCTTGGCCTTGGCGGCAGCGTTGCCGCTCGCATCTAGCAGCTTCTGGATCCACTCGTTGCCTCGCGAGTAGATGTCCTGGACGCTGCTCGGCGGCCGCCGGCCCTCGCCGCGGATCTCGCGCAGGGCGCGCTCGAACCACCTCGTCACCCACAGGCCGCAGGACCACCCGTCAAGTTGGAACCTCGTGTTGCTCTGAGCGGGGCACTCGACCTCAGGACCGAGGAGCTCGTGGAGGATCCTCGTGGCCGCCTGCTTGGCGGACTCGGATGGTACCTTGAGGGCATCTCGGTACTCGATGGCCACGTTGGCGCCCCCCCTGGTCACCTTGAGGTAGGGGTAGTGCGCTGGGTTCTCGCTGTGGACGCAAATGAGGAGGTGCTCGGCGTTCTCGACGTTCTCGAGCCAGGCCTTCTGCTGCTCCTGGGCCTGGGTTGTGGGTTCGTCGTCGCCTTGGTCTTCTCGAGCCCAGGTGACAGCGATTGTCGGCTCGATCAGCAGGGCGCCCTCGGGGACGCCCACTCGCTCCTCGATCTCGCCTATCAGGGCTCGCACTGCGCCGAGCTCGAGGGTGCGGTTCTTCTCGACGAAGTCGCAATTCGCGATTGCCAGGGGCTTGGCAAGCTCGGTGCGCTTGAACATCCTCCACGCTCGCCAATCTATCTTCATGGGCTTGGCGGGCGCCCACTCCTGCTCGACCACGACCTCCCAGGCTCGAGGGCCGATGGATAACTAGGGGCGAGCTCCCGCTCGGCTTCCGCTGCCCTTCCGTTCGGCTTCCGCGCGAGCCCCCGCTCGATTTCCGCGCCAACTTCGGCTCGGCTTCCGCTGGCCCTTATGCCTGGCTACTGCCCCATTGGCCCTCGACCCTGGCTGGGGCGGATCTGGAAAATCGCCGCCGTCTCGACCTCGAGCACGCGGAACTGGCACTCGCCCTCGCAGTCCTTGACGCGCCAGACGTCTTGAATTCTGCCGTGCCTGCCCTCGTGCAGGCACTCCTCGTCGACCCGCGCGGTCTTGCCGTGCCAGGGCGAGTTCTTGCAAGGCTCGAGGCCCTCGTTCTGCTTCTTGTTGTCTCCCCGCTTCTTCTCTCGTTTCTGGTGCGGCTTCTGCTTGAACTTCTCAGCGAAGGACGTTTTCGGCTTGGGGCCTTGCCCCCTCAGCTTCGCCTTGGCGACGCCTCGGCTCTTGCTCTCGAGGGCGTCTCGGCCATCCTGCTCGCGCTTCGCCCTGTTCCACTTGGCCGCCAGCTTGCCCGCGAACTGGCCTCGGAACTTGCTCCCCAACTCGTTCTTGCGCTTGCTTGTGTTGCGAAGCTTGACTCGGCCTTGTAGGGCGTGCGGGAACTGGATATGCTTGATGCGCTCCTCGGGCGGCTTGATCATGTCTCGCTGCTCGTCTGTGAGCTCGAGGTGTAGCTCGGCAAGCTCGAGGAGGCAGGGGTTCTCGTCGTCCTCGTAGCTCCTCGGCAAGTCCTCGAGCATGAAGCACTGGCCGTCTAGAACGCTCAAGTCCGGCACGGGGGGGGGGGGGGCGCCCTCGGGCCAGCTCGCGGCGGCCGCGAGCCTTTCCCTG
>CAUYUJ010014080.1:55000-77500 GCA_963575745.1 Prorocentrum cordatum
TTGTTTCGCTTGAGACGTCCTTGCAGCATTGGTTGTTTCGCTTCGGACATCCCTCAAACAAATGCTTGATTCACTTGACACATCCTTGAACAAACGCTTGATTTGCTTTGGACATCTTCGGACGAACGCTCGGGGTCATCTTGGGGGCTTTCTAGGAGATCCTCTTGGGCTTCTCTTGAGTTCGTTGAAGATCCAAGCTCCTCCTCCTTCCTCCTCCCCCTCCTCCCTCCTCCTCCTCCCCCTCCTCCTCCTCATCCTCCCCTCCTCCCCCTCTTCCTCCTCCTCCTCCCCCCCCTCCTCACCCATCCCCCCCCCCTCCTCCTCCCCCCCTTCCCCCTCCGCGAGATCCCCCCCCACCCCCGCCCCTTCCTCCTCCTCCTCCTCCTTCTCCTCCTCCTCCTCCTCCTCTCCTCCCCCCCCTCCCCCCGCCTCGCTGAGAGCATCTGGTTCGCTTGCGTGCCTTGGAGCGGCGCGGCCTCCTTGTTCTTCTCGCGGAAGCGCTTGTAGGCCTCGGAGACGCAGTAGATGCACTCGTATGGGGCCCCAGCTGCTCGGGTACCTGTGGTTTTTGGTGGGCTCGGCCTTGACTTTCTGGAACCGCCCCTGCTCGACCGCCCAGTGGATCTCGGCCTTGACCTCGCGGGTCGCCGCCTTGAGCTGGCTGTGTTCGCGGGCGCCGGGCTCTTGAAGGAAGCTCGTCACGTCTGGGGCCATCGGCGCGTAGACGATGTTCTTGGGCCAGACTCGGAGCGTCACGCTCTCGGTCCACTGGCTCGAGAGGCAGACTGCGAAGACGAGGGCTTGGCCGTGCTCTTGTTCGATGAAGTCGATGGTCCAGCTTGCAATGAGCTCGTCCGTCCAGGCCCTCGGCTGGCCCCAGATGTCGACCTGCTCGAAGACCTTGGCGCGCTCCTCGGAGTCGAACTCGAGGAGGGCTTGGCGCCACCCTTCATGATCGTGCCGATGCTCTCGCCTGCTCGGAAGACCTCGGTCTCGCCGTCGCCCCGTTCGTAACGGACGTCTCGGAGCCAGGTGCCGTTCTCGAGGTTCATGTCGGGAATCTTGCAGTGCCTCGCGCACGGGACTAGGAGCACGCTGCGCTTCTTGGCCGACCTCGGTTCTCGGCTCGGGTCGAACCACCCCTCGACGGCCGAGATGTTGATGAGCGTGAGCCTGTACTTGTCGCCCGCGCTCGAGTGCGCCTGGTCTACTTGCCCCTTTTTGTCGCCATGCTCCTCGTAGAACTTGGCTCTCTCGATCTCCCAAGCTGCCTCGTCTGCCTCGGCCTGCGTCTCGCGGAACTTGCGGCGAAGCTTCTGGATTCGAGCCTTCTGTCCTGGGCCCTCGAGCTCGGACTCGTGGAGGGAGACCTTCTCCTCGCCTCGGAGCTAGAGCCAGAGCGCGGTCGCGTCGACGACGGCCGCGCTCGTGTCTCGCCTGTGCTCGGCGAAAGCCTCGGTGTCTCCGACGAAGAGGCTGAGCTCCTCGGCGCAGCCCCTCGCCACGAGGTGCTGGAACCTGTCGGTGGTGGCCCAGGTCAGCTTTGCCTTGCTCTCGGAGAGGCTCTTGTTAGTCTGTTCCGAGAGGCGCTGGCCCTTGCTTCCTGACGCGCGCAGCCTCGGGAGCACGACCTCGTCGACCCACCTCGTGTCCTTGCGGGGCATGATGTTGACCTTGAAGGTCGCGAGCCGCTGGGTGATTCTCTTGAGAACCTCGAGATTGCACACAGGGTGGCCCGTGTCCTTGAGGTGGAGCTGCTTGTCCTTCTCCCACTCGAACTCGTACTTGAGCCTGGTCAAGATCGTCTTCTTGCGAACCTCGTGGGCGCACATGCGCTCCCGCTTGAACCAGGTTCCGAGTCGGCCCATGACTCCCTCGAGGGGGCGCCTGGGGCACGCCAGGCCAGGAGTGAAGTTTTGCATCCTCGCGCCCTGGGCCGCGAATGTCTTTGCTTGATGCGACCGGAATCGGCCGCAGGCTCGGATGCCGTTCTTGCCGAGCCTCGCCGTGGCGATCAGCTTCTCGAGAAACGGTCTCTTCTCGTGCCGGCCCTTGACTGCCTCGTAGGGCCAGTGCCACTTCTGCATGAGCTCAGTCTTGACGCCGCTCGGGAGCTTGGAGACGTGCGTGACCTCGTGCTTGTCGGCCTGCTTGCACCAGTCGAGTACTATCTGGAGCTTGCACTGCGCAGGCGGGTCTCGGCGCAGAATGGGAGCTGCTCGGGGCTTGTGCGCCCCCTTGCACTTGCGACTCGAGCCCTCGGGTCTGCCGCCCTTCCTCGGCCCCCGAGCAACGCCTCGAGCCCTCGGTGCTCGCCTTCGCTCGGCGCTCAGCAGCGGCTGCGAGGCGCTCCTTCTCGGCCTTCTCCGCCTCGAGCCTCTTCGCCTCGAGCTCCATGGAGAAGGTCGTCGTTGCCTCGGGAGACATGCGCGGCGAGCTCCTGAGCTTCTTGTGGGAGCTCGGAGTTTCCACCGGACTCGGGCACGCAAGTCCCCGCAAGCTTGGCAGGCTCGACTGCCGCTTGATCGGCGCGCCCATGGCGACTGCCGCTTGACTGGCGCGCTCGAGAGGCGCGACTGCCACGCGAGTGGCGTGCTCGAAAGTTCTGGGGCCAGAAAGGCTACGGATGTTGCCCTTGCGGAGCTGCTGCTGCTTGAGATATCCTCGAATACATGCCTGTGTCGTTTGAGAGCTGTTGCCGTTGTCTTTGCGCTGCTGCTGCTGCTGCTTGAGATGCCCTCGAAAACTGGCTGTGCCACTTCAGAGCTGGGGCGCCGTTTGCCGGGAACTCGTCGAAAGCGTTTCTTGTTCGCTTGAGACGCCCTTGCATAATTAGTTGTTTCGCCCCAGACATCCTTGGAAACAGGAGAGGGAAAGAAGAGGGATATGAGGAGGATGAAAGAAAATCAAAGTTCAAAACTTATTAGATTTTATTTGCAACAGGAGATAGAAACAACGAGGGAAAGAGGGATGAAGAGAAATAGGAGAAGGATGGAAGAAAAACCCACAGTTCACAACTTATTCGATTTAATTTGCAAGCTCTTCAAATTATGACTTTCATATGCTCGTACCTCATCTGTCTAGTGTTCCCAGGATAATCAACCACGGCGACGAACAAGTCCAGGGCGGCATGGGGGGGGGGGGGGGGGGGGGAGAAGGAAGACACAGAAAGAGACAGGAGAGAGAGGAGAGAGAGAGAGAGAAGAGAGAGAGAGAGAGAGAAAAAAAAAAAAAGAGAGAGATAGAGAGAGAGAGAGAAAGAGAGAGAGAAAGAGAGAGAAAGAGAGAGAGAGAGAGGGAGAGATAGACAGAGAAGAGGAGGAAGAGAAGGAGGATGAGGAGAAGGAAGAGCAGGAGAGCAGAGGAGGAGAACAAATATAGAGAGCTACATAGGAATATAGAAAGAGAAGAGGAGATAGAGGAGGAAGAGGAGGAGGAGGAAGAGGAGAAACAGCAAGGGGAGGAGAGGAGAAGGAGATAGCAAATATCCAAAGTTCAAAACTTATCAAATTTAATTTGTAAGCGCTTACTGAAAATTCAACATGTTCATGCGCTCGTGTAGGGTAGCCCATCTGCCAAGCGTTCCCACGATGACCCACCGCGGCGATAAACAAGTTCAGGGGTGGTGGCGGTGGGGGGGGGGGGGGGGGGGGGGGCGCGCGGAGAGAAGGAGAAAGGCTGAAATATAGAGAGAAAGAGAAAGAGAAAGAGAAAGAGAAAGAGAAAGAGAGAGAGCGAGAGAGGAGAATGATAAAGGAAACATTCGAAGTTCAAAACTTATTAGATCGAAGAAGAAGAGCAGGAGGAGGAGAGGGGGAGAAGAAGAGCAGGAGGAGGAGGAGGGGAAGAAGAGCAGGAGGAGGAGAGGAGGGCGACAAAGCAAACATCAACATTTAAAAACATATTAGATTTAATGTGTAGACGCTTAATGGAAATTACAATTTTCATATGCTCGTGTAGGGTGGCTCATCTGCTTCGGTTTCATTGGATAATAAATTACAGCGATAAACAAGTTCAGGGGCCACGGGGGAAGGGAGAGAGAATGAGAGAGAGAGATGTAGAAAGAGAGGAAAATACAGAAAGAGATAGAAAGAGACAGAAGGAAGCAAACAAACATATTAAACAAGAGAGAGACAAGATAAGGAAGAGAGAGGGGGGGAGGAGGAGGAGGAGGAGGAGGAGAAAGGAGAAGGAGAAGAGAACGATAGGATTCATTAAGCATTGCTTGTTTCGCTTGAGACATCATTGCAGACACGCTCGTTTCGCTTCAGACATCTTTCGCAACATGCTTGGTTCACTTGAGACATCCTTGAACCAACGCTTGATTCGCTTGAGGCATCCTCGAAAAGAATGATTGGGGTCCTCTTGGGGTCCTTCCCGGGCACTCTCTCGGCGTTTCATCGAATCCGTCGCGGGTCCAAGCTCGAGGCCCCAGGCTCGAGATCTCAGCTCGAAGCCCAGTGGGGCTCGAGAGCGTCGAGGTTCGAGGCTTGCCTCGACGCTCGTCGCTGTCGCCGTCGTCGCCGCCGCCGCCGCGTCCATCTTCCCTCCGCCCCCCCCCCCTTTGTTTCGCTTGAGACACCCTCGAACAAATCTCTCGTTTCGCTCGAGACATCCCCGGCAAATCTCTCGCTTTGCTTGGGACATCCTCGGGTATATGCTTGTTTCGCTTGAAACATCCTCGAGGGTTCTCTTGAGGTTCTCTTAAATTCGTCAAGGGGGGGGCCTCGATACTGGGCCACTCGACATTGTTTCTTCGCGCCCAGCCTCGGTTAGCTCGCAAGAGTAGCGCCTCGGCATCTACAGTGGCTCACTCGCCACTCGAGTTTGGGCGTGGCAGCGTCGAATCGGCCTCGGCCTCTCTCGACTGGGGCTCGTCGTCCTGGGACTGCGTGGGCTCGCCTGACTGGCGCGGCTCGGCTGTCTTGCCGAGCGCGAGAGAGGCGCGCCACTCGTTCTCTTGGGTGGGGTCGAGCTCGGTCTCGACCTCCGTCTCGGCCTCCGCCCTCTGCTGCTTGACCTCGGTCTTGACCGCAGTCTCGATCTTGAGCTCCGTCTCGATCTTGACGACTGTCGGCTTGGACTTCCTCGAGTCCTGCGTTGGCTTTTTCGCGGCAGAAAGCTTGGACTCACTCGGCGCCTGCGCTGGCTTCATGGAGACTGTCGTCCGCTTGGCCATGGCGCCTGGGGCGCGCTCGCTCCTGGCGCGTTCCTCGCTCGTGCTCGAAATCTTTGAGCCCGAATGATTTACGGAAAAAGACATCCTCGAAAGCGCGTTCGCTTTGCTTGAGATTCCTCGACAAATCACTCGCTTCGCTTGAGACATCCTCGAAATAATTGTTTGCTTCGCTTGAGAGGTCCTCGACGAATTGCTTGTTTCGCTTGAGACATCCTCGAAATATTTGTCTGTTCCGCTTGAGGCATCATCAGGCAATTGATGAATTTGCTTGAGACATCCTTAGGATAATTTGATGTTTCGCTGGAAACATCCTCATAAAATTGCTTGCGTCGCTTGAAACATCCCCGCATGCTTGTTCGTTTCGCTTGAGACATCCTCGAACAATTGCTTATTTCGCTTGGTGCATCTTCGGCAATTCTCTCGCTTCGCTTGAGATAGCCTCGAGCCATTCTCGACGCACTGATTTTTCGATAGAGAAATCTCCCTTGGTTTCTCGAAGCATTCTGGACGCGCACATCTAACTCGAGCGCCCCTCGAGTACCCACTTCCGTAGCCATTTTGGCTCAAGTACCATTTGGGCCCAACTCCGCATCGCTGGGCCGCGGCCGCGCCGCGCTCGCTGCGGGGCAATGCCAGGTGCGCTCTCGCAGCAGCGCGTCGCCGAGGAAGCAGCCCGCGGGGCGCTCCTGGCGACGCGCGCCGCGGCGGGCCTCGCGGCGGGCCGCTCCCAGTCGGGAGTGCGCCTGCTGCGGGCCGCCGAGGGCCTGCTGCGCGCGGCGGTGGCGAGCTTTCGGGCCCCCGCCACGCCGCCGCCCGCGCCCGCGCCTGGCGCTGCTGCTGCCCCTGGGAGGCGGCGACGGCGACGGGGGCGTGGTGGTCGCGGCGGCGGCGCTACGGGCTGCGGCGGGGCCGCGGCCGACGCTGCTCGCGCCGACGGCGGCGAGACGCGCGGTGACGCCGAGATGGACGGCGCCGTGGGGGGTGGTCGCAGGCCGCGGCGGCAGCGCCGCCCGCAGCCTGCCCCCGCGGGCCTCCGTCTTCTGGAGGTCGCTGCTGCGCCCGCTGCAGAGCCGGCCGAGATGCAGGAGGAGCTGGACGACGAGTGGGCGGACGGGCTGGTGGCGGGCCGCGGCCCCGGCGTGGCCCCGCCCGCTCCTCGACGGCAGATCCGCAGGACCGACGCCGACGCAGTCCATGGGGCGCGGGGGCGGCGGCGCGCGCGCCGCCCTCTCTGGGAGCAGGCGGCGCCGCGGTCGCGGCCGAGTGCAGGGGCACCTTCGCGGCGGACCTGCAGGCGCTCCAGGGCAACCTCGACCGCCTCGCTGCGGCCGGGCGGCCGCCTCCCTGAACGGCATGGGTAAGTCCGTGTCGGAGGTCGGCTTCCTCGCGGTCGGGGGCCTTGCCTTCGGGCGGGCCCCCGTGGCCAGGGGTCCTGGCCGCGCGGTGCAGGACCCCTGAAGACGCGCGGCCGCGGCCGCGTGGCTCGGCGGAGCGAACCTTCGCCGTCGGCCTCGCGCTCTCTCCCCGAGTATCCACTGGCTGCGCGTGCGCTCGTAGGGCGCCCTGGCTTGCGCCTCAGCGTCTGAGGCGGGCTCGGTCGTCCCAGTGTCGGGGCTCGAGAACACTGCGTAAGCCTCGGGTTCCTTTCCTAGGCGTTTGCCCTCCTCGGGCACGAGCTCCTGGCGCTCGGCGTCCCCGTCGTCAAGCTCGTCGGTCTCGCCCTCTGGCTTCTCTGGTGTCTCGGGCTCTCGAGACCTCGGGCTCTCGGCCTCGTTCTCGGTCTCCTCGGGCGTCTCGAGTTCGTCTCGGTCTCGTCCTCGCTTCTTCTCGCCGTTGCTGCTGACGGCCTGGAGCTCCTTCTCGCGGACCTCCAGTTTCTCGGGCGCCTCGGGTTCCTCGGGCCCCTGGAGCTTGTTGTCAGGGAGCTGGGCGTTCTCCTCGAGCGCGCCCTGCTCCTCGAGCCGCTGCGTGTTCTCGGTCGGCCCTGTGGGCCCGAGCTCTTGCGGCATTGCCTCGAATATGTCTTGGGTGTTCTCGAACGATTGGAGGCTCTCCTCGGAGAAGATGTCTCGCCAATCGCTCGGGAGACGAGCGGCCATGTCCTCGGGGAAGATGTCTCGCCAACTGCTCTGGGGACGGTCAGCCATTGATCTCGGCGATCTCGATCGAGACCTTTGCCTTTCTGAGATTTCTCGAACTCGACGCGCTGTTCCATTGTCGCCATGGAGCAACTATCTTGGATAGCTCGAAATCTTGAGCCACCCAATGGCTACGTAGATTTCTGCTGCTCGTTTCGCTTGAGACGTCTTCGCAGAACGTGTTTGTTTCGTTTGGATGGTCCTCGACGAGTGTGCTCGTTTCGCTCGAAGCCTCCTCCAACCTTTACTAATCTCGCTGGAAACATCCTCCAGGACACGCTCGTTTCGCTCGAGAATCCCGAGATCCTACCCCCACGCCTACCCCTAGGGCCGACCCCTAGGGCCTACCCCTAGGCCTACCCCTAGGGCTCACCCCTCGGCCTACCCCTGGAGCCTACCCCTAGGCCTACCCTAGGCCTACACGCCTAGGCCTACCCTGGGCCTACCCCTAGAGCCTACCCCTAGGCCTACCCCAACCCTACCCCTAGGGCCTACCCCCAGGCTTACACTAGGCCTACCCCTAGGGCTTACTTCTAAGCTTACCTTAGGCCTACCCTTATGCCTTCAGTAGGGCCTACCCTAGGCAAGCCTAGGGCCTTCAGTTGGACCTACCCTGGGCAAGCCTAGGGTAGGTAGTAGGCTCTAGGGTAGGAAAGGCGCCGGGCAATCTATATTCGCCACTGAGCTGCACTTCTACGTTATTAACCTTTAATACGTCGACATTTTATTCCAAAAACCTAATGACAAAATTCTGGGGTCCTTTGAGGAGGCCGAAGGAACGCGTCGGCTTTTTTATATTCTACAATACAAAAATGAAGCTCGGAGGCGCGCGCGCGCGGGTGACCCGGCCACCGCGCGCGCGCGCCTCTGAGCTTCACTTCTATATTATTCACCATTATTCAATCGACATTTAATTCTAAAAACGAAATTGAAAATTTCTGGGGCCATCCAAGGAGGCCGAAGGAACGCGTCGGCTTTTTTTTTTATTTTTAATACAGAACTGAAGCTCGGAGGTGCGCGCGCGCCGCTGAGCTTTACTTTTATATTATTCACAATTAATAAATCTACATTTAATTCAAAAAAACGAAACTGAACAAGTCTGGTGCCCTTTATAGAGGCTGAAGGAACGCATCGACTTTTTATATATATACACATATATATTCACATAACTGAAGCTCGGAGGTGCGCGCGCGCGCGCCTCTGAGCTTCATGTCTATGTTATGCACAAGTAATAAATCTACATTTAATTCAAAAACGAAATTGAAAATTTCTGGCGCCCTTTAAGGAGGCTGAAGGAGCGCGTCGGCTTTTTATATTTTTATACTACAGAACTGAAGCTAGGAAGCGCGCGCGCGCAGTGGCCGGGTCACCCGCGCGCGCGCGCGCGGTGGCGGGTGGCCCGGCCACCGCGCGTTTTTTGAATTAGATGTAGATTTATTAATGGTGAATAACATAGAAATGAAGCTCAGAGGCGCGCGCGCGCACCTCCGAGTTTCAGTACTGCGTTATAAAAATATAAAGAGCCGACGCGTTCCTTCAGCCTCCTTAGAGAGCTCCAGAATTGTTCAATTTCGTTTTTTGAATTAAATGTAGATTTATTAATTGTGAATAATATGGAAGTGAAGCTCAGAGGCGCGCGCGCGCATCTCCGAGCTTCAGTTCTGTATTTTAAAAAGCATGAAAAGCCGACGCGTTCCTTCAGCCTTTTTAAAGGGCCCCAGAAATTTTCTTTTTTTCGTTTTTAGAATCTCAAATGTCGATGTGTTTATGGTGAATAATGTAGAAGTGAAGCTCAGCGGGGCGCCGCCGCGCGCGCGGCTGCGCACCTCCGATCTTCAATTCTAGATTTGAGAAATACCAAAAAAACAAGTGGTGTCCTATAGAATTGTGCACATTCCGATAATTATTATAGGTCCCCTAAGATTCATATTAGATTCTAAAAAGATTCCGATGTATGCTTATAGGTTCCTATGGATTTTGTATCGAGTCCTATGGATTTTCGATCCTCCCTATAGATTTCTATATGAATATATTTATAGACTTCGATCGATCCCTTTGGTTTTCTTCAGATTCCTATGGAATGCTTATAGATTATGATTTTAGTTGTATTTGTTATAGAAATGAATTGACGCTTGCGTCGGCCCCATTAACGATTTCCATGGATAGAAAACTCCTGCGATGCAAAAGTTCAAGGGGCCAGGGAGAGAAGGGGAGAAATAACGAGAGATAAAACAGAAAAAACAAGAACAGGAGAAAGCAATGAGGAGAAAGCAAACATCCATGGTTGAAAACTTAGTAGATTCAATGAGTACACGCTTAATGAACATTAAAATAAACAAGTTCAGGGGGCAGGGGGAGGAGAAGAAAGATAGAGAGATCAGTAAACATATAGAAAGAGAGCAGGAGATAGAGGAGGAAGAGGAGGAGGGGGAGGAAGAGGAGAAACAGCAAGAGGAGGAGAGGAGAAGCAGATAGCAAACATCCAAATTTCAAAACGTATCCGGTTTAGTGTGTAAGCGCGTAATGAAAGTTAAAATGTTCATCTGCTCGCGTAGGGTAGCCCATCTGCCAAGTGTCCCCATGATAATCCCGCAGCGATAAACAAGTTCAGGGGGGGGCGGGGGGGCGCGGAGAGAAGGAGAAAGGCTGAAATTTAGAACGAAAGAGAAAGAGAAAGAGAGACAGAGAGAGAGAGGATAACGATAAGGGAAACATTCAAAGTTCAAAACTTATTAGGTTCAAGAAGAAGAGCAGGAGGAGGAGAGGAGAAGAATGAAGAGCAGGAGGAGGAGGAGGAGAAGATTAGCAGGAGGAGGAGAGGAGGACGACAAAGCAAACATCCAAAGTGTAAAACTTATTATATTTAATTTGTAAGCGCTTAATGCACATAAAAATCTTCATCTGCTCGTGTGGGGTAGCTCATCTGCTTCGGTTTCATTGGATAATAAATTACAGCGATGAACCAGTTCAGGGGCCACGGGGAGGAGGAGGAGAAAGAAAGAGAGAGAGAGAGAGAGAGAACAATTAAAGAAATACAGAAATACAGAAAGAAATGCGAAGCGACAGAAGAAAGTAGACAAACATATTGAACGAAAGGTAAGAGAGAAGAAAGAGAGAGGAGGGGGGGGAGGAGGAGAAGAGGAGAAGGAGAAAGCATCGACAGGAATCCTAAAGCATTGCTTGGTTCACTTGAGACATCATTGCAGACTAGCTCGTTTCGCTTCAGACATCTTTCGCAACATGCTTGGTTCACTTGAGACATCCTTGATCAATCGCCTGGTTCGCTTGAGGCATCCTGGAAGGAATGCGTGGGGTCCTCTTGGGGTCCTTCTCGGCCATTCTCTTGGCGTTTGCTTGAATCAGTCGAAGGTCCAAGCTCGAGGTTCCAGGCTCGGGACCCCAGCTCGAAGCCCAGTGGAGCTCGAGAGTGTCGAGGTTCGAGGCTTGCCTCGACGCTCGTCGCTGTCGCCGTCGTCGTCGCCGTCGCCGTCGTCGCCGCCGCCGGAGGGAGGAGGGGCGGCGACGGCAGCGGCGACGGCAGAGACGACGACGGCGACGACGACGCCGACGACGACACCACCGACGACGACGGCAGCGGCGACGACGACGACGACGACGACGACGGCGGCAGCGACGACGGCGGCGTCGTCGTCGCCGCCGTCGCCGCCGCCGCCGCCTCCATCCTCCCTCCGTCCTGCTCCTGCTCCTGCTCCTGCTCCTCCTCCTCCTCCTCCTCCTCCTTCTCCGCCTCCTGCTCCTCCTGCTGCCGCTGCTGCTCCTCCCCCTTCCCCCCTCTTTCACCCCCGTCTCCCCTTTCACATCCTCGAGCAATTTCTTGTTTCGCTTGAGACATCCTGGAGCAAATTTCTCGTCACGCTTGAGACATCCCCAACAAATCTCTCGCTTTGCTTGAGACATCCTCGGGTATTTGCTTGTTTCGCTTGAGACATCCTCGACAAGTCTCTCGCTTCGCTTGCGACATCCTCGAGCAATTCCTTGTTTCGCTTGAGATTCCCTCTCCTCTCCCCCCCTCCGTCCTCGATCGATCCTCGGGTTCAGAGTCCAAGTTTCTCGGGCCAGGGATCCGAGATCTTGTGATCTCGGATCAAGGATGGCCCGAGGCTCTCGGAGCCTCGATCCGAAGATCGATCGAGGATCGAGCCTCGACAAAGGGATCTAAGAGGAGATAGCCTTGAGACAGAGGCTCGATCCTCGATCGATCCTCGGATCGAGAGTCCAGGGTTCTCGGGCCAGGGGTCCGAGATCTTGTGATCTCGGGTCAACGATGGCCCGAGGCTCTCGGAGCCTCGATCCGAAGATTGATCGAGGATCGAGCCTCGACGGAGTTGCGCTCGATGTTACGCTCGAGAGGGGGCTGGCGAAGCCTCTCGGGAAACCTCTCGGAAAGCTCGAGGGAACAAGCCTTGATCGCCGCTCGCTCCTCGATGAGGCCTCGATGAAGCCTCGCGCTGGGCCTGCTCGGCTCAAACCTCCAGCTCGGACTTCTCGAACTCCTGCTTGCGCGTCTTCTCGGCCTTCATCTCGTTGTACTCGGTGTTGATCTCGTTGGAGTTTGGGTACTTGTTCTTGATGTACATCTCGAAGAACAGCTTCTGATGCTCGAGCTTCTTGTTTTCCCCGGGGTCCTCGTCACGTTTGAGGCGCTTGGCGATGTACTTGTGCTCTTCGAGCCCGTAATTCTTCTGGGGGGCCTTGGAGACTTGCCAGCGCCACGCAACGATGGCATTCGTGATGCAGATGCGCTCGTTTGTTTGATCCTCGAGGCAAAACTGCTTGAACGCGTCGAAATAGTTCTTTGCCTTCTCTGGCATGATCGCGACCGACTCGAGCTGCCCCTTGCCCTGCTCGGCGCTGCCGCTCGGCAAGAGCGGCTTGAATTGCTTGTCCATTGGGGGCATCACCCCGTGCAGTGCTTGCAGATCTTGGGGGATCTCGCCGAGGACCTGCTTGACAACCTCGGTCGCGGCTCCCTCGGGCATCTTCTCGGCCTTATCGCCGAGAAGTGCGTCATGCGTTTTGGCCTCGACGAGCAACTCCGCTCGAAAGCTCGGCAAACTGTTGAACGACTTCTCGACGCTCGTGTCCTGGTCGTCGAAGGCGTCGAACATCTCGGTGCTCTGCTCGACGTGCGTCTTGTAAAAGATCGCGCAGAGCAGCTCGCCTCGCCGCTTGTCCTTGCGGTGGAAGATGCCCTCGTACTTGATGCCCTCGAGGCTCCCCGTTTTGATGATGCTCGCGAGGACGGCGTTCCTGATGTTCTTGTGCCACAGGGCGGAGCCGCCTCGGCAGTAAGCGCTCGTCATCCTCGAAGCGTCGGTAGCCTCGCCGCTCGATTGGCACTGCCTCATCTCGGCGCAGCCAGCCTTCTCGGCGATGTACTCGATTATCGTGTTCTGCATCTCGATTGCCTCGTTCTGCATCTCGAGCAGCTTGGCCACTTGCTCCAAAGTCTTGGTGTTCTCCTTCAGAAGCTCGATGACTTGGTTGTTCTCGGCGGGCAGGGGACTCGAGGCTTTGGGCGACGCCATGGCAGGGAAGCTGGAGCTCGAAAGCTCGAAAGACTCGAACGCTCGGAAAGCTTGAAGCGCTCGAGCCAGAACGGTTGCGGGCGGGAGCAGGATAATTGCTCGTTTCGCTGGATACATCCTCGAAAACGTGCTCGTTTCGCTTGGGACATCCTCGAACAAACCTTTTGTTTCGCATCAGACATCCTCGACAAATCTCTCATTTCGCTGGAGACATCCTCGAGCAATTGCTCGTTTCGCTTGAGACATCCTCGAACAAATCTCTCGTTTCGCTTGAGACTTCCTCGACCAATCTCTCGTTTCGCGTGAGACATCCTCGAGCAATTGCTTGTGTCGCTTGAGACATCCTTTAGAAACGTACTGTTTCGCTTGAGACGCCCTTCAGTGTATGCTTGTTTCGCTTGACACATCCTCGAGTATATGCTTGTTTCGCTTGAGACATCATTGGCAAGTTTTTCGTTTCGCTTGAGACATCCTCCAAGAATTGCTGGTTCCGCTTGAGACAGCCTTGAAACATTGATCGTTTCGTTTGAGACTGCCTCCCAAAATTGTTGGTTTCGCTTGAGACATTGTGAAAAAAGCGTGTTCGCTTCGCTTCATGTTGTTATCTCAACATAAGAAGGAAACAACCTCGATGGCGAATTTTTCTGGTGATAATGAAGTTCGGCCTCCGCGCCCCCGCGCCCCCGACCAAACTCTTATTGGCCGTGGATAATCAACTCTTATGTGTATAGGGGGGGTACATTATTATCGTGGGTACTCGGTTATACGTTTTGATTGGCACGTGGGCAGATCGGGCGGACAGGCTTAACTTGATGGTTGTGTTTGTTGCTGGTGTTGCTGTTGTTGGTTGCTGATGTTGGTGCTGCCGTTGTTGGTGTTGTTGCTGCTGCTGTTGCTTGCTGTTGTTGTGCCGGGTTATGGTGCTGTTGTTTGTTGTTGTTGTGTTGGTTGTTGGTGTTGTTGTTGTTGTTGTTGCTGTTGTTGTTGTCTGCTGTTCTTGCTGCCAGCGCCGACTCGACGTCGCCGTCGCCGTCGCCGTCTCGATGTCGCCGACTCGACGTCGCCGTCGCCGACTCGCCTTCCACATCACATTACACCAGGGAAATACCCCAATCAATGGACGGATTGAAATGGGATCGTCGAAGAGATCGATAAGGAGATTGACCAGGAACATCAGACCCCGGCAACCTGGAACCCACCGAAATCGGCCCGAAACCAACAACCAGGAACCGGGGAAACTGGAACCGGGAACCCCTTTAACCCACCCGGCCAACAAAGTCGGCGGGAGACGTTCGTCAAATCCTTCCCCTTTCCGCAATCCGCCTCCCTCCCCTCCCTCCGCCCTCCTCTCTCCTCGTCCTCATCCCTCCCCTCCTCCCCCCTCCTCCTCTCTCCTCCTCCTCTCTCCTCCTCATCCTCCTCCTCCCTTCCTCATCCTCCTCCTCCTCCTCCTCCTCCTCCTCCGCCTCCTCTTCTCCTCTTCCTCCTCCTCCTCCTCCTCCTCCTCCTCCTCCTCCTCCTCCTCCTCCTCCTCCTCCTCCTCCTCCTCCTCCTCCTCCCCTCCCCCAGTGCAAGCACCGATGGGGGAGCATGTGCTCCACACAGAGGGCACCGCACACAGAGGTGGCACAGCGCAGACGGCACCACATCGGGCCTCGACGGGCCCAGAGCGTCGGCGACGAGGGCGCTCGTCGATCGCTGGGGCTCGATCCTCGACCCTCGGATCGAGGGCCTCGAGGTCCTCGAGTCCAAGCTGGGCGATCCTCGGCTCCAGGGTCCGAGGTGCCCGAAGATGCTCGGATCCGAGGTCGAGGGTCCTCCATCCGAGGATCGAGGACCCAAGTCGGAAACTGGAGCATATACATTACCAGTGGCGGGCGGTTTCTCAATCCCAGGACTTCTTTTGAGGGTCGGGGACAGCGTCGGGGTGGTGTGGTGTATGTTTTTTGTCCATGCTTTCGGGGGGAAACAACAAAACATGTATACACCAGGATGCCGTATACACCAGAATCCGTTTTCTTGTGCGAGTGTCAGTGCGGGACCGGAAACAGCATCGGTGTATGAACTTGGGTCCTTACAAAGGTCCTCGAGTCCAAGGTGGGCGATCCTCGGATCTAGGATCCAAGGTGCCCGAAGATGCTCGGATCCAAGGTCGAGGGTCCTCGATCCGAGTATCGAGGATCGAGCCTCGCTGATGGCGGCCTGGGACCGACGACGGCGACGAGGACGATCGACGATCGCCGAGGCTCGATCTTCGATCCTCGGATCGAGGACCCAACATCCTCGAGTCCAAGCTGGGCGATCCTCGGATCTAGGATCCAAGGTGCCTGAAGATGCTCGGATCCAAGGTCGAGGGTCCTCGATCCGAGCATCGAGGATCGAGCCTCGCTGATGGCGGCCTGGGCCCGACGACGGCGACGAGGGCGCTCGTCGATCGCCGGGGCTCGATCCTCGGATCTTGGGCCCAAGGTCCTCGAGTCCAAGCTGGGCGATCCTCGGATCTAGGATCCAAGGTGCTCGAAGATGCTCGGATCCAAGATCGAGGGTCCTCAATCTGAGGATCGAGGATCGAGCCTCGTTGATGGCGGCCTGGGTGGATTTTGCACGGCGAGATGGGGGGAGCCTGTTGGGGAACACCTCTTGCCGGAGAACTGTGCGCCCCCGATCGGGCTCGAGAGCCTGGGCCCATGTCCCCCTCCTCCGCCTTGCCCGCCTCCGCCGTGTCCGTCTTCTCGACAGTACGCTTCGCGACCAGCGGAGCGCGTTCGGCCGCGACCGCGCGGCAGCTCGGGAACTTCTTCTCGATGGTGGGCTGGAGGATGGCCTTGTCGGTGCTGCTGATCTCTGCCTCGGCCTCCTGGTCGTACCTGGCGCGCTTGGCCTGGCACGCGGCGTCCTTAGGAGCTCGTCCTCGGCGGCGTTGCGTGACTTCCTGTGCCGGCACCGCCTGACCACGGCCTCGGTGGCTCGGACGCGCTGGTCAGGGGAGCCGACGGCAAAATTCTCGTTGGCCCAGTCGAGAAACATCTTCCTGAGCTCCTCGGGCAATTCCGCGATCGCCTCGAAATTCGAAATATTGAACTGCTAACCGATCAGAAGGAGAGAGGAGACAAAGGGACGAGTCGATGATCGGCATTGATATTTCAACAACACTTGCACGTCAGCTTGGATTTAACATCGACCGGCCTTGTTTCTCGGTGCGTCTGGCGCCCACCCGCGCACTCGACAAGAGCTCGCAGGGCTTGAGGCGCTTCTCCACTGGGGCGATGAGCTCGCGGAGGGCCCGGAGGCCGAGGGGAAGCTCGCCGAGCACCGCCTTGGTGCAGTTCTCGTAGGGGCCGTTGCTCAGCTTCTTGACGGTCTCTTCGCCGAGAGGCGCGTCCTTGTTCGTGGCTGCCTCGAGGAGCTGCTGGCGGAAACCCGGCAAGAGAACGAACAGCTTGTCGCAGGTGTGGTCGTGCTCCTCGATGGCGTCGAAAGTCGCAGGTCTTCTCGTGCTACGTCTTCCAGAGGACGGCGGCGAGGAGCTCGGAGCGGCGGACGTCCTTCTCGTGGAAGATGCCCTCGTACATGACGGACTCGAGCGTGCCCACCTTGTAGATCGTCTCGAGCACCGTGCCGATGACGTTGCTCGACGACCACTAGGCGCTCGAGCCTCGGAGGTATATTCTCGTCATCCTTGAAGCGTCGGTGGCCTCGCCGCTCGTTTCTCGCACAGATGCTCGAGGCAGCTGTTGGTGATCTCCTGCTTGCGCAGCAGTTCCTTGCTGTGTTTCGGCACATCGGCGAAGAGTTCGGTCAGCTCGGCAACCTGCTCGGCAGGGTCGGTGACTCGGCGCCGGGAAGCGCCGCCGCTTCGCGCGGGCCTCGGGGCCGGCCATCCTCGGTGGCGGCGAAGTTTCCAGCTCCGGAGGGGCTCCGATGTGTCCAGCTCGGGATGCTCGGCTCGAGCCAACGCGGTTGCCGGGAGGGGGGGGGCGCGCAGGGGCGGGGGAGGAGGAGGTCCCGTGGAGGTACATATGGGGCCACGAAGTGTATGTAAGGGGTGTGCCAAACTGGGGGCCCACGAGAGGCGCGGACGCATGCGAGCACCGCCGCTGAGGCTTTCGGTGGAGCTCCCTATGGGGCCACGGACCGTGTGCCACACGTTCCTGATTCGGGAAGGGTTGGGAAGGTTAGGATCCCATAGCACGGTCACGCATTCTCGACTTGGGGAAGCTCAAATGATGAGAGTCCCATAGCGCTTCCACGCGTTCGTGACGTGGGAAAGCTAAATGGTGCGAACCCCATAGCTCTGCCACACGTTCTTGACTTGAGAAAGCTGAAATGGTGAGACCCCCATTGCCAAGCCACGCGTGTTTGATGATGTTGCTAGCCAACATAACGAACGAAATCGCAGCTTCGATCCGCAGCTCTGCTCCCCGACAAGAAAGCTCGGCCTTGCCGCCCCTCTCCCCCGACCAAACCTGCACTGGCAAGGGATAATCGAAACTTTCAGTCGTGAAGGGGGGGTCTGATTTATCATCCAGGGGTGTCGGTTACACGAGTCTTGCCTCGGCGGCGGGCGCGGGGGGGAAATGAGAAGGGGCGGGAATTCCGATGCTTCTGAGAAGTTTCCGGACTTCTGAGAGGGCTTCTGAGAAGTTCAGTTTGTGTTCGAAATAGGCTAAGGAGACCTCTCAGAAGTCCCCCGGACTTCTAGGAAGTCCCGCGGCCTTCTGAGAAGGCCTTCTCCTTCTCATTTCCCCCCTGGGCTCGTCGCCTATTGCCGCAGGGAGGGGCGGCGTGGAGCACGGACCCTGCCGCCGTCATGCCCCCTCTTGCCGTCGGCTGGGTGCTGAGCGCGCTTGCCAGGCCGCAGTGTGGCTCCCTCCTGTCCTCGGCTGCCTGCTGCCAGCAGGAGTCAGGAGGGGAAAAAACACACAGACACAATTAATCGTCGATTCCCAGGAAAATATGGGAAAATATGGGAAGTGGGGGGGAAGACAAAAACCCAGAAAATATGTGAAAATATAGGGAATGCTTTTATTTTTGTGTGTATTTATTTGTGCGTCCCAGTTCCCGTTCAAGGAGTCTCGCACTGACCGCACAAGTCAGCGCGCGCTGGCCCAGTGCAGGGCTCCGGCACACCAAGCACGACGGCCCTGGCATACCACTGGCATCGTCATGGCGGGGCGGCGTGTGTATGTCGGCCCGTGCCGGAAAGTCTTCGAGCGCCGTGCTGTCCGCTGCTGTGGCCCATGCTTCAAGCAGTGGCGAAGCGTCCTGGCGTGCCTATAGGGTTCCCGAACAGTGTTCTAAGAACCTTTTTGCGTTTTCCACGAAGTGTTCTTAGAACATTTCTGGCTGGGACTGTCTGGTTTCAACACATGGGGCTTATGTTCTGAGAACATTGTTTTGATTATCGGAACAGTTTGGGGTTCTAAGAACATCTCGTGGTAGGCCTATAGAGATGCTGCGATGGTCGGTTCATGCTCAACATGTTGCCTCTCCCCCTTCACCGTCAAGGCGCTGATGCAAGGAACACTTTGGGAATGGGAAGGGGCTCGCTGTTCCTTGGGTCCTTCCATTGTTGATCCTCTCGAGCTCCTCGCGCACCCAGGCGCTTTTTTTTCCGTCGAACACGAAGGCTCTGTTCGTAGCGCGACTCTATACAGCCCTCCTTCTCCATCCTCCCTCCACTACTCGCTCTCTGCCGACCTCTCCCTGCCTCAGACTCATCCTCCTGCTGCTACCTGCACAAGCTTTAGTACCATGGTCCAGGGAACCGTAAGACTCGAGTTCGCCGGATGTCGGGTTTGCCGACACTTTTTGGCGAGCCCGTCCTGAATGTTGATGGCCCAGGTTTCGTGGGATGTTTACAGCAGGATCCCGCGTCAACTTTCAGAATGGGTCTCGTCATTTCCCTGGCGGCCCCGTCAGGCCAACCCGAGTCCCCCGAACCCGAGTCTCACGTCTCACGTCTCCCCGAATGGCGACGCGAGGGGGTCGGAAAGGCGTGAGCCAGATGCGCAACAGTTGGAAGAAAAGGGAGAGGAGCTTGGACGTAGGCCCGATAGACAGAGCATTCAATGGCTGAGAAGCACGTGTGAACGTACGCTCAAAACTTGCGTGATACGTCTGGCGATTGTGTGCGGAATTCAGACAACACATGGCAGTCGCACGAGCACCAGGTTGAAAGCATGCGCAGCAAAGAAACATTTCAGAAACTGACACGTGAAGCGAACAGTTGCTTGGTGAGCACGTGGCGCACGTTGCGACTCACAGGGCGTGCAAGAGAACCGAAAGACAAAGTATGTGTGAGCGTAACCAGTTGTATGCCGTATGAGAGTAATTTCGTAATGACTATTCTCGTACGGCCGACCACCTGATTAAGCAACCTGCTCCCGAAAAGTTGGGCAAGCATTTCATAAACAACTTGCTGTACAGCTGGCCTCGTTTCTTGAGCACGTTCGCCCCTCCAGCATCTACAATAGAAGCTGTCCCAGGTTTGCTATAGGGAACTTCTTGGATGCTGGCCTAGGTGTCTTCAATGATATGTTTGTCGGTCGCATTCCTGGCTGTAGGTGATACGGTAGGCAGTTGATGGAACACGCATTTCGGTGACAAACCATCTCGCTTGAAGATGTTAGCACGGGCGACCGCGTACCTGGAGGAGGGCCAGGATGAGGGGCATGAGTGTGGAGGACATGCGTGCTCTACAACCTTGCCGCTGCACCGTAAACAAGCTCGGGCAGCGTTCTCTTTGTTGAGTTTGTTCGTCGTGCAACCCACGGCACCTGGTACCATATCGCGCGTCGAGTTGACGTTCTGCCACGGCATTTCTTCTGATTCACAGGTCTTCGGCACAGCGTGCACAGGAAGACGGGGAGGAGGAGGAGAAGGAGGAGGAGGAGGAGGAGGAGGAACAGGATGGCAAGGAGATGGAACATGAGAGGGAATGGCGAAGACGAGGGACCAGGGAGGCGAATGAGGAGCAGCATGAGGAGTGAGGGATGGAGCAGAGGCATGAGGAGGAGAAGGAGGAGCAGGACCACGCGAGGAGGAGGATGATGATGAGGAGGAGGAGGAGGGCCATGGAGGAAGAGGAGGAGGAGGAGGAGGAGGAGGAGGAGGAGGAGGAGGAGGAGGAGGGTCATGGAGGAGGAGGAGGAGTAGCAGGAGGAAGGATCGGCTCCGCCCCTCGAGGCGCTGATAAAGCTCGTGTACGAGCCGGGGGACCCCGACCGGCGCCTCTTGCGCTCGTGGGCGGCGAGGGGGTCAGGAATCGACTAGACGTAAGAGTGACCTTTCGCCAGAGTGACCTTCGGTGCGGGCACAGACGAGTCCCCAGATGGCTGAGGACGAAGCAGTAGCAGCTGGTTGCGCGCCCAGGTTTGGCCCCCCGCGGCCCCCAAAAAGCCCCCCACCAAAGGTCACTTTTACCCAGGGTCGCTCCTGCGTATAGCCGAAGGAAGACAACGATCGGATTGTGAGGATGGGGCTGAGAGAACTCGGGATCTTGGCTGCCCCGATGCGCAACACGCAACACGTGGCGTATTGATGCGGAGTTCAACACGCAGACTCAACACGTACGCTCTGAACACGGACGTTTTGAACATGGCACGCGTTACGCTTTAAACCGTGCGTGCCAGAGCAGCTATAAGGGAGGAGGAGGAGGAGGAGGAGGGAGGGAGGGAGGGAGGGAGGGGGAGGGAGGGAGGGAGGGAGGGAGGGAGGAGGAGGAGGGAGGAGGAGGAGGAGGAGGAGGAGGAGGAGGAGGAGGAGCAGGAGGAGGAGGAGGAGCAGGAGGAGGAGGAGGAGGAGGAGGAGGAGGAGCAGGAGGAGGATATCCTTGCCCGCAGGCGGCCGACGGTTTTCGTTCCCTGCACCCAGGTGCTGTTGCTCCTGCCGTTCACCCCCTCCCAGCCCCTGCCTGCCAACACTCAGGAGGGAAACAAAAACACACAGACACAATTATTCGTCGATCTCAGGAAAATATGCGAAAATATGGGGAGTGGGGGGGGAAGACAGAAACCCAGAAAGTATAGGAAAGTATGGGGAATATTTTTATGTGTGTGTATTTATTTGTGTGTTTGTGGGCCCCTGCCTGCCAACACCAGGGCTGGACCTCATCGGTGTTCTGGCGATTTCGTGGGGCCGTTTTCGTTTCGACTTCGCTTTGCGGTGAAGGCGGATTGGAGACAAAAAAAAACGAGGGAAAACGAAGACGAAGCGAAAACGGCAAACGCCGTTTAGGTGCAGCCCTGCCCAGCACGATATATATTTTATTTTTCTCCTCAGAAGGGGCGGTGCCCAGACAGGATCGCCTCTCGAAGGAGACCGAAACGGGCGGACGGTTCTTTGCCGTTTTCGGCCTCCAGGGGCCCTCGCTGGGCACCCGAGACCTTCAAGAGAGAGACGGCACTGGATGAAAAAGCTGCCCCGGGGGAAGAGTCGGGTTTCCCCAGCATCGGGAGCGGAAAAGAGGGGGGTGATGACTAGGGGGGGGTGGATATCATGGCGCGGGCCATGATTTGTCCTCAGATCTCATGGCGCCTCTTCTTGTTTTATTACGTCCCAGGCCCCCCCGCTGGGCCGCGCACATGCCGCCCGTCATGATTTGCACCCCCCCCTCCTGGACACCCCCCTCTTTGCCGCTCCCGACCCGTGCTGCAAAAAAGAAGATGTCGAACGTTTGGGGGTGACGTGAGATTTGGCACACCGAGAGCCTCTTGCACCCAGGGATTCTCCCCCAAAAGGGGGCGCAGGTTGGGAGGCCCGGGGAGACCGACACGCGTGTCGGGCAAGGGTGCTGGTTTCTCTTGCGGAATCGGGGTAGGACGGGGTCCCAGGCGACTGGAAGTTCTCATCCAAGGTTCTTCGATGAGTATCTAGCTGAGCGCTGCCGCGCGATGCCGCCACCGCGCTCGGGGCGGGCGACGGGGGGTGGGGGGCGGAGGAGGAGGAGGAGGAGGAGAAGGAGGAGGACGAGGAGGAGGAGGAGGAGGAGGGAGGAGGAGGAGGAGGGAGGAGGAGGAGGAGGGAGGAGGAGGAGTGAGGAGGAGAGGGAGGGGAGGAGGGAAGGGAGGAGGAGGAGGAGGAAGAATAGGGGGAGGAGAAGGCTATGGAACCCCCTTTTTTCGAACGCTGTGTCTGGAGCCGTCTTCTGCCTGGAAGGCTGGAGCCGCGCACGGGACGCGGCCGCTAACATGAGCGCATCTTGGGCTCGAGGCGTCGGGAGCCGTGTTTCAGCCGGGCGCGTCCAGGAATATCCAAAAGCAGTCCAAAAAAAATGTGGGGCACGGCTTTTTTTCACACACACACACACACACGCACACACGCACACATATATATATATATATATATATATATATATATATATATATATATATATGGCCATGTTGGAATATTTTTAACTTGAAAAAATAGTCACATACCTCCCTGTAGGGGGACACGCCCGACCCAACCGTCTTCAGTGCTCTGCAGGAGGTGAAAGGGCCCGACGCGCACCAGCCGCCGCAAGCGCGGTGGCGGATCTGTGCTGGCATGCTACACGATTAACGGAGCACGGGGGCACGAAGTGGGATGAAAGGGAGCGTGTACGCGTCAGAGGGAGCGACGGAAGAACGAATTGGGAGGAGGAGGAGGGGGA
>CAUYUJ010014080.1:80000-85000 GCA_963575745.1 Prorocentrum cordatum
GAGGGGAGTAGGACGGGATGAGGGGTACGAGGAGGAGCACGGATGAGAAGGAGGGGCACGAGGAGGAGAAGGAGGAACAGGACCACGTGAGGAGGAGGAGGGTCATGACGAGGAGGAGAAGGAGGAGGAGGAGGAGGATCGAGGATCGAGGTTCGAGGATCGAGGATCGAGGACCGAGGAGGAGCAGGAGGAGGAGGAGGAGGAGGAGGAGGAAGAGGAGGAGCAGCAGGACAACGCGATGCTTGGTCGCACGCAGCGCGCCCCTCGTGGCATCGATCCGTCCTTTCCATGTCGTTGCCGTCGTTCTCCCCCTTCTCATCCACGACCTTTTCCCACCATCGTCCTCTCAATCCCCCTCCGCCTCCTCCTCACAAAAAAATCACCCGCGCCATCCTCTTTCCGCCTCCCCCTCCCTCTCCCTGTAGCCCTCGCAATCCTCTGTCCTCATCCGCCCCATATCCTCATCAGCATCGGCGTCGTCGGCCTCATCCCCGCCGTCATTCGTCATCACGATCATCAACATCCTCCTCCTCCTCCTGCTCCTCCTCCTCGTCCTCCGCATTACCACTACCAGCATCATCATTATCATCATAGCTGACACGGGCATCATCAGCATTGTCGTTATCATCCTCCTCCTTCGCATACTCCTTATCCTAACCATCCTCCTCGTCGTCATCATCATCCCCACCATCACCACCACCGTCATCACCACCATCATCAGCATATGTATCAGCATCACCACCATCATCTTCACCATCATCAGCATCGTCATCATCGGAATCATTATCAACAGCATCAGAATCATCCTCGTCATCGTCATCGCCATCGTCCTCAGCACTATCATTCTCCGCATCGTCATCCGCATCACCAACAGAATACACCTCGTCGTCATCATCGTCATTATCGCCATCAGTATCACATCAGCGGCATCATCAGCAACATTCGCATCATCGTAGTCTTCGCATTTTTTACACCAACAGCAGTATCAACATCATTGTTACCAACCTCATCAGCATCAGCAGCATCAGCCCCACCAGCATCATCATCACCGTCACTATCATCATCACCACCACCATCATCATCATCATCATCAGCATCGCCATCACCATCATCAACACTTTTACCAGCATCATCATCAACGTCGTCATCGTCATCAGCAGCAGCATCAGCATCATCAGAATCGCCATCACCATCACCATCATCGTCATTCTCATCAGCGCCTTCTTCGTCATCACCATCATCATCATCACCATCATCATCATCATCATCATCATCATCATCATCATCATCATCATTACCCTTATCGTCGTAATAATCATCATCATTAACCCCATCCTGATCACGATCACCATCATAGTCATCTCCATCCTCATCCTCATCATCCTCATCCCCATCATCATCACCATCAT
Source organism: Prorocentrum cordatum (assembly GCA_963575745.1). Taxonomy (NCBI): domain Eukaryota; class Dinophyceae; order Prorocentrales; family Prorocentraceae; genus Prorocentrum; species Prorocentrum cordatum. The sequence continues at coordinate 81,410 of CAUYUJ010014080.1, forward strand.
CATCATCGGCATTATCATCATCAACACCATCATCGCTGCCCTCGCCCTCATCGTCTTGTTCCTGTTGTCGACCAAGCCGGGCACCGCGCGGCAGCGCGGGGCCAAGCCGGGCGCCCCGCCTCAGGACCCGACGGGGATCCACGACGCGACGGAGATCCAGGCCGTGCAGGCCCTGAACGACCCCATGCTGGTGCCTAAGGATGGCGCTCCTCCTGCTGCGCCTCCTTCTCCTCCTCGTCCTCCCCCGTCCTGGTCCTCATCTCCACGCCCCTCGTCGTCCTGATCACACTCCGCCGCGCTCCTCCTGCTCCTGGCCCTCCTCGCCGACCTCCTCCGCTGCCCCCCTTCGCCTCCTACTCTTCACGCCCATCTGCCGCTCCTGCTGCCCCTCCTCGTTTGCCCTCTGGTCCTCTTCCGTTATTCTCATGATTCGCCTTCTCCCTCTTGCTTACCCGTCCTCCGTCACCCCCTCTTCCTCCTCCGAAAGCTCTTTTCGATGTCGCTCTGACTCGTCAACACATTTCCTCCGCGTTCCCTTCCTCGTCCACTTCGTCCCGCTTTCCCCTCTTCTTAGTCCTCGCCTTTTCCTGGTTCTGCTCGTCATCATCGCGTGCCCACGTGCCCACTCCAGGGCAGGATTACTTGTCGAGGACCGTGTCAGAGAATTTGGGATACGATCAACGGCTTCGTCCCCTCCTTGCCATCAACCCCAAGTTACGTCTCCTCATACCCCCTCTCGTGGAGGAAGGTCGTGGAACGTCGCGGAAGGCGAGTTGAGAACGAACGTAACCCCATGCCCCCGAGAATAAACCCCCAGGGATAATAAAGTTCGGCGGTTACGGGGTGATAATAAAAGTTGTCCACCAGAGGCCAGCATAAAGATGTTAACAGAGGAGCCACAGCCGAGGATATCTTGAGACATCCTTGGCTGTTGGTCCTCTCTGAAACATCCTCAACCGATTTCGATAGATTTTTGGGTTCCCTATAGATTTCTCTACATCCCCATAGATTTTTCTACATCCCTATAGATTTCTATATGAATACTTACAGATGTCGATCGATTCCTTTGGGTTTCTTTACATCTATGAGCTTGTTATTATTTATTATAGAAATGAATTGACGCTTGCGTCGGCCCCATTAACGAGTCCCATGGATAGTAAACTCCAGCGATAACCAAGTTCAGGGGGGCAGGGGGAGGAGAAGAAAGATAGATATATAAAATAGAAAGATAGACAGAGAAGAGGAGGTAGAGGAGGAAGAGGAGGAGGAGGAGGAAGAGGAGAAACAGCAAGAGGAGGAGAGGAGAAGGAGATAGCAAAAATCCAATGTTCAAAACGTATGAGATTCAATTTGTAAACGCTTAATGAGAATTAACATGTTCATCTGCTCGTGTAGGGTAGCTCATCTGCCTCGGTTTCCTTGGATAATAAAGCACAGCGATAAACAAGTTCAGGGGCCACGAGGAGGAGGAGAAAGACACATTGATCGTTTCGTTTGAGGCTGCCTCCCGAAATTATTGGTTTCGCTTGAGACATCCTGAAAAACGTGTTCGCTTCGCGTGGTGTTGTTATCTCAACATAAGAAGGAAGTAACCTCGATGGCGAACTTTTCCCCGTGATAATGAAGTTCGGCCTCCGCGCCCCGCGCCCACAAGCAAACGCCACTTGGCCATCGATAATCAACTCTTATGTGTATAGGGGGGGAGTACTTTATTATCGTGGGTATGCGGTTATTCAGCTCAGCTAATGCGACAAGAGGCCTTAATTCGTTCAGACGAGGGCTCGACATGCAGCGACGGACGACGAGGAGGAGGAGGAGGAGGACGGGACTAATGAGGATGACAAGGATCAGGTTGAACATGTGAATGAGTCAGTAGGAGGAGCAATCAAGCTAGCCAGCTCGAACAGGTCAGCGGGCCCAGGTAGGCGTTTTCTTTACTCCGGGTTTCGACATGTAGCCGAAGGGTGTGGGACGAGTGGGGGTCTGGGTCTGGGTCGGTGCTTGGTCGATCTGCTGCTAGCAGTCGCGCAGAGCAGACCGAGGGCCCTGACCAGCCGCTGACATCAGCCGCCCCAAGCAGCCAACATGTGGTATACCGGGGGGAAGGACGGGGGCAGGGGCCCGCGCCGACCCGCGAAACAGTCCATCAAACACGGCGACGCGGAGCTCACTCCCGCCCGCCCTCCTGCGGTGGAGGCGTTTGTTCAGGAATAGTCCCAGGAGGCGCCAGACCCGGGAGGATTCCTCATCCACTGGGGGCGGCGGTGCTATCCGTGGGCCGGTCCACGATCAGAGTTCCACTTGGCTTGCAGGCCCTGGACTCCTTACCCAAGGGGTCCTTGCCCAACGCCCAGCCTCCTATCACAGGAGCCCCAGAGCGAGGCCGGCCTCCTCCTCACCCGCCACATGGCGAGGACGGCGGCCCCCGGCCTGGGAGCGCTGCCGCAGCGAGCGCCCGGCACTCCTCGCGGCAGGCGGGAGCTCCCGTCTTCAGTGTCGCCACCTCCTCGCCACGACGTGGCTCGTAGTGCTCGGCGCGCGCGCCGACCGCCTTCAACATCAAGCAGGCAAAACCCTTCACCTCAAGATCAAACAAACGAACAGCTCAAGCAGATCAAGCAAACACATCAAGCATCGACACATCGACACCTCAAGCAGACGAGCATCGACACAGCCACGCACCAAACAAACAAGCACACAAAACAAGCGCAGCAGACAATGAGAGCCGCTGCTGGCGCCAGCGGTCCTTGAGCCCGGCGCGCGCGTTCGCGCGCGCCGCCCCGCTGCCGGCGGCTCGGCGGGTGGAAGCCGTGGGCCGCGCACGGGCGGAGCAGCCGAGCTCTCCGCGGGCCACCGCGCGGGGCCCCGCGTCGGCGGCGCGCCCCCCCACGGGTGGGGGGGGCCGGTCTGGCGCTCCTCTCGGCGAGACGTGAGAAGGGCCTCTCGCCGGAGAGACCTTTGGTGCGGGCACGGATGGGCCCCCAGATTCGGGGGAGCGCAAGACCCGGGTTTGCCAGGACTCGGGCTCGCCATCGTTTTCTGACGGCCGCGGCTCGGATTTTGACGAGGGGGAGTTTGTGGGGTGTCTGCAGCGGGAGGCCTCGTCAGAATGCAGGCTCGGCCTCGTCATTTTTGTTGACGGCCTCGTCGGGGATTTTTCCGAGTCCCCCGTGCCCGGGCCTCACGTCTCCCCGACAGGTGGCTGGAAACGAAGCAGGAACAGCGGCTTGCGGGCCCAGGTTCGGTCCCCACGCGGCCCCCAGGAAGCCGCGCACCAGAGGTCACGCTTAGCCAGGGTCACTCTTGCGTGTAGCCGAGCTCCTCCGCGAGCGGCCAGGCAGGGCGAGCGGCGGCGAGCGGCGGCGAGCGGCGGGGGGCGCGGGCGATTCTTCTCCCCCCCCACCCCCGACTCGTCGACGGAGAAGGGGCCGCTCAGAAAAGGAGGGAAGCTCTGGGATACACCCCGAGGAGGCTGTTCGGATGCACCCCTGTCGAAGATTGACGCCCCCCAGGGTCGGGCCCGACACGTCGGGTCCAGTCGAAAACCTTCCAGAGCCTGGGATAGGAGTCGACGTATCCCCTGTTGTGCAG
>CAUYUJ010014080.1:90000-100000 GCA_963575745.1 Prorocentrum cordatum
GGGGGGGATGGCAGAGGGGGCAGGGTAGGTCCGTGCGAGGCAGCGTGAAGTCGGGCACGTCCCTCTACAGGAGGAATATTCAAACGTAGTCCAACGATATTTTGGGGACGATGTTTGGACTATTCTTGAATATTTTTGGGGTATTGGGGGTGTTTAAAACTTGTCCTCCAGAATCCCACTGTAAGGGGACAGGCCCGACCTGAGGCGAGCCCAGGAGGCACCAGCCTTACCGAGGTAGACCTGTCGGCCGTTGAAAGCAGGTCCACCCCAGACATCTGGCGTCTCGAGAAAAAAATCCAGGCCGAGGTTTTTCATCGTGTTCGACCTCTCGGGGCCCTCACCGAGCCTCGGGGCCGTCAAAAGAGGACCCGGGACGAAGAACCGGTCCCGGGGAAGTGGTCCAGAGGTCTGGGGCCGTTGAAAGCAGGTCTACCCCAGACATCTGGCGTCTCGAGGACAAAATCCAGGCCGAGGTTTTTTGCTTCGTGTTCCACCTCTCGGGGCCTTCACCGGGCCCCGGGATTGTCAACAAAAGGACTCGGGACGAAGAACCGGTCCCGGGGAAGTGGTCCAGAGGTCGGGGGCCCGCGTCCTTGGAGAAAAACGCGACGCCGGATGTCTGGGAGTGCTGGACTCTCAGATCCCAATCTATCCGAGGTGGATCGACCTCCTACCCTGCCACGTCGACTAAGGAACTGGCCGTTTTCGGTTCGCGAGGGGGCGTCGCGGCCGTCATTTTTGCGGGTCCAGGTCCGCCGGTTTCGGTCCCAGGCCGTTTTCACTAAGGGGAGGTTTGCTAAAGGGAGGTTTGTCCACCGCCGAAATCTGCTTTAGCCGCCTTCCCACTTCAAGAGGCGAGCGGTTTGTCCTATTCCAGGGGAACGAAGAAAGACACAAACATAAAAACTCGAAGGTCCGCGCGGATTTCTCGGATCCGCGTTGGACCCCACTCCCTGGCGCGCGGAGCTGAGGGACGATTATTAAGGGACTTCGAGTATGGAGGTCCCCGCCCGCCCCTCAGGGTGCCCCCCAGGGCGTGCCCGTTGCAGGCCACACCCTCTGCAGCCAGCAGCACCTTGCGGAGGCACCGAGCATGACGCGGCCAGCCAGGGCGAGAGCTGGATGCACATAGGGCTAAGTCGGGCCCGTCCCTCGACAGGAAGAATACCTAAAAATAGCCAGAGAATAGTCTGGGGACGATATTTTAGACTATTTTTGATCCTTCTGGGGCATGTTTTGATCACTTTTTCTTTATCATCCAAAATCCGCCCGTAGGGGGACATGCCCGACCGAAACATAGGGCCAGGGGTCTTTCCAGCGCTCGGCCCGTGTGTGGCCAGGAACTCCAGCAGTGGCGAGGCGTCTTGGATCGCCTCCTCCTCCTCCTCCTCCTCCTCCTCCTCCTCCTCCTCTTCCTCCTCCTCCTCAAGCAGTGAAGAACCTGTTTGCGGTCTGCACGACATGTTCTCAGAGCAGTTCTGGCTGAGACTGTCTTGTCTTAACGCATCGGGGTTACGTTCTGAGAACACGGTCTGGGTGATTAAAACTTCTTGGGGGTTCTAAAAACATCTTGTGGTAGGCCTTTCAGGAATGCCGGGACGGCCGGTCCCTGCTCAAGGCACGCTGCCCCCCCCACCCCCCCACATGTGTATCCAGCGCACGGGCTCAAGAGCAGGGGTGGACTCGAGAGCGGTGTTTTGGCGGTTTCGTGGGCCGTTTTCGTGTCGATTTCGTTTTGCGGTCAAAGGCGGACTGGAGGCAACACGAGGGGAAACGACACCAAAGCGAAAACGATGATCACCGTTTAGGTTCCGCCCTGCTCGAGAGGCTCCACATGTGTGTCCGGCTTCCCGGTAGGCGAGAAGGGGCCGGCCTCTTGGTAGGAGGCCCTCGCGCCCTCGGAGGAGGCGCCTGCGCCCCCGGAGGGGGCCCAGGAAGCTCCCCGGAAGGCCGGAGGCCTCCTGGGCCTTCTGAGCAGCCCGCCCGCTGTGCCGTCCCTCTCGGGGGCGTGCACGTTACCGCAAGGGCGTGCAAAACGCCCCTGCCCTGGTTTACTCTGTGTCCCTCCATAGTTTTGGGGCCCCGGACTACAGGTACCCCCGGGACTACAGGTACCCCCCCCCCCCCCCGGACTACAGGTACCCCCCCCCCGGAGGACACAGGTACCCCCCCCCCGGTACCCCCCCCCCCCCCAGACTACAGGTACCCCCCCCCCGGACTACAGGTATACCCCCCCGGACTACCCCCCCCCCCGGACTATAGGTACCCCCCCCCCGGACTACAGGTACCCCCAGAACTATTGAGGGACACAGAGTACGAGGCGCTGTGCGCTGAACCTCCTGTGGGCTGACAGGGTAAAGCCTGCGTGATGTGCGGCGTCCTGGCGGCTCTCTAGGTTTCGGGGGTTCCCACGAGGTTTACAGACCCACTTGTAACTCAGGGTAGGGTCGTTTTTCCATCCCTTGATTACCAGTGGCGGGCTGTGTTTTCAATCCCACGACTTTTCGAGGGTCGGGGACGACGTCGGGGTGGTGTGGTGTATGCCTTTCCCCCGTTCTCCAAGGGAAACGTCGAACAATGTATACACCAGGACCCCGTATACACCATGATCCGCGTTCCTATTCGAATTTCAGCGCAGGGTCGCAAAAAGCGTCGGTGTATAGGGTTCGTTTCCCTATCTTGGGCTCGCCGCCAATATCAGCTTCTGATCGGCAGGGTGCAGTTGCCTGAATTGACCGCCCATTGGCCGGCTTGGCGGCAGAGTGGGAGCATGTGCGAATACGTGAGTAACAAGGATTAGTCGGGAGGGATAGAAACACACAGACACAATGAATCGCCGGATCCCAGGAAAATATGGAAAGTGGGGTGGGGGGGGGAAGACGAAAACCCAGAAAATATTAGAACATGTAAGGAATCCGGGAATTTGTGTCCTTGGGCCTCTTGAGGAGAGGAAGAGGAGGAGGACGAGGAGGAGGAGGAGGAGCAGGAGGAGCAGCAGGAGCAGGAGGAGGAGGAGGAATAGGAGGAGGAAGAGGGGGAGGAGGAGGAGGAGGAGGAGGAGGAGGAGGAGGAGGAGGAGGAGGAGGAGGAGTCACAGCTCAAGCAGGCCAGCGGGCCCCGCCCACTGCAGGCAACCCGTTCACGCCATAGCAGCCAACGTCTTCACACATGCGTGTCTGGACTGGCGCTTTCTGAGCAGCGGCGACGCGTCCCGGCTTGCCTGCAGGCCCACCGTGGGATGTTCTGAGAGCCTCGGGTGGTTTGCACGACGTGTTCGACGTGTCTGGCTGAGTCCGTGTTGTGTTCTCAGAACATTTCTGGCGGAGAAGTCTGCCTTAATTCAACGCACCCCGGGGTCATGTTCTTAGAGCAGTGTACAAGGGCGCCCTCGAGGGCGCGATGTTATTCGCGCTTCGCGGTTCGGCTCCGATTCCTCCTCATCCTCCTCTTCTCCCCTGGGAGGCGGCGCGAGAGCGCGAAGTTATTCGCACTTCGCGCTTCGCGCAGCGCGAAGCGCGAAGTTGGGAGCCCTTGAGTGTATTTCTGTGCTTCGAACATTGTGGGGCCCTGAGAACGTGCCGCGGTAGGCATCTATCCTGGAAGACGCATCTAAAAATCGATGTTGGTTGTTCATTTCCCCAGCGGCAGCTGTATTCGGAAGGACCGCATGGTATCTAAAATCCCTCCCATAATCATCTGTGTTTTACAGCGCTATCGTACAGAATATTAGATACGACTAGATATATATATTTCACAAAGTAGATACGTTTAGATACGATCTCTTACTCTTTTTAATACCAGAGGTATGCTTTCTTCCAAATGTCAGATACGGGGCCATTTTTAGATACGAATAGACATGTTTAGATATGTTTAGATACGGTTCAATATGGCGCCCATCGCAGGAAATCATGTCTACCAAAAACAGATACGAGTAGATACGGTGCCATGTCTCCTGCGCACGCCCACGACCGATCATTATCGCTCCCCGCTCCTCCTGGATCCTCCTCATCCGCCCTCCTCGGTGCTCATCTTCTCTTCTCTTCTTTCGCCACACCCTGAGTGAGGTTCTTGTTCCCCGCAACCTGAGTGGGGTTCCTGTTTTCCTAGAACACCCTCTCCAGTTCCTTCTCCTCCTTATCCTTCTCCCGCCCCCCCCTACTATACCATACCAATGCGTACCATACCAATACCACGCCTACCTACCATACCATACCTACTACGCCACACCTACCATACCATACCCACCATACCATACCAAACCTACTATACCAGACCATGCTTACCATATCATGCCATACTATGCCATACCTACCAAACCTACTATACCGTACCTCTCCTCCTCCTCCTCGACTCCTCCTCCTCCTCGACTCCTTCTCCTCCTCGACTCCTTCTCCTCCTCGTCCTCCTCCTTCTCCTCCTCCTCCTCGACTCCTTCTCCTCCTCGCCCTCCTTCTCCTCCTCCTCCTGCTCCTCCTCGTCCTCCTCTTTGCTCTCCCCATCCTACGGTTCCCTGTTCCTACCCAGTTCTCTCCTAATTTTTGTTTCGTCGTTTTAACCCATCCTGTTCCTCGTCGTTTTTGTCGTCGTCGCTCGTCTCCTCACTCCTCATCGCTACGGCATCCCACGATCCTCATCCCGTTGTTCATTGCTTCGGCCAATATCATGGATCTTTGCCGGGAGCACAGCCAACTGCATCCGTTCTGACAAAAATTAGATACGAATAGTTACGGCGCGGCACTGCCATTCGGTCCCAATTTTTTAGATATGCTTGAAACATCGATACGTTCAGAGACGGCGGCGCTCCCGCGCAGGCCGGGGGCGCGCATCTAAACATAGTATGTATAAATATGTATATATATGTATATGTATATATACATATATGTATAACTAGATATAGATTGTCGCTGTTTGCAGAAAAATGATACGATGGGCTTCTCGCCTGCGCCAAAGCGCGATCGCATCTAAACGCATCTACTATTTTTAGATGCGTCTTGCAGGGTAGGGATGCCGCGGGACGGCCAGCCCCTGGTCACAGCGTCTGCTCCCCAGGCGGCGCACGGAGAGCGCCCGCTCGCGCGCGGTGCCTTCCACTTCTCCGCGGCCCGGCGACGGGCAACGCGGGCGCCGGACCCGGCCTCGCGGGAGCGTGGCGCGTCCTGGAGCCAGCTGCTGCGCCGCCATGACGGGAGGAGGAAGCTCAGAGGAGGAAAAGGTAGCCCATGCCCGCTACCCTTCCCTCGTTTTCCCCTGTCTGGGCCTTCTGGACGGCCCTCGTCGCCACCGCTGGATCCGCCTCGACATCCGAAATCCTGATCAGAGAGGTCTGGGGAGTGGCGGTATCGGTACCTCTATGGTTGTCCCCAGGAACGGGGCATTTCCGCCCAGGCGCAGTCCCGCGTCCAGCCCATGCGGCGACGAAGGCAAGACACCCGCCGCGCCGGAGCGGGAGTGCAACGTTTAAGGAGAGACTTGCGCGGAGGAGGGGGAGGAGGAGGAGGAGGAGGAGGAGGAGGAGGAGGAGGAGGAGGAGGAAGAGGAGGCGTTGGCTCGCGCGCGAGCTGCGGCTGGCCGCAGGGCGAGGATGGCTGTGCACATTTCTTGGTCCTGGCCATGGGCCAGGTCCGCCTCGGACCCAGGATCGGCGCTCATGCCTCCTTGGCCACGCCAGGATAGCGTATCCACTGACCCTCCTTCTCCTTCTCCTCCTGCTTTTCTCGTTTCTTCCCTTGTTGCCGCATCCATGCGGTGCCTTTCTCCTCTTGGTTCACCAGTGCGGCGAAGCCACCGACGCAGCGAGGAGATGATCGCTCTGGCAGAGCCCCTCATCGAAGGTGCCAACGCGGAGCCCCCCCCCGCCTATGCGCGCGCCTTCGAAACGCTTCGCCATGGAGGAACTTTGTTTCCAGGAGTCGCACCAGTGCTTTGGGGAGTGGTTTTGTCGAGGTGTTCTCTTTCCCCCCTTCCACTCCCAGCTGTTCCATTACCCCCTTCTCGTTCTCCCCCCTCCTGCTTTCTCCCTCCGTACCTTCCTCCAGCACTTCCTGTGTCCATTTCGCTTTGTGCTTTCCCCGCCCCCCTCCCGATTCCTCCTTCTCCTCCTTAGCTTCCTTGCCTACCCTGTTCTCCTCTTTCTTCCACCGCCTCACCCTCTTTTTCTCTCCCCCTGGGAAAGCGGAGTCGATATTCTATCGCGCACGTGCGCGTCGCAATTGTTGGCGCTTCGCTTCAACAACAGACAATGACCAGGGATGTGTCGCAGCACGCGGCCAGGCAGGCGACGACAGGCAACCACGTACCCAGGACAACGTGGAGGCCCATCGTGGGGCCATCTTGCGGCCCCCAAGGGGTCCCCAAGAGAGCCCCAAAACTGCCAAAGCCATCCAAGACGTCCCAGAAGGGCCCCAGGACGGCCCAAGACGGCCCCAAGGCAACCCCAAAGGGCCCCGTGAGGACCCCCAAGAAGGCTTGGAGAGGCCCAAAACCTATATATATATATATATATATATATATATATATATATATATATACACACACAAGTGGCACGTGTGTGCCCAGGCTCATACAAAAAACTGCAGGGGCGTTGGAAGCAGGAGTGAAATGCAACATCGAAGTCGCACTCGAGCGCAAGTGGGGTTGCCACACCTTGCGATGTGTGTACCAGGGCCCCCAGGAAGCCTTAGGAGGCCCGACTTGGATACCAGAAGAGGCTCCAGGAGGCCCCAGGATTGTGAGTGTTGTGCGTGTGTGTGTGTGTGTGTGTGTGATGTATGCTTCGTGTGGTGCGTGCTTTTTGTGTGTTGTAGGTGTTGTGTGTGTGTGTTATGTTTGTCTAGCGTGTGATGTGTTGGGCGTGATTTGTGTCTCTGTGTGCATGTAGTTCTGAAGCCCCAGGAGGCCCCAGGAGGCCCCAGGCGGCCTCAGGAGGCCCCAGGAGACCCCAGGAGGCTTCAGGAGGCCCCAAGAGGCTCCAGGAGGCCGCAGGAGGCCCCAGGAGGCCCCAGGAGGTTTCAGGACACCCCCAGGAGGCTCCGAGGCGGGGTCTGGGGTGCCAGAAGGTTCAGAAGGCCCAGGAGGCCCCAGGAGGTTCCAGGAGGCCCCCAGGAGGCTCCGAGGCGGGGTCTGGGGCTCGATTTTGGAAGGATTTTTCAAGCGAAACCGCCATTCACTGAGAATCGGGGTCACAATTATTGAAATTACCATGTGTGTTTGAAGGTTTTATGTTAAAATGTTGAATTTCCCATGTGCTTTTGGACCCTGACGTCGCGATCTGCGTGAGGGGTGCCACCGATTTTCAGAATTTCGAGGATGTCCCGAGCGAAACGCCCAGAAAAATCGCGGACGCGTGCGCATTAATCGCCTCTGAGCTCTACTCCCTCGGAGAGGTGCGTATGAGAATATATATATATATACATCGAGAGAGAGATGTGTATACATTGTACATACATAGATACATACATACATGCATACATACATACATACATACACAGACAGACAGACAGACAGACAAACATACATACATACATGCATGCATGCATACATGCATGCATGCCTACAGACATACAGACATACAGACATACAGACATACAAGCATACAGACATACAGACATACATACATACAGACATACAGACATACAGACATACAGACATGCAGACATACAGACACACAGACAGACAGACATACATACATATGTGTGTTTATGTATACATGTGTATCTTCACACGTGTTTGTATATATATATGTATATAGATTCCCGTGTTAGAAGGCGGCTCCACTACGGGATGAACAGGTGTAGAAAATCATACAAGACTACCCGCAGGCGTGTGTTGGTGTTTTTGCTTGCGCTCCATTGTTGTTCCCATCCCATAGCCTGTTAGGCTCAGGCATGCCGCGTGGCTGATCGATCGTAGACTTGCCGTTTGGTCGTCGCCCCGTCATCGGTTCCGACGCATCAGTGATATGGGCGTTGGTTCTCTGGGCCCTTGTTTACGATGCACACCAGGAGGCCAGAAATAGCCCGAACACTGCCAAAGATCAACCACACTTGTGGAAGTCGATTACTGGAGAGGAAGCATGCTGCCAAATAATTTCCAGATGGCTCAAAGATGTTTCAAATATGTGTTGAAGATGTAAAGAACAGGTTTGACACATGTTTAGAACATGCTTCAAGGATTTTAAAGACATCTTTAATGCAATGATAAGATTGTTCGAGTGTTCATTGTCATGGCATCCACAACACCAAACACGGTCCGAACGCTGCTTACACGGAGCCAAATGCGGCTCAGGCGGGCGTTAAACGGCCGAAGCGACAGCACGTCCGTGTTGGGCCGTAACTCCGTCGGAACGCCATTGAACATCGGGCTGGTTCGGGGCCGGTTTGGGTTTTGTTTCGGGGCCCAGGTGAAACCCAGGAGCGTCCAACATTGATCTTGGATCGAGTCCAAAAACGACAAATATGACGCAGGGAACGACGACGATGACGGCGACGACGACGACGACGACGAGGACGATGACGACGACGATGTCGTGGACGACGCCACAGGTAGACCATAGCAAGTGGTACCATTCGGGCACCAGTGAAGTCTCTCGGGGCCTCTTGGGGATCGTGTTGGGGCTTCTGGGTCTGTCGGGGGCGTCTTCTGGCTTCTTGGGGGCCTCTTGGGGTTTGTTGGGGCTCTTGGGGCCTCCTGTGGGGCCTTCTGGGACGGAGGGCTCGAACAGTTTGTTCGGGCTCCTCCTGTTGGTCCCTCTTTGGCCGTCCTGGAGGCCTCTTGGCCGCCTTGGGGCCCTCTTGGGCAATATTGGGGTCTTTTTGGCGGCCTATTGGGCCGTCTTGGGGCAATCCTGGAGCCCTCTTGGGCCGTCTTCTGGCCCTCTTGGGCCGTCTTGGGACTTGGGTCGTCTTGGGGCCCTCTGGCGGCCTCCTGGGCCACCCCGTCCGTCTTCCGGTAAAAACCGGGCCGGTTCTAGATTGTTTTGGGTCCGTTTTGGAGCCCACGTGGGGCCCCGAATCTTCCAGAATGGACCCCGGAACGCGCCCAAAAACGGCGTCCAAATTTGATGACAGATGGAAGATGCCCCAGACGAGCCCGAAAGGCAGTCGTAAGAGGCGTCCGGGTCACCCTCGGAGAAGCGGAAATCGTGAAAGAAACAATCGCATTTGCGATATATTTTCTGACATGCCAGCTTTTCGGCGAGAACGGGCCACAAAGGCGCTCTCGAGGGCCCCGGGAGCGGATTTGGAAGCCAAGGAGGAGCCCCGACGGGGCCGAAATGAAGCCAAAATAAGGCCCAGATGCATCGTCAGAAGGATCTGAAAATCGAGCTCGGCTTTGAAGCCGTCTTGGAGGCGTCTTGGGGACGGGGAAACGGAAAAAAGGCTTGGGCGCAACCGGGAGGCGGAATGGCGGAGGCTTCCAGGGGGGGGGGATTGAGGATGGGGGACTAAAGCACTGTTGGTTTTTGGGTTATTCAACAGGGTTGCGCCATTCTGCCGACCCCCAGAAGAAGTGGGGAGTCCACGCTTGAGGGATCGTGGGCTTTTTGGGCACTATTTGGGGACTCGTTGCGGGCGTTTTGGAAACTATTTGGGGGCGTGGCTGAAATTCTTGGAGGCAGTTTGAAGCGTCTTGGGGGCCATTTGGGGGCCTCTTGGGGGCCTCTCGAGCTCTTTTGGACCGCTCGGAAACTTCTAGGGGCTTCTGGGGGGCTTCTCGGAGCGGAAAGATCGAATTGTCGGTTCGTGTTCTCCCTCTTGGCCTCTTTCGGGGCCCTCTTGGGGCGATATTTGGCCGTCTTGGGCCCCTCTTTGGGCCGTCTTGGAACCCTCTTGGGCCGTCCCAGGGCTCGTAGGGGTCTCTTGGGCAATTTTGGGCCGATCTCCACGGCCTCTTCGTCCGCCTCGGAGCGTCGGAAACTCGAGAAGACGAGAACCCCAGACAGAATTTCAAGACACCTCCGGAAAACTCATGTTTTCTGCCTCTCGGGGCCCTCTTAGGAAAG
>CAUYUJ010014080.1:102500-115000 GCA_963575745.1 Prorocentrum cordatum
ATATGCTATGTGTCGTCTAAAATCTGCCGGTAGGGGAACACGCCCGACCTAAGTATACCCCCAAGTGGGGTCCCAGCGGGCCCCAAGAGGGCCCATGCGCGGTCCAAAGAAGCACAGGACCGCCCAAAAGCGTTCGAAGGTGGCTTAAGATGGCCTCAGGGCGGTCCAAGAGGGCCCCAAGACGGCCCCAGGGGTCCTCAATGGGGACCCCCGAGAGGGCTTTAAGATGCCATAAACATTGAGGTGTCCACAGTGTTTGGAGGTTTCTATGCTTCCCGCCGTTTCGAGCCAAGAACGGCCCCACGACGGCCCGAGGGGCCTCAAGGTTTGCCCCCAAGGCGGCCTCATGTGCCCCCAGGTGGGCCCCAAATCGGCCCAAGAGGGCCCCAAGACTGCCCAAGAGGGGCCCCAGGACGGCCAAAGGCTTCCAAGACGCCCCACGACGGCCCAACGGGGCCTCAAGACGGACCACGGGGGCGTCAAGACGCCCCTAGAGGCCCAAGAGGGAACCCCAGCAAGGCTCGGAGGCGCCGAGCAAAATGGGTCCCGAAGAGCCCACTGTGACGCAACACACCCTTCACACCAAGGCTCCGAACAGCCAGCGGTGCCGTAACAACTCACAGCACCAAGGCTCCCAACAGCGAGCGGTGATTTAAAAAGCTCGTAACACCAAGGCTCCCCAGATTACGCACTGACGTGGCAGGCTCTGAATACCGAGACTTCCAAGAGCGAGCGGTATCGTAAGAAGCTGGCTGATCATAACGAGGCTCCCAAGAGCGAACGTTGACGTCTACAGCTCTTACCATCAAGGCTGCCAAGGCGAGTGGCAACGACACAAACTCTCAACACTATGGCTCCCAACAGCGAACGGTGACGCAGAAAGCTCTCAACATCAAGTCTCAGGCGCGATCCTCGTTTGTGAGTGAATTTCGAGGACGTCTCAGGCGGGAGCCCCCACCTTACGGGGCTTGCAGCTCATGTTATGGTTCGGAGCGGGCCTCCAGATTATTGGAATTGTTATGCTTACTGGTTTTATGAAGCTTGAGTAGTGAGCAAGTCTCTGACGGGAACGTCGTTTGTGACTGACTGGCGAGGAAGTCAAGGGCGGGTGCCCCATCCCTGTTGAACCCGCAATTAATATTACGATTCCGATCGGGTCATCGGATCATTGTAATCATCGAAGCGTTTGGACTCCTCCGTCTTGAATGTGGCAGATGTTTCGAGCGGGCGCCTCGCTTGTGAGCGTGCTGCGACGAGGTCTAAGGCGGAAGTCCCTCCCCGATGGGGCCCGCAGCTCATGCTATTATTCCGCGCGGGCCAGCGGATTCTTGGAATTGTCGCCGCTTCTGGGGGCATAAAGTTTGAAATTGGAGGAGGCCTCAAGCGGGAGCGTCGTCTGTGGGTGTGTGAGCGAGAAAGTCTTAGGAGGGAGCCCCTTCCCTATGGGGCCCGCATTTTATGTTACCAAGCCGAGTGGGTCATCGGATTGTTTCAACATTCGCCACTCTTGGGATCATCGAGCTTGAATTTGGAGGCAGTCTCGAGCGGGAGCCTCGTTTGTGAGTACATTGCGAGGAAGTCTTAGCCGGGAGCCCCTGTTATTATCCCCGCCGGGGCATCATGTTCTCATAAGTAGCGTAGTTTTTGGGCTCCTTAATCTTGGATTTTGCGGGAGTCTTGAGCGGGAGCCTCGTTTGTAAGTGTGTTGCGATGAAGTCTCTGGCGGGAGCCCCCTCCCCATGGGGCCCTCGAGTCATGTTATTAGTCCGACCGGGTCATCGGAACCCTGCAACCGTCGTCGCGTTTGGGTTCTCGAAGCTTGAGTATTGAAGCAGTGGCAGGCGGGAGCGTCCTTCGTGATTGAATGGCGAGGAGGCCTAGCGCGGGAACCCCTTCCCCGTGGAGCCCGCAGCTCACGTTACCAATCCGAGCGGGCCATCGGAACCTTGTAACTGTCGTCAGCTCTGGTCTTCTGAAGCTTGAATTTGGCGCAGGTCTACAGCGGGAGCCTCGTCTGTGGGTGAATGGCGAGGAAGTGTATGCGGAAGGTGTTGGTCCTGCGGCCCCCCACGCGAGAGTTCCTGGATCGCGGGCCGCCGGCTTCCCTGCGGAAGGCGCTCAGAGGTTCCGAAAAGAGCGGGGAGTTCCAAGGCTGCGGCGGGGCAGGTCGCTGCAGAGTTGGGTTTCGCGCTGCCTCCAGCTCGAGCGCAGCCGCGACAAGGTCGAAACCTGCGGGGTTGTCCCAACGGTTTGTTCCCGCGCCCCATCGGCTCGTGGGGTTGTCCCCACGGCGTGGCCCACAGGATTGCCCCAGCGGCTTCGCGATCTGGCCATCGCAGAACGCGCCCGTGCTGGCCGTGGCGGCAACTGCGCCCAGGAACATCGACCTGCGCGCCCTTGCTAATGGGGCGGGGGAGGAGGTGGACGGGGGAGATGGGACAGGAGGGCGAGGAGAAGGCAGAGCAGGGGGCGCAAGGAGGGCCTCCGCCAAAGCGAACATGAGAAGGGCGACGAGGAGACGGGAAAGAGCTTTTGCATTCTGGCAGATAGGTTGGCTTCGCCTCCCCCAGCACGGGCGAATGAGGACCAGTTTCGGGTGACAGTTCAAGCGGCACGCCACTGTATATTGCACAACCTCTATTGCAAAGCATGGTTTGCACCACGTTGGCTGCACGACAGACTGTTCACTGACTGTTCACTGCGGCGCAGCATCAATAACACCACATCGTACAACACACACGGCAAACCATAAACTGTTACAGACACACTGTGTGGGGTCCACGCTGGCTAACCTGTGTCGGGCTAACATGTGTCGATCATAGTTGGAGGAGGAGGAGGAGGATACGGACGGGGAGGTAGATGATGATACGGAGGGAAAGGAGGAAGAGGCAGGAGGGGGAAAAGGAGGAAGGAGGAGTAGGAGGAGGAGGGAGAGGAGGAGGAGGAAGAGGAGGAGGAGGAGGAGGAGGAGGAAAAGGAGGAGGGAGGAACCCATGGTTCGAGCCTGTGGTGAGTGACGGTTCCCCGAAGGGCGTACGCCCTGGTGCGTACGCCTCCAATCCGATGGGGAAGGAAGAAGAGCAAAATCAGGAGGAGGAGGAGGAAAAGGATGAGGAGGATGGAGGAGGAATACGATGGGGGGAGGAAGGGGGGAGGAGAGACGGCGGGGATAAATCAGTTCCCCCGTGAAGTGATACGTCCCCCGGAAAATCTACACACTCCCCGGTGGAAGTTTCTGAAGGGCTTCTGCGGGGCTTTTGAGGAGCCTCTGAAGGGCTCCAGCGAAACTTCTGACATGTTCTTGAGGAGTCCTGGATGGTTTCCCGGGGACTTTCTGAGGTGGGTTCTGAGGAGAGGAGCTTCACATGAGCTTACGCGATGAATTCTGACATGCCTCTGAGGAACTGTTGAGAAGGTTCTGAGGAGGGTGTTGAGGAGAAGAGCCTCTGAGGGGATTATGCGAGGCTTTCGGGACGCCTTCGAGTGGCTTCTGAGACGCTTGCGAGACGCTTCTGAGGAGCCCACTGAGACGCTTTTGTACAGGTTATGAGAAGCCTTGCGCTGGACTTTGTGAGGTTTGTGAGAGACACCTGCTCAGCTTCGGAGAAATGTTGAGAAGCCT
Source organism: Prorocentrum cordatum (assembly GCA_963575745.1). Lineage (NCBI taxonomy): Eukaryota > Dinophyceae > Prorocentrales > Prorocentraceae > Prorocentrum > Prorocentrum cordatum. Next base: position 106,123 of record CAUYUJ010014080.1, read on the forward strand.
CCGAGAGGCATTTGGGTAAGCACCTCTGAGAAACCTCTGAGAGGCCCCTGGCCAACTTCTAAGAGGCCTCTAAGAGGCTTCCCGGAGAGCCTCTGAGCGAGCTTCAGGGAAGTTTCTGAGAGACCTCTGAGAGAGCTCCCGACGGGCTTCTGAGAGGCTTCTGGGAGAGTTTCTGAGAGGCTTCTGCGAGCGCTTGGAGGGAGCCTCAGTCGGCAGTGGTCAGTGGTCAATCAGATGTTGTGCTCCGTCATTCACCGTCGACAATGGCAGTCGTCAGTCCTCGTCGTCGTGCTCTCTCGCGCGCGCGCGCCGCTGCCCGGGGTGAGTGGGAGGATATGGCGGAGGAGGAGGAGGAGGAGGAGGAGGAGGAGGAGGAGGATAAGGATATGGAAGAGGAGGAGGAGGAGCAAGAGAGGAAAAGGAGGAGATTGATGGAGGTCGAGGGTGACCAGGATGAGTATGAGGATGGCAATCATAGTGACGATAATGACGCTGGTGATGCTAATGACGACGATGGTGATGATGTTGATGATGATGTTGGTGCAGATACTGACGATGATGATGACGGTGATGACGGTGATGGTGATGATGATAATGGTGATGGTGAGGATGATGATGATGATGATGATGATGATGATGACGAAGGTGGTGCTGATGATGACGACGGTGATGATGGTCATGATGATGATGATGATGATGATGATGATGATGATGATGATGATGATGATGATGATGATGATCACGACAATGGTGACGACGCTGGTTCCGACGACGACGGCAGCAACGACGATGACGACGGAGACCAGGACGATGACGACGATGAGGATGATGATTATAATGATGGTGGTGATAATGATGGAGTGGATCATGATGAGGATACTGGCGATGATGATGATGATGACGAGGAGAAGGAGGACGAGGAGTTGGACGAGGAGGAGGAGGATGATGCGGATGAGATGAGGGTGAGGGTGATGCTGAGAATGATGATAATGGTGATGGTGATGAGGATTATGATGCTGATGCTGAAGATGAGGATGATGCTGCTGCTGATGATGATGACGATGACGATGCTGACGCTGATGATGCTGATGATGGTGATGAAGCTGTCGCTGATGCTGCTGATGAAGATTATGGTGGTGGTGTCGGTGATGGTGATGGTGATGATGTTGTTGAAGATGATGATGACGATGATGGTGAGGATGACCATGATGCTCATGAGGATGATGACGATGATGATGATGATGATGATGATGATGATGATGATGATGATGATGATGATGATGGTGATGGTGATGGTGATGGTGATGATGATTGTGATGATTATTACCATGACGATGAGGATGCTGATAATAAGGTTGATGATGATGATGATGAGGAGGAGGATGAGGATGAGGATGAGGATGAGGATGAGGATGAGGATGAGGATGAGGAGGAGGAGGAGGAGGAGGAGGAGGAAGAGGATGTGGAGGAAGTGGAGGAGGAGGAGAAGGAGGAGGAGGAGGACGAGGAGGGACGACGAGGATCAGATCAGGGACGGACGAGGAGGATGGAGGTAAGTGGAGAGAGGACGAGTTAGTGAGGGAGGAGGGAAGGAGAGAGGGAGGAGGAGGGACGAGGAGGGACGAGGAGGGAGGAGGAGGAGGAGGAGGAGGAGGAGGAGGAGGAGGAGGAGGGGGAATCCGCCCCCGGCGGCCTCAGAGGACGAGAAGCAGAGCCAGAGGCTGGCCTGGCGCGGGCGCATCTCGCGCTACCTGGCCCACTGCGTGGACGGCGGGAACGCCCCCGTCGTTGGGGGTCGTCGGGACGGAGGAGAGCGGCAGCGAGCAAGGAGTGGGCGCGCCCGGGCGGCAGGCGTCGGACAGAGCATTGTGACAGGGAGGAGGAGGAGGAGGAGGAGGAGGAGGAGGAGGAGGAGAAGGAGGAGGAGGAGGATCAGTGTAAACCCAAGAGTCATCAACGAAGTTGGGATTAACCCTCCCTCCAAGCACCCTCTTCATAGGCCCCTACAACGGTTCATTTCCATAGAGGGAATGAATTGCCGCGTTGAAAGACGACCGTTTGAAGACCCTGGAGAATGCCAAAACATTGTTATCGGGATTTCAACGCCACGGATCCACTTGACTGCTGCGTCGTGACGATTTGGAAGCGTGCCAGAACGCCGTTTTGGGGATCTCAACACCGCGAATCAACATACTTGTTGCACCTGCACAGTCCTCAATCCTTCCAGAACGAAATTTCTGGTAAGCTGATCAGCGAAATTCTTGCAAATGTTGAAAGTGTGCGCGCTGCTCAGGCGAGAGCCACATTTTGAGAAGGAACCGCCCTCAATCTATGAACTTCTTGCGAATTGTTAAAGCGGATTTGCGCGGCGCTACAGCGATATCCACATGTTGAAAGCGACCCGGCCTCAATCCGTGAAATCCCTGCAAGTTTTCAACACAGATGCGCGCCGCGCTTACGCGAGAGCTTCATTTTGAAAACCACCCGCCCTCAATCCGTTAAACTCTCGCAAATGTTCAACACGAACGAGCGGCGCGCTTGGGCGAGAGCCACATTTTGAAAACGGCCCGCCCTCAATCCGTGAAGCTCGTGCGAATTTTTAGAACGAGTGTGCGGCGCGCTTGGGCGAGAGCCACGTTTGGAACACGACCCGCCTCAACCTGTGAAGCTCTTGCAAATGTTAAACACGACTGCCCGCGGCGCTGAGACAAGAGCCACATTTTGAAAACGACCCGCCCTCCATTTGTGAAACTGCTGTCACCTGTTAAGGTTCAGAATCGTACGTGGCGAGGAAGTCGCAAGCGAAACGCCCAGGAGGAGGAGAAAACCTAGGAGGGAGGAGGAGGACGAGGAGGAGGAGGAGGAGGGCGGGAGGATGCATGGAGAGTGGAGATGGATGGTCTGCACCAACACCTGAGGTCAGAGGTTCCCGAATCGGTTCGCGAGAATGTAGGTGCCTGGCTTCGTGGCCATCGCAAGTACTCCACCAGGTGTCGGATCAACGGGGACGTTGCCGCGGATGTTAACGGGATTTGGAGGGAGTTATTTCCCACAAGGAAGGGCGACATCAGTGGGAAGCGCACCTACGCTACGTTAGAGAGGCGCCCAAACATCCAGAAAATGGACAGCACGATGGGGAACCTGCGACGCTAGCGGAGCAGAAGCTCCATGGCAAGGGGCTTATTGTTAGGGCTTCCCTGGCTCCCGACACCTCCGCCTACCTGGAGGCGGAGGGGCGACAGGCCGAATACTGTAGGCACATCACGGACGGCGTTCCGCGCTCCTCGAGATGCTTATGGAGGAGGCCGCCGCGGTAGTTCTTGCCGCTACTCGTACGTGAAGGGTCTTGGGACACATGCGTGATTGGGGTCTGCGTTTTGAGACTGTGGCGTCTTGATTGGGAAGATTACACGTGCTTGTTGTAGGTCGTGCCGTCTGCGTTGTGCGGTTGCGATTAGTATGGAGATTGGGAAGCGGTATGGAGCAGCGTGTGCCGACTGGTGTGTCGTCCACGTTCGTGTGCCTGTTGTCGGAGTTGCTGGGAGTAATGTATCTTTCACAGTTGGTTTCCGACGAGTCCCATGGAGGTACTTGGAGCGGCATTGTGGTGGGGAGAGTGATTCTCTTGACCACGATGATCCTGCGGGGAGGGCTGGCACCGCCATACTCGAAAGAGGACAGATGTCGCAGCACGATGCTTGTGCTCGGCGTGTATGCGAATGTTGAGATGCCATCTCTTTCGGATGATGTTACTGGGTGCGATGTTTTGCCCGCCCTGCGACGGCATTGCCCCGGAGATGGCCTCGGCCGTCATTGATTGTCTGCGCGCAGCCTCGGGGTCGGATGTCTTGACGTACGCACACGGGTCGGTCGCACAACTCCCGGGAGCTCTTGTGGACACGCGGATGGAAACAGCTGCTCATTCTTGGATCTCGAATTGTTTACGTTGCCGTGTCCGGGGGCCTCTCTGGACAAGCGGGCCCTACGACCCTCGATGCAGCACCTGTCCGCGAGAGGGTGGATCACCGTCCGACCTGTCCAGATGTGACGCTTGAGGCGCCCCTGCGGTTTTTCTGGCTCCCGCGGAGATTCTTCATGGACGGCAACCGTCTAATGAGTTTGATGCGCATGTCTTTACACCAGCTTGAACTACAGACGCTATGCTGAGTTCTACATCACAGAATGCCGAAGGTCGCAATTGTCGCGATAGCCATGAACACCCCGTACACCACCTCACACACCCGACGTCGTGATGTTGGGGATGCTGGTCGGACCGCCAATGAAGTCAAGCGGACCTACGGGACCTCCGTGGGGATGCAATTCCAGATCATGCTCTAGGGTGGAGACGTTCCATTTGATGAGACGTAGCCAAGCTGAGGCCCATAGGAAATTGAAATCCCTGGAACCATCTCCGATGGCCAAGACGCACCTTCCACTGCAGTTGATCGTGGCAGGACATCGGCCGCAGTGGTTGGAACGTTTCGGTGGCGACCGTAAATCTCAAGAGTCCCAGGCGTGTCGACTCCAGAAGCAAATCGCACTGTACCAGGAGCAGAGCACGGAGGTAGTGGAACCGAATGACCTCGAGTTCGGGCGCCGCAAGGTGGTAAAAGCCACTGGCCCTGATGGTGTCCCCGCTGAAGTATGGACAACGTCACCGATCCAGCTTTCGACGGTTACCTGGCAGTTGTTCCAAAGACGCGCGTCTTTCAATGACGGCTTCGACCGCTCCGATTCGTGGCACATCTTGGGGTACACAACGGTGGCTCACATCGGACAGTTTCGGTGGATTGCGAAGTTTACCACCCCTACTTCAGTGGTATTTGTTAACGCTGCGACCGTCACTGCGGAGCCAAATCCGGGCAACGGCGGCGCGCGCATACGCAGTCAAGCGGGGCTTCCGAGCAAGCACTCAAGCCACATCACAGCCCTCATACGGGAAAATAAGTATTTCCAACGCATGCGAATGGTGTCACAATCTGTTCATCAGCAAACAGGATGTGATATTCGTATTCGACAGCACGGACCACGACGTAGTGACGCATTCTTTGCTCCATATAGGAGTGTCACACGGCATGTTGGGACTACCGCTGCAGGAATTCCAAGCGGCAGTAACGAGAGTTGCGATCCTTGGGGCCCCAGATGGTTTATCTTAATTATGAGCGAGGCGGTAAACAGGGAGGTGGAGATTCCCGATTGGGGGAACGCGACAGTGGAATGCGCGTCGGGCCCCGCCGTGGCCAATTGGAACGCGCAGGTTGGGGTGCCAGGTACGGGGGCAACGTCATTCACCGCGCTGCTCGGGCAGACAACATTGTTTTCCATGCCACCAACCCACCCGAGCAACTTGCAGCGCCTGGTCTCCGAGTAAGCTCCTGGCCCTTCCTGAGGCCTGGCTGGGAGGAGACCCTGGCCGTTGGTTCGGCTGGCGGGCCCCCTTTCGCACGGCGACCGCCGCGTCGCCCCGGCCCCGTCTAATACTAGCAAGCCGTTCAGCTTGAGCAACTGGGCGATCTTATCGATGACTCCGGCTCCCGATCGAAGCGTCGGGCATCTTTCGGGGCTCGGTGGCGCGGCCAACTATAGGCACCAACGCGGTGCCGCGGCGGCATTCGAGGGCGGTTGTACGGGCGGGCCTCTCCACCGCGAACTTCTGCTGCGTTCAGCAGCGAAGCGCGGTACCTCACGAGTGGGGTTCTGCACTGGCTGCGCACGTGGGAGTTGGGGCCTTTAATATGTGAGGTTCCCGGCCATCGCCGATTGGGCCGATGTTTTGCCAAATATTTTGGATGGCGCGTTACGCGCCCGACGGAAGCTAAACTGTAGATCCCCAGGAGGAGCGACGCCGCTGAAGTGGGCGATAAGATTCCGAAAGGCGTTTGGCCGGCAGTTTGCGCAATGTGTTGGCGAGCAGGCATGTCGTCAGGAGCACAACTTTCACTGCGCGTCTGGAAATTGCATTGATTGGGAGGATTCGGCGGTTGCTGCGCACGGCTCTGCATGGCGATTCCACCATGAACACTTCGATGGTGGCCGCTGGAAAAACAATCGCGCGAATTTCATTGACTTCGCGTGCCACTAGTGGTCTTTGCCCACTGCACGGGCGTTGTTGAGAGGATGCCCCTTCGATTTGCTAACGCCACGGTGCACGGCCACGAGGATTTGGGGAATGTGCCCGCGATGGTGGCACACGAAGTAGACCAGCATTCGAGCGACGACAGCTAATGTTTGAGCATTGTCGTTGGTAACGGTGCAGTCGCGAATCTACTGAATGGGACAGTTGCTTCGATGTCTGAAGGGCATGCTTCCACTTGTCTTCCCGGTGCATGGCCTTGACGCTGACAGCTTCAGTCAGTAGCGGTTGGCACCAACGAACTATTTGGACAGATCTGGTCAAATGGCGCCTTCGTGAGTACAATGTGCAAGCAGACCACGTTGCAAAGTACGCATTGAATTGCGCAGGCTGGTGGGGGAACGTCGACCCAGACAGCTTGCGAGAAGCGTTGCGGAGTGGGTGCAACATCCGCTTGTGCAACGACGGCGGCCTTCGGTATCGAAACGGGTCCGCTGGCTGCGTTTGGACATTTTATGGTGTGCAACTGATTTTTACTAATGATTTGACACATCCCATGCTCACGTGCGGCGTCAGACATCCGATGATTTCACGCGTGTCGAACGACTTGATGCGAGCACGCACGGGCCAGCCCCCGTTGACGGCCATTCTGCTGCAGCGCCAGCTCGCTTTATATGGCAAGGCAGCACGTGAATCAGCAGGAGACCCTCTTCGCGATTCTGTTTTCATCCCTGGGACTTTGACGCCGGTCGCGGACGCCTTCGCGAGGAAGGTGGGGGCGCCGCGGCTGGAGTGGGCGAAATTCTTGGGGCCACCTGCGCACGGGGCATGCGGGGAAGGAGACAGATTGCAAGATCTTGTTCAAGATCCTCTTGTTTAGAGACATAGATTGAGAGAGCGGTGTGTGTAGTGTATGAATGTGCGTTTGCCGACGCGCCTTGGGCGCATGGCTTCTGTCTGTCTGTCATGCTCTTGCAAACATCCCACCCACCCACCCGCAACTTGGTTTTCAAAACCTATTAAGACCGTGGCGGTATGTACAACATGGCACTTGGCAACGACACCGACGACGACAGCGACGTCGACGACGACGACGACGCCGACGACGACGACGACGCCGAGGTCTCCGACGACTTCGACGACGACGACGACGCCGACGTCGACGACGACGAACACGACGACGACGCCGACGCCGACGACGACGACGAAGACGACGACGACGACGTCGCCAACGAAGACGACGACGAGGGAGGAGGGAGGACGACGACGGCGACAACGACGACAACGACGACAACGACGACAACGACGAGGGAGGGAGGACGGCGACGACGCGAACGACGAAGAAGGAGGAAGGACGGCGACGCCGACGATGACAACGACGAGGGAGGAGGGAAGACGACGACGACGACGACGACGACGAACGACGACGACGACGACGACGACGACGGCGACGAAATAGGAGGGACGACGACGAGACGCCGACGACGGACGACGACGACGACGAGGGAGGAGGAGGAAGGACGACCACGGCGACAACGACGACGGAAACGACCACGACGCCAAAGAGGACGACGACGACGAACACGAGGAAAAACAGAGGACGACGTAGGCGACGACGACGACGACGACAACGACGCGGGAGGAGGGAGAACGGCGACGACGACGACGACGACGCAAGAGCGCGCGCGCACGCTTTTGTTGAAAACCCGTGTTGCGAATCCTTATGTTTTTGAAATTTTTTTGGGGGGGCACACGATTTTGAAATCCTTCCGAAACCGATGGGTTTTGAAGGCGGCATACGCGCGCGACGACGCGCGCGTCAGCACTCCGACCTTTTTTTCGCAGAGGGTTTTCGCGACGGCACACGCGCAAGGGCGTTCGACAGATTTCGACATGCGCGCGCGAAACCCGTTTGGTAGCATTTGGTGAAAATTTTGAAAAACCTTTTTGGTGTTCTTAAGATTTCGCAAGAGCTCGCGCGTAAGCTTTATTAGCACATCGGGGTTGCGAAACCCAGTGTTTTTGTATGTTTTTTGGAAATTCGATTGCGAAATCGCTCCGGCACCGAAGGTTCTTGAAGGATTTCGGCATGCGCGCGCGACGACGCGCGCGTGTGCACATCGTCCCATGTTTTTGCAAGGGATTCGTGAACAAGTGTTATGTTCGAACAAAACATGTCCCCGCGTATCGCCTTTTCTCACAAGGGAACTTCAGGGGGGGCCGATCCCGGCCCCTCGGGGATAGTGTAAATTCATAGTTCGGATGGACATGTGGTCAGAATCGTATATGGTTTACATACCCGAAAGGGGGGCGGATAACGCCGGGGGGGAGTAGAGTTGATTATGTTTTTAGAAGGGAGAATGGAACAGTGAAGCATGGACATATGCAATGTTGGGGCATACCGTTTTCGAGGTGCGGTGCGCAACGTCTGAATGTGTAGCAGACCGCTTAGTTTTACAAGTATTTGGATTGTTTTCTGGGTAATTGTGCGTGTGTGCTCTGACGCGTGTGTCGTGGCGCCGCGCATTGCGGAAGAGCAGGAGGAGGAGGAGGAGGAGGAGGAGCACGAGGAGGCGAGGAGTGGGAGGGGGGAGCGAGGTTCAGGAGGGGAAAGGATGAGGAGGAAGCGAGGAAGGGGAGGGGATAATTGAGTTCAGGAGGAGGCCGCGACGGACGAGGACGAGGAGGTGAAGGAGGAGGGCGGGAGGAGGACGCGGAGTTGGAGGAGACGGATACGGAGACGGGCGCGATGACGGAGACGGACACGGAGGCGGAGGCGGAGGCAGAGGAGTCCGAGGCGGAGGA
>CAUYUJ010014080.1:122500-150842 GCA_963575745.1 Prorocentrum cordatum
TTGAATGTTGAAATAACCTTTTGTGGTTTGCACGAAATGTTATTATAACATTGCTTGCTGGAACTATATTGTTGTAGCACGTTGGGCTTATGTTATACGAAGATCGTTGCTTCTATTCGAACATAGTTGGTTCAACGAACATGTCGTGGCAGGCCTGTAGGAATGCCGAGGGTCGGACCGTGCTCAAACGTCCCAGGCCTTTCCGAGTCATCCGCCCTGCGGAGCGGAGCGACATGCTATCCGCTTGCAGGGCACAGCGTGTCGCCAGGGCCGCCGCGGCGACACGCGATGCAAAAATGATTGGCCGTGTTTGCTGTGACGATGAGAATGCGTGGCGCTCACGACAGGAGGCGGAGGACGAGGGGAAGGAATTGGTTGTTCTCCTCGTCGTCCTCCTCCTCCGTCCGCTTGGATGCAGTCATGGCCAACACATAAGTGTGGTGTCGATGATAGCCGACGGCGCAATTTTCGAGATTGATATTAGCGCAACGCGGTCGACTTAGCCATGAGGGCTGCCGAAAGTTGTGCATGTTCCATATGCGATGGCATCGGGGGCAGTTTCTGTTGTGCATCGTTCACCGCGAGAACGAAAAAGACAAGAGGACCTTGAAGGAATTGCTCAAGGAGCTCTCGTTCCGCAGTACCTGCGCACAGGGTGTCGTAGCTTGCCGGCCATCACGTCCAGCAGATTTGATTGTGTGTTTGGCGATTGTGCCGCATGAGTTCGTTGCGAGGCATCGTGTGCCTTGCATCTGTCGTGGAATTGAGGGGAGCCCTGATCGACAATGAAGGGAATAAGAGATGCACCGCGTTACAACGGGCACGTCAGATAAGAGATCGACCTGCCGGCAGGTGCCCCACGAACATATCTTATCCCACGATGCCCCCGAGGCCCCACAGAAGCTCTAGGCATCCTCGGGCTCGCCAAGATCGACGAAAACTGCGCCCCAAGATCTCTTACAGCAAGGTTTCTTATCTTATGCGTCTGCTACGCCAGCAAAGCAACCTGGCACACGCCGCCTGTCAGAACCAGGGCGAGGAGGAGGAGGAGGAGGAGGAGGAGGAAAAGGAGGAGGAGGAGGATCCGGAGCACATTGGAGGGGAGAGCGAAGGAGAAGAACCAGAGCGAGGGAGAGGCGAAGGGTGAGGAGTAGCAGCAGGAGGGCACTGGCGCAGGAGGAGGGAAAGGAGGAGAGCGAGGGGGAGGTGGGAGGAGGGGAGCAGGAGGAGGAGGAGGAGGAGGAGGAGGAGGAGGGTGAGGGGGAGGAGGACGAGGAGGAGGAAGAGGAGGAGGAGGAGGCAGGAGGATAATGACAAGGAGGAGGAGGAGGAGGAGGAGGAGGAGGAGGGAGGAGGAGAGGAGGGGGAGGGGATCGATAACGCCATGCCCCCTATCGCCCCCCCCCCCCTGAGACCTTGTGGAGCCGAGGGAGGGGTGCCGGGGGCAAGGGGTTCGTTCTCCCGGAAGATGGTTCGTTCTGTGGGAAAAGTGTTCGTTCTTTGTGACAAGTGTTCGCTCTCCTGGTGCAAGTGAGGCAGTGTGCAGAATTCCCAGCGCTGTGCCGAGAGAGCGCTTTGCTTGGATGAGACGTCATCAGGGATCTTGCTGACCCGGTCGAAGGCCAACTTCCTGAACGTCAATGCGAACTCTTAGGGTTTCAACATGAGTTTCGCGCGAAGACACTCCAAGCTACCCAGGTTTGTGAAGAAGAGTTGATACGGGCACAGTCAACGCTAGTGGACCGAGTGGGCGCGCGGCAATTGGTGCCCATGCTTCTTCACCACACCCCAACGCCCTGTTGACTTTCTCCACGCGTCACAGAAGATTATTTTGTAGCAGTCGCACGTGTAAGAACAAGAACATCGGCATGACGAACGACATTAAGGCAGCGGCGGCACCAGTTGGTTTAGTGAGTGGTTGCAGCTGTTAAGCGGTAGTCGTAGCAGTAGGACTAGCACACGTAATAGCCGCCGTTGTAATAGAAGGTGGGATGGTAAATTTAAGATGGACACTATGTCTGTTAGTTTGTTTCGTAGTCACAGCATTAAACCTGGGAGTAGCACCAGGTGATATGGCATGTGGTATGACATGTTCAACAGTTGTTGTGCTAGCGGTTCACGGTTTAATAGTGGTACGGAGTAGGTCGTCTGTGCCGTAGCATGTCGCATGGAATAAAATCAGCAAGTCTTTAGTTTGGGCCCCCCCTTTTTTCACCCGGCGGTGAATCGAATTGGTCCTAAAATGTCTTCCTCCTCCTCCCCCCGCTCTCGCTCCTCCTCCTCCTCTTCCACCCCCTCCTCCTCCTCTCCCTCCTCACGAGGAGGCATCGGTACTGTTACGCTATATAATTGCAATTACTAAGTTGGTCGTTACTACTGTTATTACTACACGTGCTAATACCACAATTACTATGACGCCTAAGAAGGAGGGGGGGGAGGAGGGGAAGGGGGGAGGAGGCTACTGATGACGGGTACTACTACAACTACTAGTAGGACTACCACTAGTCGTAATAGTAGTAGTAGTAGTAGTAGTAGTAGTAGTAGTAGTAGTAGTAGTAGTAGTAGTAGTAGTCGCAGTAGCAGTAGTAATCGCATTACTAGTACTCGTACTACTATTACTATTACCACCGCCACCACCACCACCACTACTACTACTACTACTACTACTACTACTACTACTACTACTACGACTACTACTACTACTAGTAGTACTAGTACTACTACAACTACTACTACTACTACTACTGCTACGACTACGACGACTACGACGACGACTACTACTACTACTACTACTTCTACCACTACTGCTCCCAGCAGTAGTACTGGTACTAGTACTAGTGCTAGTACGAGTACTACTACTACTACGACTGCTACTACTACTATTACTACTACTACTACTACTACTACTACTACTACGGCTACTACTACCACTACTACGACTTCGCCTGTGACTACAATTGCTACTACTACTACTGCTACTACTACTACTAGTACTACTGCTACTACTACTACTACTACTAGTACTACTGCGACGACTACTACTACCACTACGACGACTACTACTACTACTACTACTACTACTACTACTACTACTACTACCACTACCAGTACTACTACTAGGGTTGGCCGCTTTCTCTTTGCGCAACGTATTCGGTGTAATGGATGAGGGGAGGGTGGTGGAGGTTCTGTGCGGCGGACGCGCGGTCACACTACATCATACGAAACCATATAACGAACACATATAACCCATTTGCAAAACATACCCAACCATATATAGCACAGACGCACCGCTTGTACACTGCATGCGCAACCGCGCATACTACATGCATACTATATATGCACGAGTGTGTACAACGCACATACAAGCACGTACAAACCAAATTCAAAACACGTATACAAACCGTACATGTCACATATACAAACAAACACCAATCGCATGTACCACGTGTACATTTAATGCAGACACATATGCGGTGCGCGTATTTTTCTTACAAGCCGTACCCCAACGACCTGCAAAACCCATACACACATATACAACACGTGTACAACACATCCACCAAACATATAACACACATATACAAACCGCTTATACGAACCATGTGCAACCACACATGCAATCCATTCGCGTAACACATAGAAATACTATACAGCGCGTCTACACAACATGTACAACACTTGTGCAGCACAGGCTTGAATCATACGCAACCCAAGTGCAAAACGTATACAATGCACACACGACATGTACAACACGCGCACAGCTCATATACCAACCACACGCACAACGCATGCGCCCCATATACAAAACAGATGCACGCCGCTTGCACACAACATGCACATCATATACAACATGTACGCAACGCACATTCACAAGACAAGCCAATACTGTGCAACACCCATACAGCACCCATCAACACCTAAACGACACATACACAAAACGTATGCAACACATATACAAACCATAAGAATCACCTGCATAACACGTGTACACAACATATGCGATACATCTACACAACACTTGTACACAATGTAAGCACAGCGCCTGGGAGCGCGCCTGGGAACGCTCGGGAGCGCGCCTGGGGGCGCTTGGGAACGGCTTGGAGTGCGCTTGTGAGTGCCCGGGGGCGCCTGGGAACGCCTGGGGGGGCGCCTGGGCGCGCGCCTGTGGGCGCACCTGAGAGCGCCTGGGAACGCCTGAGACCGTGGGGAAGCGCGCGGAAGCGCCTGCGAGCGCCTGGGAGTGCGCTTGGGAGCGCCTGGGAACGCCTGGGGGAGCGCCTGGGAGCGCGCCTGGGAACGCCAAAGAACGACTGGGAGCGCCTGGGAACACATAAGGCCTCAGGTGTCTTCAGAACTTCTTTGGTTATCTGCGGTTTCCTGAAGGTCCCCCATGTGTCCTCATGATTAATTTGGATTCCGCGGGGTTCCCTGGATTCCCCGGGGCCCCCACGAGTTCTTCAGGGTTCCTGAACATCCCGCAAACATCTTCCCGACTCCACAGGAATTCCATTGGATTCCCGAGGGCTCCCTGCGCAAGCAGAGTGCCGTCAACCCTGTCAACCCTACGATTACTTCAATTACGAGTATTATTCGATGTCTCATGATCACCCGTTATTCCAGGCGTGTCCCTTGAGCACCCCAAGGGGGAGACGCCAGGAGGTACATCTTCGAGATCCGCTTTCCCTCCACAGGGAGCGGGAAGATGGAAGCGGGGGGGAGGGGCAGGTGGAGGAGGGGGGAGGGGAAGGACATAGGGGGAGGAGGGAAAGATCAGAGGGAAGGATAAGGGGGAGGAGGGGGGGAGGGATGAGGAGGGAGGGAGGAGGGGGGGAAGGACAAGGGGGAGGAAACGCGGAGGGAGGGCATGAGGCGCGAAAGGGGCCCTGGAAGAGCAGCGAGGGAAGTATCTGGACGAAGGGGAGGAGGGAGGAGAGGGAAGGGGAGCAACCATAGACGGGCGAGGATCCCCGAGAGTTCTGTAACCATGTCTTCAACGAGAAGGTCATGCGACTGCTTCTCTCGGAGGACTATATACACCACGAGTGGAAGAGGATTGCCGCCCTCCTCCTCATCCTTCTCCTCCTCCTCCTCCTCCTCATCATCCTCATGCTCTCATCCTCCTTCCCTTCTGCTCCTTTCACCCCCCCCCCCACCACCTTCTCACACACTCCTCCTCTTCCACGTTCCCCCTCCTCCGTCGCCTTCCTCATTTATTTGTTCCGCCTCCTCATGCTACTTTGCCTCCTTCCACCATGAGCGACGGAAGGTCACGAGTACTTGTGACTTCGTCAGAAGGCAGGGGTGCTTCCTCCTCCTCCTCCTCCTCCTCCTCTTCCTCCTCCCCCTCCTCCAGCACCTGATCACCGTGGCCACTTCCGCACCTCCCTTCGCTCCCGCACTGTGCTCCTTCCTCAGACCTCCTCGCGTCGTGAAGCAAAAACATGCACGACGGAAGGTGTTTTTCGCTATTTTCGGCCGCTCGGGGCCCTTACTGGGCCCCGGGAGCGTCAAACCACGACTCAGGATGAGAAACCGGTCCCAGGAAGGGGTCCGCACCTCCAGGGGTCGTGTGAAAAAATCACGAGGTCGGGGGTTCTGGGTCTGCACCTCCCTTCGCTCCCGCACCGTGCTCCGTCCGTTGTCGCGGCCAGTTGCAGGAAGATGGCCGGATCCGGGTCGGGCGACGAGTACTACAAGTTGTTGGCCTCTTTGCTCACGTCCGAGCACGTGGGCATCAGTTTGAGGACTCTGATTTGCAGGAGGGGTTGGAAGCATCGCCCGGTTTAGGCACGTGTGGTGCAGATCTTCCTCACACTCTCGGAGAACCTTTAGCTCGCTTGGTACATGTCTTCCCTTGTCCTAGCATTAAGTCGAGCATGTCCCTCTACTACAGGAGGGATATTCAAACATAAAACATAGCCAACACATAGTCTGGGGAGGATTTGTCTACCATGTTTGATGTTTTGTGGGGTACCGTTTCTGACTGTGTTTCATGCTTCTTCCAAAATCGGCCTGTAGGGGGACATGCCCGACCTCAGCCTAGCAATGCCAGGACGTCCAGGATGCATCGCCCCAGGGCGTCCCGGAGCGCTCCCCCAGCGCGCCCTCGGGAGCTCTCCGAGGCGGCCGCGGGCGCCCGGTACATCCTCCAGGCCCCCCCAGGACCGCAGAGATCCCCAGTGTACAACTACTGATCCCAGTCCCAGTTGGTCCTCTTCGCTCGGCGCTTGGCCTCTTCGCTCGGCGCTTGGCGCCGGCTGCTTTTCGGGCGATGGCGGCTGTGATCGGCCCTCTCCCGCCCTCCCCCCCCCCCACCAGGTCACGCCACGGCGTTCTGCCCACGCCTTTGTGAATGTGCCCTACGTCGCAGGCCTAGAGGTTGACACCAACACCAATATCGGCGGTGTGCCTCCGCCGAGGGAAGAAGATCCCGGTCTCGGTGGTGGTGGTAATATTCTGGCTTCCAAGGTGACCGAAAAATATTGCCACCAACGCCGAAATCTAGGATCATATACCCCATGTGGATGCATACCCCCTGTGTTGGTGTTGGTGCCCATTTCTAGGCCTCCAACTACGGGTTCTGCAGGGATGTTCTAAGATCACCAGCGGCCCCCCCACGCCGTGGTGTGACCGCGGGGGACGGACTCCCTCCCCCCCCCTCCCCCGATCACGCCAGTCACGGTGGGGGCGTTCGTAAGGGAACGTGCCCAGGAGGCTTCAAACCCTGGAGGGTTCCTTAGCTGATGAGGGCGGCGGCGATATCCATGGCAGATCCACGATTTGGAGTTCCACCGGCCTCCAGACCCTGGATTCCTTATCTAAGGGTTCCCTATCCAGTGCCCCCACCGTCCGTAGCCATTTTGGCTCAGCCGATCCCATTTGCGCGCTCTCGTTTTGGGCCCCGCGGGTGGCCGCAGAGATCGACTGCTTGGGGGATGGCTGCGGGCGGCGGCCGAGCTGCCTGTACGGCAGCCGAGCCGCCTCAGCACGGCGGGGCTGCGGCTTCGCTCTGGCCTGCGCGACGTGCCCGACGGGCCGCGGCGCGTGAGGCCGACCAGGGCAAGCTGCGGGCGGCGCTGGGGCGCGTCGCAGTCCTCGAGGCGGAACTCGCGGCTCTGCGGGTCGCCCACGAGGCGGCGGCGGCCCAGGCGCTGGCGCTGGCGGCCCAAGGCTCAGCCCAGCTTCCCAGCGAGGCGCTCCACCGCGAGGTCTCCGAGAGGCTGGCGCTGGCGGTCCCCGTCCTCCTGGAGGTGCTGGCAGGCCGGCAGCGTGCGGCGGCCGACACCTCTTCGGCCCCTCGGCCGCCTCCTGGGCCTTTGCGGCTTGCGGGAGCGGGCGAAGGAGAGCAGGGGAGCGGGCAGGCAGCAGCGGCCGCCAGCGCTCACCGAGTCGACGGCGCCCAGAGCATGCCCCTCAGCGGCGTGCTACAGGGTGCAGGCGACGGTGCTGGCACGGCCGCGGGCGAGCCTACCCAGGCTCAGGCAGGCGAGCGGGGGGGCGGCGGCAGCCGTGCGGTGGCTGGTGTGGGTCCGCTGCACCGTTCTCGGCGCAACGCTGGGCTCCACTGCGCAGCAAGGAGGGCCGCTAGCATTTCGGTGATGCGGCCCTCCCTCAATCGCCTGCAGAGGTCTGCGAAGGCGGGGCGGGTACACCTCGGAGGGCAAGCTCGGCACGGTCGCGTCCGCGGCGTTGGTGTTCGCGCACGGGCTGCTCTTCCTCTACCTCGCTCTGCTGGTGCAGCCTCCCATGTGCGGCAGCGGTCGGAGGAGCGTCGCCCCCCTCTCCGAGGCGGCGCTCCTGCCCCGCCGCGCCGCCAGCCAGAGGCGCGTGCCGCCTGCGAGGCGGCCCCGAGCGATTGGACGGTCGCTCGGGCCTACCGCGGGCGCAGCGCGCCGCCTGGCGCCATCCTCGCGCTGGCCGAGCGCGCGAGGAGCGGCCTCGCCCTTGGCCTCGGGCCCGCGCTGGTGGAAGTGGAGCGTCGAGGACAGCGACGTAGTCGGCGTCGGCGGCGCCTCGCACGGCACCCACTTCGACAGCAAGGAGGCGCAGAAGGCTCCCGTGGCGGCGGCGCCCATGGGGCTCGACAAGCACAGGCCTGAGAGCAGCGGCGGCTTCGGCGAGCACCCTGCCCCTCGGCCTTCTGAAGGTGGTGCTGGTCATCCTCATCGCCTCCCTGATCCTGGTGCGGCGTGCAGCACTGCCTGCACCTCCTCTCCTGCTGCTTTCGCGGACCCCTCGATCGTCACGGCGTACGTGCTGGCCAACGAGGCTGCCGTCCTCAGCGGTGGCAGCGAGATGGCCGCTGGCGACATCGACGGCGAGCTCAGCATGCAGGTGGACGGCTCCCGCAACCAGGACGGAAACAGTGCTCTGGCCTCGGATGCCGTGGCGCACTGCGGCTTCGACCTCTCCCCGCACTTCGGCACGGACGACGGCGTGGAGGCGGCTGGGCCCCAGCGCAACGGCGGCAGGAGCCTGGACGACGACGCCCTCCTCACTTCGCCTCCCTCGGGTTCCTGCTCCTGCTCTGGCGGCGGGGGGATCGTGGTGGAGGACGGCGAGGGCGGCGTCGGTGGCGGCTGTACGCTCCACGGCTCGGAGACGGTGGCGCGCCAGGAGCCCGCGCGTGGGCCCAAGCGGCTATTGGCGCTGCGCCGCCACGTCTTCGAGGGAACCGTGGCCCTCACGGTCGACCGTGACATTCGGAGGCCGGGCTGGCAGGGCGACGGCGGCGACGACGCTCCTCCAGCTCCCTCAGCCTCCGAGCTAGAAGCTGGGCGCCTCTGGCTCCGCGACACGTTCGGGCCTGGCTCCCCGTGGAGGGCGTGGGCCAGGCAGGAGCGGCAGCGGAGGCGCGAGGCGCAGCTCCAGCAGTAGGCGGCGGACCGCTTTCTCTTTGCGAGCGTGGAGCCCCCAGAGAGGCGGGAACGGGCACCCGCCCCGCCTGCCCCAGGGAGGCTGTTTCGCCCAGGGCTCGAGGGAGCCCTGTGCCCCTTCGGCTTTGCCAGCGCTGCTGAAGCTCAGGAGCGAGGCAGGGCCGCCAGAGCGGCCAGGTCTGTGGACCCCAGGCCTGAAGTCGGCCTCAGCGCGGTGTGATGGTGCCGCGCTTCGGGGTCTGGTCCTGGCGGGCTGCGGGCTCGCGCAAGCGCTGTTTGCGGGGCCGTAAGACGGCATCTGAATTTGTCTGTGCATGATAAGCCCCAGGGTGATAGGATTAAAAAAATGCCCCCACCGTATCGCGAATTATAAACACAGATTCTTACGGGGAGGCAGGGAACACGTGTGCGGGCCAGGCCCAGCGCATGTTTCCGGAACTATCGCTTTCGCCGGGCTGCGCCGCATTTTAAAAAGGGGTAGCGCAAACCTTCGGAGGAACCATCCGCTTGTGTTTCACTCCCCAGGGCCCACTCGTTGCGGCGAGCTGTGCCTTCCATCCTTCCGCCCTGCCGCCCTTCCTGCCTGCCTGCTCCCCCCCGCCGCCCCCTCCCCCCCCACTCTTCCCCGTCCCTTCCTTCCTTCCTGCCTTCCCCCCCTCCCTCCCTCCCTCCCTCCCTCCCTCCCTCCCTCCTCGTCGTTCCCCGTCTCGCACCCTCCTCCCCCTCCGCCCCTTCCCTCCTGCCTCCCTTCCCTCCCCCCTTCCCCCCCCCCCTCGCCCCCCCCTTGCCGAGGAGCTTCTCGCCTCCTCCCCCTCCCCCCTCGCCCCCCCCTTGCCGAGGAGCTTCTCGCCTCCTCCCCCGCCCCTCTGCCCGAGGAAGAGGGAGGAACAAAAAGGGGGGAGGGAGGCGCAGGGCGCGCTCCGAGGCGAGAGGCGCCTTGGCCTCCCTGCGCCCCCCCGCCTGCTTTTCGAGGAGCTCCTCGCCGCCTCCCGCCAGACGCAGCCATCACTTCGACAGGGTTAATTTCGACGCCGCCGATTCGATTCGATTCGATTTCGACGGCTTCCGATTTCGATTCGGTTCGATTTGGGATTCCGATTCGGGTTCCGATTTCTTACTGGAGGCATACCAGCCTGCCGATTTCCGCCGATTCGACTTTTTCCGACTCGGCTGCCGATTTCCGCCGATCCGATTCATTTCGATCGCCGATCCGACTTTTCGATTCGATTCTGGGCTCTCCTGCTTCGAGGGCGGACAGGACCCCCGCCCTGACACGTCGAATCGTGAACATTGTCCGCTGTCGGCTCTCCGGGGGAGCGCCGCGGCCTTCGTGTTTCCCAGGCCTGCGCGCCAGGTCTGGGCCCGAGGCTGCTGCCGTCAGGCCACGTTTTGCCAAAGGGGGCTCTGTCCATCGCCGAGGCACGGTGCTGCCGCGCCCCGTCGCCTCGGTGCCGCGGCGCCTTGCTCCGAAACCTTGGGCGTCGTCGTCGCGGGGGGCGGGCTGCCCTCTACGCCCTGGCCAGCGGGGAGCGGCGGGTTGGGCGGGCATCGGCCTTGCGGGGGCGTCGTTGGACCGATGCTGGCCGTGTCAGCCTGGGTCCGCCGTGCCGTGCCTTGATCCAGCCCCGACGCGATGGTAGAACGATTGCCCTCCTGCTCTCTCCCCCCCTTTCCAGGCCTTCTCTACCTACCTCAGGCTGCAAACCTCGAGCTGCCAGCAGTGGGTACCTCACCGCTGTCGCGGCCACGCTTGCTCGCACGCTTCGTCATACGGTCAGTTAGAGTTTCGAGGGGACCAAGAACACGAAGGGCACAGTCGAATTGCCAGCCGCACTCCTGCATACCCACTCGAGCACTTCGTTGCCGACAGAGATCAGCTCGACAGCATTCAGCGGCCCGTCGAGAAGAGCAAGCTCGCCATCGGCAGTGTTTTCCCAACCATCCTGTGGTGTTGGGTCCTCGTTTTGAAGTGACAGCGCCCCGCGTTCCTTCCTTCCGTCCTTCCTCTCCTCCTCCTCCCCCCTCCTCCCCACCCCCCCTCCTCCTTCCTCCCCCTCCTTGCTTCTGCTCTCCGCATCCTCCACCATCCCTACTCATATCCCTGCCTCTGCCCTCGGCACTTCCTCGTTGCCATAAGCAACCTCATCATCACCATCATCACCATCATCATGATCACCATCATCATCGTCATCATCATCATCATCAGCAGCAGCAGCATCGTCAGCATCATCATAAGCGACGTCATCATCACCATCATCGTCAACCTTATCACCATCATCATGCAAGGGGGCGGGGGTGCCCGCATGCAGTTCCCCCACCCAGGGCAACGCTTCGTGGCCCCATAGGGAGCTCCACCGAAGGCCCCAGTGGGGGTGCCCGCATGCGGTTCCCCCACCCAGGGCAGCGCTTCGTGGCCCCATAAGGAGCCCTTCCGAAGGCCCCAGTGGGGGTGCCCGCATGCGGTTCCCCCACGCAGGGCGGCGTTTCGTAGCCCCACAGGGAGCTCCACCGCAGGCCCCAGAGGGGGTGCCCGCATGCGGTTCCCCCACCCAGGGCAGCGTTTCGTGGCCCCACACGGAGCTCCACCGAAGGCCCCAGTGGGGGTGCCCGCATGCGGTTCCCCCACCCAGGGCAGCGCTTCGTGGCCCCACACGGAGCTCCACCGAAGGCCACAGTGGGGGTGCCCGCATGCGGTTCCCCTGCCTAGGGCAGCGCTTCGTGGCCCCATAGGGAGCTCCACCGAAGGCCCCAGTGGGGGTGCCCGCATGCAGTTCCCCCACCCAGGGCAACGTTTCGTGGCCCCACAGGGAGCTCCACCGCAGGCCCCAGTGGGGGTGCCCGCAGGCAGTTCCCCCACCCAGGGCAGCGTTTCGTGGCCCCACACGGAGCTCCACCGAAGGCCCCAGTGGGGGTGCCCGCATGTGGTTCCCCCACCAGGGCAAGGTTTCGTGGCCCCACAGGGAGCTCCATCGAAGGCCCCAGTGGGGGTGCCCGCATGCGGTTCCCCCACCCAGGGCAGCGCTTCGTGGCCCCATAGGGAGCTCCACCGCAGGCCTCAGCGGGGGTGCCCGCATGCGGTTCCCCACCACCACCACTGTGGCAGGCCCCTCACACAGTTCGTGGCCCCATAAGGAGCTCCACCGAGGACGATACTCACAACTGCGGTACTCACAACTGCATCACATGGTTGGGTCCTTCGCCAGGCTAATTTTTCACAAGCTCGGGGAGGGTGCCCCGTGGCTAGGTCAGAGGGGAAAGCGGCAGGAGAGCTCGCCAGGCGTACACACCACCACATTGCGGATGCGGCCAGTGCAGCAGGGCGCCCCGTTGCCCTGACTACTGGCGAGGAGACTGACAGATCCCAGCAAGGCGTCAACTAGCGATCGGAGCCCTCTGTCGCGCAGCCTCCGGTCCTTGCCGCGGACGCCAAGACGGACGAGCAGAAATTGAACGACGCAGAGACGAACACCAAGAGTGAGTCGCACCATTCGATGAGTGAGGACATCGTGTCGACTGCCACGGATTGTTCGACGCCTGTTTTGCCCCAGAAGGGCGCCAAGTCCCAGAACACGACAGACGCGATTGGCTCACGCGGAAAATTGATGTGATCATGATTGAAGCGCGACTCCAGCATTGTAGCATTGTGGATCATTGAACGCTTGTGGTGCGTCGCCAGCGCAAGGACGCCATGGGCAAACGCGCTTTCTTGGCAACGCTGCACGCCATGACGGATAAGAGCGCCAAGTTGCCCATTGCGATGGGCAAGTGCAGCAGAACCAACATCGATGGACGCATGCGGCGTGTGACGGCCGCATTGCCGACCCCGTGTGTGATGCCACATCGCGGCATCCAGCTATGCACACAGGTCCTTTGGAAGATGGTGATGTTGCTTACTTCTCCAGCGGGAAGTGGAACAGCTACTGATCTGCCGTTTGCTTCTGAGTCCTCGACGCGACCAGTTTGCAACAAGACGTGTACCCCCTTCGACCTTCCCCCTCCTCCTCCTCCTCCTCCTCCTCCTCCTCATCATCCTCCTCCTCCTCCTCCTCCTCCCTCCTCCTCCCTCCACCCTGCCGCAAGGAGAAGGGCACGGGTGGCGATCTCTCTCCTGCTCCTCCTCCTCCTCCTCCTCCTCCTCCTCCTCCTCCTCCTCCTCCTCCTCCTCCTCCTCCTCCTCCTCCTCCCCCTCCGACCTCGTCCTCCTTACGCGGGGTGTCTTCTATCAGCCTGAAGCGTTCTGGCCCCCGCCGTGCTCGAGTGGTCATCAGGAGATTCGACCAGATGGGTATCCAGAAGGGGCGTCTGGGGACTTGCATCGGAGCTTATTTGTTGATGGCTCTGTCTTGAAACGTCCGAGTGCAGACCTCGGGAGAGCTGGCCGGAGTGGGTGCCAGGTTGCTGAGGACAGCAGGCCTTGAGCACTGTTCTCGGCCCTGTGCGCCACCCGCTGCCTCAATCGGCCCCTGCACGAATGTTCTGCTCGGGATGTGTGCGTTGCAGCCCGTAGGGCCTGGCCATGTGTGCTCAGATTGTCTGGCTGTGGTTAGCCACCACAGCTTGCCTCCGTCGCAGCGCTTTTCCTTCAGGCGTAAGCACGCATGACTTTTTGTATGCGGATTCAGTGCCGCATCTGCAGTCACGTACCAAGGTGCGTGCGCACCGTTCAGCTGATGATCCAGAGTTGTCGGCTGAGGAAGTGTTCAAACGAACAAGGAACGACCATGCCGACAAAGCCGCCGGAGCGGCTGCTTTGTTACACCCGCGGGCATCGAAGGAAGAAGACGACGTTGTAGATAAGTTCGTCAGTATCTCCAAAGAGGTGTGCAGATTTGCGGCCTTGCCCAAGTGGCCATGTTTCGACTTCTCTGGGGGCGATGTATCTCCTCCGCCGCCTGCCCCGAGACTTGTTCGTTCAGTTGTAGAGCACGCATTTCAATGTGTCGGCAATGTGCAGCGATGCTCTCTGTGTCGCCGCAGGCCCAGGTCCGCCGTGGAACCGGGTCCTGGGAGATGTTTAGGGCAGTGCCAAATTGACGTGGGCTCGGCCGAAAGTAAAGGGCACAAGGTCCGACTGCTTTCTGTGCTTGCGCTGCGGTTGCGGGTCCTTTTTGCGCCACGGAGTATGGGTGAAAAGCAACTCTGCTTACCAGTGCCAAGGGCTCAGTCGACATGGTCGGACCAACATGCATAGGCTCATGGCGGGTCAGTTCCCCTGGGGCACGGCGTCGAAGATCGCTGGCTCACCCGTGGTGCCGTCTCTTGCTCCTGGCCTAGATCGATCCCCGTGCCCGCTTCGAGGCTGCTGCATGTCCGTCCGGCCCAGACCCAGCCACGACCCTGCGCAGTGTGTCTACAATCCGCCCAGATTAGTAGGCCGACCCTGCCAAGTCAAGGGTACCCTTGTGTCCTGTGCCTCGCGACCCATGCTTCCGACATTCTGGTGGCAATGTGGCCCTCGGAAGTGTCTTGTGTCCTCTCGCGTGTCTTGCCCAATGGAGTCCGACTGTATGGCGCTGCGGCTAGAAGCGGCGGCGCCGAGCGCGCCTCCCGCCGCGCTGGGCGCTGCTGGCGTCGTGGAGGGATGGGTCACAAGTGAGCTGCTGTCCGCACATTGGCTGAGCCGGCTCGTCTCGCCTCGCAGCGGTCCGAGCGCTGGGTGGCGAAGGCAGAGGGCGACGCAGACCTCGAACGCCACCCCAGAGCTCGAAATCCCTTAACAATCGACCCCATAATCGACCCCACGTGTCGCTCGGACGTGTGCACTTTTTCTCGGCGGGGATTACTCAGGAGAGTCCTGGATCATCCTGCGAAAAAAACCACGCACGAAACCAAAGAAAACACATGGAATTGACGTCCGAGCGATGGCCAGTAAAAAGCCGGGCCCCCCTTCAACGGCAACCTAATTTTCCGGCACCCCTTGTCAACGGGGGGCCTCAATATTCTGGACCCCTCTCGTCTCTGGTTTAGGAAGAGCGCCTTAATATACCGGACCCCCCCGCTTCCAAAAAGAGCGTCTCCAAAATCATCATGGCGAGGGACCCAACCATGTGCAGTTGTGAGTGACGCAGTTGTGGGTATCGACCTCGGTGAACCTCTCTGGGGTCGCGACGCGTGTGACGGGTGTGCCAAAATTGGCACAGGTACGCCATGCGGACGCTGCCACCAGAGCCGTCGGTGGAGCACCCTATGGGGCCGCGGAACGTGCAAGGGGTGCGCCGAAATGGGGGGTGGAACTGCCTATCGGGCCACGAAACTTGTGAGGGGTGTGCCGAAATGGGGGGGTGGAACCGCATGCGAACGCAGCACTGTGGCCTTCGGTGGAGCTCCCTATAGGGCCACGAAACGTGTGAGAGGTGTGCCGAAATAGAGGTGGAACCGCATGCGGGCGCTGCCGCTGGGGCCTTCGGTGGAGCACCCTATGGGGCCACGAAACGTTCGAGAGGGGTGCGCCAAAATTGAGGTGGAACTGCATGCGGACCTGCCGATGGGGCCTTCGGCGGAGCACCCTATAGGGCCACAAAACGTGTGAGGGGTGCGCCGAAATGGGGGTGGAACTGCATGCGGACCCTGCCACTGGGGCTTTCGGCGGAGCACCCTGTGGGCCCACGAAACGTGTGAGAGGTGCGCCGAAGTGGAAGTGGAACTGCATGCGGACACTGCAACTGGGGCCTTCGGGTGGAGCACCCTATGGGGCCACGAAACGTCCCAGGGGTGTGCCGAAATGGGGGTGGAACTGCATGCGGACCCTGCCACAGGGGGCCTTCGGTGGAGCTCCCTATAGGGCCACGAAACGTGTGAGAGGTGTGCCGAAATGGGAGTGGAACTGCATGCGGACCCTGCTACTGGGGCCTTCGGCGGAGCACCCTATGGGGCCACGAAACGTGTGAGAGGTGCGCCGAAATGGGGGTGGAACTGCATGCGGACCCTACCACTGGTGCCTTCGGCGGAGCACCCTATGGGGCCACGAAACGTCCCAGGGGTGCGCCGAAATGGGGGTGGAACTGCATGCGGACACTGCAACTGGGGCCTTCGGCGGAGCACCCTATGGGGCCACGAAACGTCCCAGGTGTGCGCCGAAATGGAGGTGCAACTGCATGCGGACCCCGCCACTGGGGCCTTCGGCGGAGCACCCTATAGGGCCACGAAACGTGTGAGGGGTGCGCCGAAATGGAGGTGGAACTGTATGCGGACCCTGCAACTGGGGCCTTCGGTGGAGCACCCCATGGGCCACGAAACGTGTGAGGGGTGTGCCAAAATTGAGGTGGAACTGCATGCGGACCTGCCACTGGGGCCTGGGTGGAGCACCCTATGGAGGCCACGAAACGTGTGAGAGGTGCGCCGAAATGGAGGTGGAACTGCATGCGGACCCTGCCACTGGGGCCTTCGGCGGAGCACCCTATGGGGCCACGAAACGCTGTACTAGGTGGGTGAAACGCAGGGAGGAGGGAGAAGGGGGAGGAGGGAGGGGGCAGCGGGAGGAGGAGGAAAGCGGGGCGCTGTCTCTTCAAAACGAGGACCTGAGAGGAGGGGGAGGAGGAGGAAGGAGGAGGAGGAGTGAACGCGGGGCGCTGTCTCTTCAAAACGAGGACCCAACACCACAGGATGGTTGGGAAAAACCTGACCCAGGGGACGACTACTAAGGGATTTCGGCGGAAGTGGCAGAGGGCGAAAGAGAGCTCGAGCGCCACCCCGGAGAACAGCCACAAACCTCATGGAAGAGGCGCCGTCCTCCTTGTTGTAACGCGTGGCATGTGCGTGGATGTTCAAACAAAACCTCCCCCTCTCCTCCTGCCCATCTTCCTCTCACCCACCCCCCCGGCCCCGCATCAGTTGCAGCCGGATCTCTCCCGCATCCCGATGCACTTGTGACCAGTGCCTCTCCTTCTCTTGGCCTGCTCGTCCTCGTCCTCTTCCCTTCATCTCGTCGTCTTCCTGCTCCTCCTCCTCCCCCCGCTTCTTGTCTCCTCGTCCTCCTCTCTCCTACTCGTTCTTGCGTCTTTGCCTTCCCCCCCCTCTCCTCCTTCTCCTTCCCCATCGTGCCTCTTCTCCCTCATTATGTTCCTGTCGGTCCTCCATGGCACCCCACGATCTTTCCTCCTCTTATTACTCCAGCTCTTTCTCTTTCTCTTTCTCTCGTTCCTTCTCTCTCTCTCTCCCTCTTTCTGTTCTCTGTCTCTGTCTCTCTCTCTCTCTCTCTTTCTCGCCTCTCGTCTGGCCATGGCGTGGGAGGCAGATCCTAGAGAAGACCAACCAGAGAACGGACGCGGACGGCAAGCTGCTCGGCAGGGACTCGCAGTTGGTCGAGGTCATGGTGCCTGCCCTCGTCCAGGCGAGCGTCGGGTGCTGGAAAAAAGTCGGTGGGCAGGAGGACCTGGGATGAGGATTGGGATTAAGTCGGGCCTGTCCCTCTACAGGAGGAATGTTCAAACATAGTAAGAAAATAATATGGGGGCGATGTTTTTAGTATGCTTGGGCATGTTTGGAATATGTGTTGACTATTTTCATCTTTCGCCAAAATCCGCCTGCAGTGGGACATGCCCGACCTGAAGATGGGGAGGAATGACGTAGGAGAGGGGATGCTGAATGGAGAAAGGCCGAGGACAGGGAGGAGGGGAGGAGGGGTCATGACGCGAGGGAGGAGGAGGATGAGGCGGGTCCGGGGAAGCGGGGGAGCAGGAGGCTGGAAGGAGGCGGGGGAGGCGGAGGAGGGAGAAGGGAGGGATACGGGATGAAGGGGGAGCGGGAGGGCGGGAGGGCGGGAGGGCAGGAAGACGCGAGGGCGGGATGTTGGGATGACGGGCGGCGGGAAGAAATGGAGGATCGACTCAGTACAAAGCGCGTATATACACAGTGCGTCAGAGCTCGGCGCGGGCCTCGGAGAAGATGTGCTTACGCCGCTGTCTTAGTCCTCTGAGCGAGGGGGAGGAGGAGGGAGACCGCGACGACGGCGACCAGAAGGGCGCACGGGTGCCAGCGGGGACAGCGACTCGCCCAGGATGGCTCCTGCTCTCTTCGCCGTCCCTGTCCTCTTTCCCCCTTCCTCCTCTTCTTCCCGAGGCAGTGGAGCCCCCCTCTGAAGGCCACACAATCCAACAGTCATCACTCTAGTGCCACCATTCGGCACGGGATAGCTCGTTTCAAAACCCCAGGGAGAAAACCATCGGCCATCCTCTCGACAGCCTTCAAACCGTGGGTCCCTGGGGGTTGACAAGGAGCGAGAAACCATGTGAGCTGCCTCGCGCTATGGGTCCCGCACGACTGACAACCGACGACAGGGTGGGCGGCCTCCAGCTGCTTGGGCTCAACCTCGAACATGACGAGCCTGTGCCTCCTCTCGCCTTGCACACTTATCTGGCGATTGGCATCCGCCGCTCTCGCTGCGATCGAACCACCACAGACCGACGAGGCGGGGGCCACGAGCCGACAGATTGTGCACCAGCGTCGAGGGCCATGCCTAGCAAACTCTGCGTGGGGCGTGGGTGCGCAACGCTCAACTGTGCCTCCTCCTCCTCCTCCTCCTCCTCCTCCTCCTCCTCCCTCCTCCTCGTCCTCCTACTTCTGCCTCCCGACCGGCCGCCCTCTCCCTCCTCTCTCCCCGCCCTGCCTCCCTGAGTCCGTGGGACAGCTGCAAGGCTGCTGGCGACGCCGCTCCGTAGCCCGCCCCCGCGAAGCGAAGGTGAAGCGTCGAGGAGGGCAAGGGGGGGGAGCGTCGAGGAGGAGGAGGGGGAGGAGGAGGCGGAGGAGGAGGAGGAGGAGGAGGAGGAGGGGGAGGAGGAGGAGGAGGAGGAGGGCGGTGAGTGTGTGTGTGTGTGTGTGTGTGTGGTGTGTGGTGTGTGGTGTGTGGTGTGTGGTGTGTGTGTGTGTGTGTGTGTGGTGTGTGGTGTGTGGTGTGTGGTGTGTGGTGTGTGGTGTGTGGTGTGTGGTGTGTGGTGTGTGGTGTGTGTGTGTGTGTGTTGTGTGTGTGTGTGTTGTGTGTTGTGTGTTGTGTGTTGTGTGTTGTGTGTTGTGTGTTGTGTGTTGTGTGTTGTGTGTTGTGTGTTGTGTGTTGTGTGTTGTGTGTTGTGTGTTGTGTGTGTGTGGACTTTCCCGGAGGGGATCCCGGCGGGTCGGCTGGAGCGAAGCCGTCGCTTTCTTGCCTGCGCCAGCCCAGGCCCCAGGCATCGACGCAGACGGGCCCGTGCCCTGCCGCTTCGCCGTCTGAGGTGGTCTCCTCCTCCTGTGCCGCCTCCTCCCGTCCTCGTCCTCCTCCTCCTCCTCCTCCTCCTCCTCCTCCCTCCTCCTCCTCCTCCTCCTCCTCCTCCTCCATCCTCCCTCCTCCTCCTCCTCCTCCTCTCCTCCTCCCCCTCCTCCTCCTCCTCCTCCTCCTCCTCCTTCCTCCTCCTCCTCCTCCTCCTCCTCCTCCTCCTCCTCCTCCTCCTCCTCCTCACTCCTCCCCCCTCCTCTCCTCCTCCTCCTCCTCCTCCTCCTCCCCTTCTCCTCCTCCCCCCCCTCCTCCTCCTCCTCCTCCTCCTCCTCCTCCTCCTCCTCCTCCTCCTCCTCCCCCTCCACCTCCTCCTCCTCCTCCTCCTCCTCCTCCTTTTCCTCCTCCTCCTCCTCTTCCTCCCCCTCCCCCTCTCCCTCCCCCGCCTCTTCTGTCCTCGTCCTCCTCCCCCTCTCGGATGCAGCTCCTGGAAGGTTGAAGTCAGCATCGGCGCTGGTTGGTCGGTGGCTGGGAACCAGCCAGGTCCGACACAATCCGGGCTAGTTCCGCCTAGTACAGCCTAATGGGTCTCAACCTCGGCTTTTATCGGATCTCATCCGGCTCAGGAGCTCTTAATAGGGCTGAATATCATTCACCCGTTTCCTAAAAAGGCCGCCCAGGATTTGTTTCCCAATCATCTTTATCATCCTCCCTTTGTTCCTGCCAAGCCCTGCCGCAGGCGATGGGGGGCACCAGCGTGAGCCTCACCTCCTCCCCTCCTCCTCCTCTTCCTCCTCCTGCTCCTGCTCCTGCTCCTGCTCGCGATCCGGACTTTTCCAAGCATTGTGTTCTCGACGTGATACTTGTTGGTGTCGAGATTCCCCCCACCCAAAAATACCTCGGCGAAAGACCCGACGATATGCAGTTGTGAGTAACGCAGTTGTGAGTATAGTCCTCGGTGGAGCTTCGCTCCCTGTGGCGACGAAGCGTGTGATGAGTGTGCCGGCATGGAAGACGTGGTGGGCGGAGAGCCGCATGCGAACTCTGCCAAAAAGGCCGTCGGTGGAGCTCCCTATAGGGCCGCGGAACGTGTGAGGGGTGTGCCGAAATGGACATGCGGTGGGCGGGGGCCCGCATGCGAACGCGGCCCTTGGGGCCTTCTGTGGAGCTCCCTGTGGGGCCACGAAGCGTGTGAGCGGTGTGCCGAAGT
This sequence comes from Prorocentrum cordatum, assembly GCA_963575745.1. Classification (NCBI taxonomy): domain Eukaryota; class Dinophyceae; order Prorocentrales; family Prorocentraceae; genus Prorocentrum; species Prorocentrum cordatum. The sequence continues at coordinate 142,764 of CAUYUJ010014080.1, forward strand.
GGACGTGCGGTGGGCGGGGAGCCGCATGCGAACCCTGTCACTGTCGCCTTCGGAGCGGCTCCCTATGAGGTGACGAAGCGTGTGAGCGGCGTGCCGAAATGGACATGCGGCGGGAGGGGGGCCGCGTGTAATCTCTGCCACGGGGCCTTCAGTGGAGCTCCCTGTGGGGCTACGAAGCGCGTGAGCGGTGTACCGATATGGACACGCGGTGGGCGGGGCCGCATGCGAGCGCGGCCGTTGGGGCTTCCGGTGGAGCTCCATCTGGGGCCACGATGCGTGTGAGCGGTGTGCCGAAATTGACATGCGGAGGGCAGAGGCAGGGGTCGGAGGAGGGAGGAGCGGGAGGAGAGGAGGAGAGAAAGAGGAGACGCAGGGCGATTTCTTTTCAAAACGGGACCCACCGACAAAGGATGGTTGGGAACAAATGTGTTTCCGCGATGTCCTGCACGCGTACCTCCAGCCGACCCGACGTTCCAAGGACTGCTTCGCATGAGGCCACGGCGTCCTGCGCAGGCTGGTAGCGACCTCGGCCGCCCCCGCCGGCGGGACGTCTCCACGCGTCCGTCCGTCCGTCCATTCGTCCGTCCGTGCGTCGCTCCTCCTCCTCCTCCTCCTCCTCCTCCTCCTCCTCCTCCTCCTCCTCCTCCTCCTTGGAACGCTCGGAAAGAAGTCTCCACACCAGCATGCCAGTGCAAGACCAGGCGTGAGGACTACCCACAACATGGCGCCGGGCAGGAGAGGCAGCCGAGAATTGCAACTGCTGCTCTGCTGCCGGCGCTGCTGCCTTTGCCTTTCTGCCTTGCGCGCCCCCCTGGGCGTCCACTCCTCGCCGAACCCACGGCCGCCGCGGCGCGGCGGGCGCGCCCGCGGCGGGCACACAAGGGCGGACGAGAGCGATGAGGTGGCGGGCCAGCCGAGAGCAAGAGCTGCTGCTGTTCCTCCTCGGTGGGGCGCGCGGCGCGCAAGCCTCGAGCGCCTTGGTCCCCCCCCCCGGCCCGGTTGGCGACCAGGGGGCAGCGGGCCAGCGGGCGGGCCAGCGGCGGACGCGGAAAAGGCAGCATGTTCTTTCTTTGTTTTTTGTTTCTCTCTCTCTCTCTCTTTTCCTTTCTCTCTTTATCCTCACCTACCTGCATACCCCCTGTTCCTCCTCCTCCTCATCCTCCTCATCCTCCTCCTCCTCCTTCTCCTCCTCCTCCTTTCCTCTTCCTCCTCCTCTTTTCCCTCCTGCTCTCCTCCTCCTCCTCCTCCTCCTCATCCTCATCCTCATCCTCCTCCTCCGCCTCCGCCTCCGCCTCCGCCTCCATTGGGCACGCTCCACCTCTTCCTCCTCCTCCTCCTTCTCCTCCTCCTTCTCCGCCGCCTCTCCTTCCCTTCCGAGCCCCGCCGCAGGCGATGAAGGGCACCAACGTGAGCCTCACGTCCTGCGCCACGGCTGCGCTCGTCAACCTGTCGTGCGGGGACGCTGCCACGAAGACGATGCTGGAGCCGAGGGGGGGGGCATCGTCCTCTCCTAGTTCGAAGATCCCTTTGGGTCAGCACCGAAGGCGAGCGTCATCGCGGTCGAAAGCTGGCGGGACACATGGAGAAGAAGAGGGTAGCCGCAGAAGGGGGAACGTTGGGGCGGAGGCTTCAGGCGTAGAGAGTCCACAGAACGAGGAACACGCGGGCGGCCCCGGGCTCCGAAAGCTGGTGTACTGAGAGGTGTGCGGTCAGTTCCGGCTGCCAAAGGCGAGGGCAGCGCGATCCCAATGGAGAGAGGAGCAGGCGACCACCCACGCGGTGAGAGGCAAAATGCTTGAGCAGGGCCAGGGCCTTCGGCGGCCGTTGTCGGAGACTTCCTCCGAAGAGCGCACAACGGCATAAACATAAACTTCCGGAGATCCGCGCGTATGACTTACATCGTCACTTGCGCCCCACCTGCGCGAGTGGGGAGCGCGCCAGGAGCGGCGCCAGAGGTGCTGCTATGGTGCCCAGTGCCGATCCGAGAAATACGCGCGGGCCTCCGAAAGTCTATGCTCACGTCGTTCCTTGTTCCCCGAGGGAAGGAGGAGGAGGAGGAGGAGGAGGAGGAGGAGGAGGAGGAGGAGGAGGAGGAGGGAGGGGAAGGAGGGGAGGAAGGGGAAGGCGGGGAAGGTGGAGGTGGAGGAGGGGAGGGGGGGGGGAGGAGTAAAAGTAGGAGGAGGATCAGTGTAAACCCTAGAGTCATCAACGATGTTGGAATGAACCCTCCCTCCAAGCTCCCTCTTCACAGGCTCCTGCAACGGTTCATTTCCATTAGGGGAACTGCCTCGTTGGAAGACAACTGTTTGAAGACCCTGAAGCATGCCAAAACATGGTTCTCGGGATTCCAACGCCACGGATCAACCTGAGTTGTGCGTGTTGACATTCCATAATCGTGCCAGAACGCCGTTTCTGCGACTTCAGCACAGCGAATCAACGTAACTGTTGCGCCAACGTAATCCTGAATCTTTTTAAACACCATTTCTGATACGTTGATGATTGGAATGTGCGCCGCGCGAAGGTGAGGCGAAACGCCCGGCCCGCCCTAAAAACTGGCCTCGCGGAGCGACAGGGATAAATTATTTGTAAAGAAATCCAATGCAGAAGGAGGGGGAGGGGAGGAGGGAGGGAGGAGGAGGAGGAGGAGGAGGAGGAGGAGGAGGAGGAGACGGAGGGGGAGGAGGAGGGGAAGGAGGAGGAGGGGAAGGAGGAGGAGGGAGGGGGTCCTGGGGAAGGCCCGCGGGTTCCAGGTCTCGTCTCCCGCAGTACCCGTGTGCCGAACGATCGTAGAGCGAAGGGGATCATTATTCTCCGTGTCCCGATCGTTATCTTCCCCGTTATAAGAAGTATCGGTGAGTGATCCTTGAGCGAAGGGGGGGCATTCTTTTCCTTATCTTCATCGCTGTCTTCCCCGTCATCAGCAGCATCGGTGAGGGAACCTGAAGCTAAGGAGGCATTATCCTCCTCATTATCCCCATCGTTACCTTCCCCGTCATCAGAAGCGGCGATGAGGGATCCGAGAACGAAGGGGGGCGTTCTCCTGCTTATCCCCACAGGAAGAGTAGGAGGTGAACGGGAGGCGATGGGGATAGAAAGGAGGAAAGGAGCGGAGAACAAAGAGGAGGATGAGGGACGTATGAGGAGTGAAGAAGATGCGGAGGGGAGGAGGAAGGATGAGAGAGGGGGGAGGGACATGGAGAGGGGTGGATGAGGGGAGGGGAAATCGGGGGATGAGGAGGAGGAGGAGGAGGAGGAGAAACATAAGCAGGAGGAGGCGTACCAGGAGGGAGGGAAGGTTGTGAGGGAGGCATAGGGAGGGGCCTCAAGGAGGAGGAGGAGGAGGATGACCAGAGTACACCAAATATTCATTTGCGATTCTGCAATGCACCACCCTGTCCAAACTCCCCTCCGCACACGTCCCTACAAGCTTTCCTCTTCACTACAAGAAGCGCCTCCTTGAGAGACCAGTACGGATGGGCGTGCCATTTTAGCGAGGGCCCCGCTTTGAAAAGGAATTGCCTTGCATCCTTCTGGCGCTTTGCCAGGAATGCGAGAGCCTATGATCATACAGCCAACGAGCTGTCCAGCGAGATCTCTCTTTACAATTCGACATGTGTGGCCGGGAACTTCGAGGACTTCCCGAGCCAGTGGTCCGGTGTCAAACAAGAGCCGCCCTGTTCCCGTGCAGTGCCACATGTGTTGCCCCCCCGTGTTTTCACAACGACGACACCTCGGGCCAGAATGCCATGTTGAACAAGAGTAGGAGTCTTCGCCCCCCAAGATGCTCCATCCACAAGGCACGAATGTGCGCGGCGCTGAGGCGAGAGCGCAATCTTGAACACGTCATGTGCTTAGCAGTTTTTGCACTGCCTGATTTGGGAGCGAATGTGCGCGGAGTCCGGGCGAGAGCCACAATTTGGCAAGGAGCAGCCCTCCAGCATGGAATCTCCCGCAGAAGGTTGCAGATGAAATGCGCGGCGCTCATGCGAGAGAGACACACTTTGAACACGACCCCCCCCCCACACACACACCCGAAGCTGTCGCAGACTTTGGAGTCGAACGTGTGTGGCGCCGAGGCGAGGGCCCCGTTTTCAAACAGGACCTGTGCGTTCACTGTGAGTGCCTCCGGTCTGAGGCTTCGCGAGGTACGGGTGGTGGGGAGGTCTCGGGCGAAACGCCTGGCCCGCCCTACAGACACGCTTGGGGCTGCGGCAGGGAGGAGTCATCAGGAGGAGCGTCCGAACGGAATGACCAGGCGCATCCTCATCATCCTCATCATCAACTTCATCATCATTATCAGCAGCACCAGCAGTATCATCATCTGAACATCTCTGATCTTCGATATGATGGGTCTGATCTGAGGTTGCGGAGGGAGACCGACGTGAAACGGAGGCCTCTAACTGGGAAATCTGTTCCTGTTTCGGCTCGTGACGTGCGGACGGGTGAGGCGAAGCTGCGCGAGGACGAGAGTGATCTTGCCCCAGTGTCGCCCAGGCCACGCCCACATGAGTCGCGTCTCGTCTGGGGCGTCCCCCCCAGTGGTTCGGTGGTTGGCTGTCCCGTGGGGTTATTCGTGGCCGTGCCCCGTGCTGAGGAGGTGGGGCCCCTCGGTCATGGAAAGGGGTGGGTGTGCACATGTTCTGTGGGGCGGAGGGGGAGGGGCGGGGGCGCGGTGGGCGGAGAGAACAGAAGAACAGAACAGAGGCCCGTCTCCTGGCTGCGAGAGCCAGTCCCTTGGGGCGCGCGGAGCGCCGGGGCGGGCCAGAAGGAACGCACCACTGCAGCAATGTGAAGGATGACGGCGGCGTCGCCTCGCCCATTCTCGCATCCTGTTCTCGCATTCTCGCCTCGCCTATTCTAGACGGCGGTTCCGGAGAGAGGGGGGGCGTCTGTCGGGGGCCCCCAAACGGGGTGGTGACCACACCGTGTGGTGAGTCGGTGGGGATTCGGGGTTACCGCACGGTTTTGGGACTCGAGTCCCTCTCCGAGGATGTCTTGGGCGACAGGGGCCTCCAGGGTGCCAAGACCGTGCGGTAACGGACCGTGCGGTGAGGTCTTGGGGAATTTCGAGGTCACCGCACGGTCTGTCACCGCACCGTTTCGGGACTCCCAAACTTGGCAAGCCGAGCGGATTCGAGGAGCGCTGTCTCTCCCCCCTCGTGTTTGGGGACGCTGCCGCCCAGCTCGTGCGGTGCTGGGCGTGGCGTTGCCAGCGTCGCAGCCGGGGCAGGTGGAGCGTGAGGAGAACGACGAGGAGGAGGAGGAGGAGGAGGAGGAAGAGGAGGAGGAGGAGGAGGAGGAGGAGGAGGAGGATGATAAAAAAGAAAGAGGAGGCGGAGGCGGCGGCGGAGGAGGAGGAGGAGGACGACGACGAAGAGGAGATGAGGTGGGATGAGAAGGGGGAGGTCGGAGTACGAAAAGGAGGAGGAGGAGGAGCAGGAGGAGGAGGAGGAGGACGTAGACGCAACGGCCATCTCGCCGAGGTCTGCACTCTTTACGACAACAAGGGCGACAACGAAGAGGAGGGATGAGGCGGAGCACGAACAGGACGAGGATGGATCCTGTGTCGGAGGGGCTGCCCGCAAGCGCAGGCGGCGGCCAGGCGGCAGCCAGCCGAGCCTCCCCCGAGAGTTGCCTGTGGACGGCCACGCCTCCCGGGGGCCGCTCCTGCTCTTTCTCCTCCTCCTCCTCCTCCTCCTCCTCCTCCTCCTCCTCCTCCTCCTCCTCCTCCGCCTCCGCCTCCGCCTCCTCCTCCCCCCCCTCCTCCCCCTCTCCTCCCCCTGCTCCCGCGGGTCCGCTTAGCGGCGGCCCGCCGCGAGGAAGTCCAGCAGAGGGTGCCGCGGCGTGAGGGCGCACTCGTGGTCGGCACAGCGTCGCGTTGGAGCTCTGGCCGCCCATGGCGCCGAGGGTGCGGCCGCGGCCCGCGCCCGCGCCAACCGGTCTCGGGCCCGCCGTGCCCAGCGGCAGCCCGCACTGTTTTTGGCCGTCTCCATGGCCAGCGCCACTCTTGTGTACGAGAGGGTCAGCGCTGACGAGGAGGAGGAGGAGGAGCAGGAGGAGGAGGAGGAGCAGGAGGAGGAGGAGGAGGATAATCACGATGATGATGATGATGATGATGATGATGATGATGATGATGATGATGATGATGATGATGATGATGATGATGATGGTGATGATGATGCTGATGCTGATGCTGATGCTGATGCTGATGCTGATGATGATGATGATGGTGATGGTGATGGTGGTGGTGATGATGGTGATGATGGTGATGATGGTGATGATGATGGTGATGATGGTGATGGTGGTGATGGTGGTGGTGATGATGCTGATGCTGATGCTGATGTTGATGGTGATGGTGATGGTGATGATGATGATGATGATGATGATGATGATGATGATGATGATGCTGCTGCTGCTGATGATGATGATGATGATGATGATGATCTGATGCAGCTGATGATGGACATGCCGAACCTGATGAACATGTTGATGAAACTGATGATGCTGGAGCTGGTGGTGATGATGGTGGTGATGCTGATGGTGATGATGGTGGGATGGTGGTGGTAATGACGTTGTTGATGATGATGCTGATGACGATGATGACGATAATGACGATGATGACGATGCTGTTAATGATGATACTGATGTTGATGGTTGCGTTAGTGGTGATGATGGTGATGCTGATGATGGGTGTGGTGGTGGTGATGATGATGCTGCTGCTGCTGATGATGATGATGATGATGATGATGGTGGTGACGCTGCTGCTGCTGCTGCGGATGACGATGACGATGACCATGATGATGAGGAGGATCAGGAGCAGGAGGAGGAGGAGGAGGAGGAGAGCAGGAGGAGAAGGAGCAGGAGGAGCAGGAACAGGAGGAGGAGGAGGAGACCGTAGAGGCAGAGGAGGAGAGTCATCTACGTATGAAGGCGGTGGATTGGAGGAGGATGCGAGGAGGGAGGTGGTGAGGATGAGGATCAGGTCCAGGAGGCTGAGGAGGAGGAGGAGGAGGAGGGGGATACGAGGAACACAGAAGTCCGCAGTGCAGCTGCTTCCCAGAACGCAGCAAGTTCGTTCCAAGTTCCCGTCCTCCTCCACCCATCGGTCCTCCTCACCCTCCGTCATTGGGAGTGGTGGGGTGTATGGCCAGGTGTCCTCTGGAGCGGTGAAGCTATGCGTCAAGCAGCTCAAGATGAAGGCTGGCGCCCCCAGCGAAGAGAGTGTGCGGGGGGGGGGGGCAGTCGGGGGGTCGAAGGCGAGGGAAAGCGGTACGCCTTCCCACCCACCAGTCCCTCTCCATCCTCTCCCTCATCCTTGTCCTTTTCCTGCGCCTGCTTCCGGTCCTCATTCCCATTGCCTCCTCTCTCCCTCCTCTTCTTCCCCCTCCTCCTCCTCATCCTCCGCCTCCACCTCCTCCTCTTCCTCCTCTGCCTCCTCCTCCTCCTCCTCCTCCTCCTCCTCCTCTTCCTCCTCCTCCTCCTCCTCTCATCGCCGTCATATTTCCCTGCTCCGAAGCATCATCATCGTCATCAGCATCACCATCCTCAGCATCGTCATCATCAGCATCAGCATCACCATCAGCAGCAGCATATCTCTCTTCAGCTGCATACTCATCACCACCCCACCACCACCGCAAGTATCATCATGCTCAACAGCATTATCATCATACTCATCATTGGCATCGTCATCACCCTCGCCATCCTCATTGTCATCCTCATACTGTACTCCTCTCCTCCACCCCTCATCATCATGCTCCTCCGTCTTCTCCCTTCTCCCCCCTCTTCCTCCTCAACGCCTCTACCAGCTCCTCCTTGGCCCCACGCGAGTGACAAGGTGGACGGGCCGAGGGGGAAGTGTGACGAGAGTCTTCCATGAATGGGGGCATGGAAGCAGCGCGTGTGGACGGGGATAGGTGAGGAAGGGAACGAGAACGAAAATGGCAGGGAACGAGGGATGGAGGTGAGGGATGTAGGGCAGGCGGGAGGAGGAGAATACGTGGGGGATGACTCGGATGACGGGGCGGAAGTGAGCGAAGAATACAGGGGGGGAGGAGGAGGAGGAGGAGGAGGAGGAGGGGG
>CAUYUJ010014080.1:150942-153442 GCA_963575745.1 Prorocentrum cordatum
TAGTAGTAGTAGTAGTAGTAGTAGTAGTAGTAGTAGTAGTAGTAGTAGTAGTAGTAGTAGTAGTAGTAGTAGTAGGCCGTCCCAGCCTGCGCCGCGGGGGAAGCGTCGTGTTTGGGACCTCGGGGTTGTTCCCGACTCACCCGTGCGGCGGACGGGGATAGCGCAAGGTTCCAGTGCACGGCTTTGCCTTCCGTGTTCCCGTGCCTGGGTTGTGGTTTTCTGCCACGTTTTTCTGCGACACCCTTGCGGTGGCCCACCTGGTACTCCGCCAGGGTTCGGGCGGTGTCGCGGGTCCCCTGCGCGGGGGGGACTCATTGGAGGATCCCCGCCCATTCCGGCCACGGTCACGGTCCCCCGCCGTGGCGTGCGTGGGGGCGGGTTGTCCCCGAGGGCGTGGTGCCCTTCGGGTGGCTCACTGGGGCGGCACGACCGAGAGCGGCGTGCCGTTACGTGAGGCCTCGGAACCGTTAGAACGAACTTAGCTGCGCTGCGTTAGTTGTGCTTTTGCCGCCTCGCACGCTGGTCGCGCGCATCGGCTCTAGACGCCGGCAGCCCCGCGCGTCTGCCGCGCTTCGCGGCGCTGCTGCCTTTTGTGGCGCGCGCGCCGCCTTTTGTGCGCTTCCCGCGGTAAGCCTCTTATGCGAGCTGGCGCCGACTCCAGCCGTGATGGTCCTCACGGTTGGCCTAGGGCGGTGGGGACATTGATTCGTCCGCTTCTGGGTTGCTCCACTCCACTCGTTACCACACTCATCATCACCATCATCATCATCATCATGATCATCATCATCATCATCATCATCATCATCATCATCAGCATCATCATCACCACCATCGTCATCACCCTCCGCCTGCTCCTTCTTCCTATTCTTCGTTGTGGGCTCTAGGTGTTGTTTTTTCTGGCGCCCCCGCCCCCTCCCCTGGCGTTCTGGCAAGGCGGGTCGGGCGCATCGCCTGAGTTGTCTTCACCTCGTGTACGATTTGAGCGTGAAGCTCGCATCATATAGACGGGTGGGCCGCAGGCTGTTGTCAGCACTGAGTTCTTTCACTTTCGTCATGGAGATGTCGCACCTGTTACAAAGCAAAGAGGTGTTCTCGCCCAAGCGCCGCGCACGTTCGTTCTAAATTCTTGCAGCAACTACAAAGGTGGAGGGCGGATATGTTTGCAATTGTGCCTCTCGTGATAGCGGCGCGTACACTCGTCCAGCAAGGTTACAACAGCTACAGGGATGGAGGACGCTTTCTTTTGAAGTGGAGCTGTTGCTTGAGATCTCCTTGAACTAACAAACCAGATGTTTCCACATATGTAGGATGGGTCCTTTTCAAATTGGGCCTCTCGCTCCTGACGTCGTCGAAGCTGGTGACCAGAAGAGTGCACTCGCTCAATAGTTACACGGATGGGGGCGGTCCTTCTATCCGAACGGGGATATCAATGCACACGCCATTGAATATTATGCATTCGTCCTCGTCCTCCTCCTCCTCCTCCTACCTTTCCTCACCCATTCCCCCCCCTCATCCTCCTTGTCGCCCACCCTCTTCTCTCTTCTCCCCCCTTCCCCCACCCCCTCGCCATCTCCACCCTCCCCAATACGGGGTCTCCGGAATGGTCGACCCATTCCCCTGGACCGGTTTCTCATCCTGAGTAGTTTTTTGACGGTCCCGAGGCCCGGTGAGGGCCTCCAGAGGCCGAAAACGGCGAGAAACATTCCTTGATAATGTTTTCATGACTCGAGGGGGTCTGGGTCTTCCTCCCTCCCCGTCCATCTTCCCCCTCTCCTAACCCCATGTCTCCCTCCTCTCGCACGGTGCTCCGTGCCCGTCGTTTTTTCATGCGCCCGCGAGCCGCGGCCAGTGGACGAATATGATGGGCCATTTTTGCGAGAGCCGAACGATACAAAAACATAACAACCGACCAGCAACAACAACAATAATAAGAAGAACAACAACAACAACAGCAACAAGAACAACAACAACAACAACAACAACAACAACGACAATCAGTTTAAGATTGTTCGCTCTTACTGGCACGCGTGTCTTGCATTCCGTATACCCCAACCCTTGATACCCGCCCACTTCGTCTTCGATTGCACCCTTTTTTGGGGGGAATGTCTTCCTTGTCAACCACTGACTGAAGTGCGAAGAAGTCTTGAGCGAGAGCGCCTTTCCTGAGTTCGGGGGCCTCTCTGGCCAGGGGCTCTCGGAATACCTATGGAGACATATCGAACGGTAGCCGTTGTCGCCGTGTCCGGGCCTCCACCAACTTGCCTGAATTACGGGGAAGTCTCGAGCGAGAGCGCCGTTCCTGAGTTCGGGGGCTTTCTTGGCCAGGGGCTTTCGGAGTAACTCGTGAGGAACTATCGAGCAGGAGCCCTTGTCGTCGTGGCTGGGCTTCCGCCAACTTAATTGATTTGCGAGGAAGTCTCGGGCTAGAGCGCCGTTCCTGAGTTCGGGGGCCTCTCTGGCCAGGGTGTCTCGGGGTAAACTGTGAGGAAGTATCGAGCGG
>CAUYUJ010014080.1:155942-163442 GCA_963575745.1 Prorocentrum cordatum
CGGAAAACGATCCACTACAATATGGGTACACTATATGTTCGGGTCGGGCGCGCGCCTCGAAGGAGGACATATGGTAGTAGTGTGTCCTTGTGCGTCCCATGGTTGTTCTCAGAGCACGGGCCATTCGGGTCTCGACCCATTGGCCCAGGGCTTGGCGTCTTGTCCGAAGGAGTCTCGTGGACGTCCACGGGGCCCGACAAGGGCCCCTGGATGCCGGACATCGAGGGCGTCCAAAACGGAGCTCGAGTCGGGGAAACGCCGCCACGCTGGTCCTGGGCAGGGGACGTGAAGGGTAGATATCTCCCGAGCGAAGTGAACCCCACCCTCCCCCTCAGAAATCCTGGGGGGTAGGAGTGGGGTTCACATGTGGCCCCCCAGGGAGAAGCAGGCCGACGAAGACGAACGCGCAGACGGGAGGCCAGGGCCGGCGGGGCGGGCGGGCAAGCGGAAGAGGGGCCAGGCTGAGACAGCAGGCAAGGAGCAGAAGGAGAGGAAAGAGAGGGAAGCAAGGAGGAGGAGGAGGAGGAGGAGGAGGAGGAGAGGGGAAGCAACCGCGAGCATACAGGCCGGGTCAGGGGCGGGGACTCTTTGGCAGCAAATCATGGGCGCTTCGTGTACCCTCGCAAGTCTGTGTTCAGAGTGGACTGGCGCTGATAGATATTGCCGATTTAGCGTCGATGAGCGTCGATTCGGTGTCGATTAGCGTCGAGCTCATTTCGATTAGCGTCGATTTAGCGTCGATTAGCGTTGATGGGCGTTGACTCGCAAGAGCCAGCAAGATGGTATGGGAGGCTCCCATGAGTTGCGGCAGAAGACTCGAGCACGCCGGAACTCGGGTCTGCCTGCGCTATTTGAGGGGCGCGTCCAGGGCTTTGACGGCCTAGTTTTGTAGGGGATGTCTGTTGCGGGAGCTCGCGTTTAGTTCTTGACGCTTCACACCGCGGCTGTCAGCTGCACTCTGGCCGAGCATCGGGTTGTCTCAGGTGTAACCTTTTCCCATCACTCTGCGGCTGTTAGCTGCACCCCAGCAAGGCATCGACTCGTCTCAGGCGGAACCACTCCCCAGCATCCTGCGGCTGTTAGCTGCACCCCAACCGTCCAGGCAGGCGCGGCCCGTACCCCCCGGTCCGCCCCAGTTACCCACGCCCCTTCTGGGCAGCTGCACGTCTCAGGCGAAATTTGTTCCCACCATCTTGCGGCTGTGAGTTACGCCCTACCAGAGGACCTGACTGTCTCAGGCGAAGCAATCCCCCAACGCTCTGCGGCTGTTAGCTGCACTTCGGACGTGTCTCAGGATGCCTCAGGTTGTACCTTCTCTCCTCTCTCTGCGGCCGCTAGCTTCACCCCCGCTGGGCGCCGGAGCGTCTCAGGCGAAATATTTCTGCAACCGCGGCTGTTAGCTGCTCTCCCGGGGCCGCGGGCTGTTCTCAGGCGATACTGGCGCGGACACCCACCTCCTTCGGTTGTCAGCCGCTTCCCCCCCGAAGGTAATCGTGCTCCTGGCGGCTGTCTGCTGCCTCTCTCTGTCGGGCGCCCCGTGCCCTATGCCTCCCCCCCAGGGCACGAGGGGCGGAAGGCCCCCCTCACCCATTCGGCCCTGCGCTGGCCCTGGAGATGGCCTGGGGTGTTGCCGGGTACTGCCCTCCGTTCTTCAGCAAGAGCGCCGTCGCGTTTCCACTTGCTCGTGCCGCCGTTGGTCACCCCATCGGCTCTGTGGCCTCCTTCCCTTTACGTGGCATCGGCATCCGGCTGGGATTGGATTCGTGCCCTCCGCTGCCTACTTGCGTCAAGTACAGTTGAGTCGCATCCCCATATGCATCCTTGATCTCTGCCCCCGGATTGACATTTATCTTTATCTCGCGTGCGGATGCCGGTGCTGGTGGTGGTGGTGGCGGCGGTGGTGATGTTGCTGGTTTTGCTGCTTGTGGTGCTCTGTTGCCCTCTTGGGGCCATCTTGGAGCAAGTGGTGCTGCTGGTGCTGGCGATGCCGGGGGCCATTTTGGAGGTAAGAGGAAGAGTGGGGGGAGGAGGAAGAGGAGGAGGAGGAGGAGGCGGAGGGGGAACAGAAAAGGAGGAAGGGGAGGAGGAGGAGGAGGAGGAGAGGCAGGAGGAACGCGGTTCGAGGAGGATGAACTGAGGCCCGAACCCTTCGCATTTGAGTCCGTCGTAGAGTCGTTTTTTTATATTATAGGGGGGCCCGAGAGGTTCTTGCGAGAGGTTATTGGGGAACTCTTGGGGCCATCTTTCGGGCTCTCCCAGGCTCCCAGTTTGGCTTTCTTGGAGCTCTCTTGGGGGTCTCTTGGGGCTCTTTTGAAGCTTTCTTGGGGCTCTTTTGGGAAGTCTTGGAGACCTCTGCGGGCTCTTGTGGGGAGTCTGGGAGGCCTCTTGGGACCGTCTAAGACCCCTTCGATCAAAAAGAGGGGGGGTAGTAAATTAAGGCCCCCCCCTCGGAGGCACAAAAGAAGCGTCTTGGGGCCCTCGTAGACCTCTCTTGGGGCGCTCTGGGGGCCGTGTTGGGGCCCTCTTTGGCCCATCGGAAACGAACAAGCGAAAAGGCAACTAACATTGTTTTTCCCTACGTTCTGAACCCATGTTGGCCTCTTGGGGGGGTCCTTGGAGGGCTCGGAGGGCACTTGAAACCGTCTTGGGGCCGTCTTGAGGCCCCTTGGATGCGTGTTGGGGGCTATCTTGAGCCGTCTTGAGGTATCTTGGGCGGCGATCATGGAGGCCAGCTTGGGCTAGCTAAAGCCCTCGTGAAGCTGTCTTGGGCCATCTTGGACGCTCTACCCCCTCGCGGGGGAGTCCGTCCAGACCCAGGGAGGCGGGGAGGTAAACCTCCCGAGCAGGGAAACGAAGGAGGCTGGAAAAGGAAACGCTCTAGACCACCTGCGCCCAGAGGGCTGGTGGGATTTCAGACTGGATCTCATCGTTGTCATGATGGCCCCGTCATGCCAACCGGGGCCCTCCGAACCCGAGTCTTACGTCTTCCCGACGCCTGTCGTTGAACTCGCCTTTCTTGCTCCCTCTGGGGTCGAAGAAAATCACATGTAGGATCTTTCGGAACTCCGCGCGGATGTCCTGGCCCGGCGCTGGGCTCCTTTTCTCGGCGCCCAGAGCTCTCGTTGCGCCCGCTCGTGACCCCCGAAGCCCCAGTCTGACGTCTCCCCGACAGGCTCGAGCGATGCCTGCACTCGCTGGCCCTCGGACTGGGGCCCACCCGCTCCGATCCCTGCACGGACGGCGCGCCCCGCGCCCACTTGCTCCGATGCCCCGAGCCCGAGTCCTGGACCCACCCGATCGAGGGCGAGCGGGGCAACCTCATAGTCGGAGGCCACGCCATCTCCCAGATTTCAGGGCCCCTGTGCCGTTCGACGTCGCCCCTGGCACCCTTCCCTTCCTCCGCGCACACGTCTCGGGCCACGGTGCCCTGACCTTGCTTCGCGTTGCGGCCATGCATAAGCCTCGAGGCTGCTGCGTCACTTGACACCTGAAACTCTGATAGGGACGGACGCGACAACAATGTCCCGAGAGGGCGAGTGCGAGAAGATAAGAGCGTGAAGTGCGGCAGTTGTGTTGAAAAGAATTTGGAATCGGCGGGAGAAGCTGGACAAGCAGAGCGCGACTATCAGGAGTAAGCATAGTGTCAAGGACTGGACCCACCCTGCCAACATCACGCTGACCCTCCTCCTCCTGCCACCCCTCACTCGGCGGACCCAAGAGACAGTAGCCGTTGTGTAGTTCATCTGTCCTTCTTGCTTTCTTGCGCGCCTGCTTTAGCTCAACTCGCGCCCCCCGTAGCCAGATTGCCGCTGCGACCTCCGCAGACCAAAAAAACTGGGGGGCCGCAAACGGTGCGATGACCCCGGACCCCCGACCAATGATTCTTTCGTAACGTCGACCCCCAGAGGTCTCGACCCCTTCCCCAGGACGGGCTGCTCATCCTGAGGCGTTTTTTGACGGCTCCGAAGCCCGACGAGGGCCCCTAGAGGCCGAAAATAGCGACAAATTTCCCGTCGTGATTGTTTCATGGCCCGAGAAGGTTTCGGTGATGGGCCCATTTTCCACCACCACTACCATAGGTAGGAGGTATGAGGAGGAGGAGGAGGAGGAGGAGGAGGAGGAGGAGGAGGAGGAGGAGGAGGAGGAGGAGGAGGAGGAGTAGGAGGAGGAGGAGCCCCCGAGCGCCCCATCCTCCCTTCTCCCCCGTCCTACCTATGGTGGTGGTGATGGTGGTGGAAAACCCAGGCATCCGGCGTCTCGATTTTTTCGAGACGCGGGCCCCCGATCTCTCGACCACTTCCCCGGGACCGGTTGTTCATCCCGAGTCGTTTTTTGACGGTCCCGAGGCCCGGTAAGGGCCCCGAGAGGCGAAAACGATGAAAAACTTGTGTCTCGATTTTTTCGAGACGCCAGATGTCGGGGAATGGGCCCGCCATTGGGACTGCCCCCCGCGGTGAGTCCGTGCGCCTTCTGGGGGGTCCCCTCGGGCCATCGGGGGCACATCCGGGATCCCCAGACAAGCCGTGCGGGGACGCACACCGTCTGGTGGTGGGGGAATGGGCAGCACACACGCTCCCCAGAGATCCAGCGCATTGAAAAAATCAAGACGGAGGCTTTTCGCCGTGTTCGGCCTCTAGAGGCCCTCGCCGGGTCCCAGGACCGTCAAAAAACTACTCAAGACGAAAAGCTGGTCCTGGGGAATGGGTCGAGACTTCCGGGGACCCCGTATTGAAAAAAACGCTGCATTGGATCTCTGGGTCTGGCGACGATGAGTTTGTGGTCGGCCAAGACTCTGCTACCTTGGTTGTATCCTTGCTTGCTCAGCGAGTTCGAGCAAACACGCTATGATACAGAAATGTTTTTTGCCTCACGTCAACGCTGTGGCACCGATGCCGAGAAGACACTGCAAGACGCAAACATGCTGTGATGGCAGGATTCCCAAACATACCTTGCGGGGACGCGCACCGCCCGGTGCGGTCGGTGGGGGTCTTTCGAGGGCGCCGCACCGTCGTGTCTCCCCAGACCTCCTCGCGCCGTGAAACATCCACGACGCAGAGTTTCTCTTGGTACTCTCGGCTTGTGGGGGCCCTCACCGGGTCTCGGGACCGTCAACAGAAACGACTCGGGATGAGAAGCCGGTCCTGGGGAATGGGTCCGGGCCTCTGGGAATCGACGTCATGACAAAATCATGACGTCCGGGGTCTGGGAAGTTGACCCCTCGTTGATCGGGCCATATTTTAAGTCGGGCGTGTCCCTCTACAGGAGGGATTTTCAAAGACAGTTCCTTCTTGATGACTTTGAGCATTTTTTGAGCACGGCTTTGGAATCCCGTCCCCCCGAACGCCCCCTCGAACCTCGACGCCCTGCGTCTCATGGCGCCAACATCGCAGAGCGGATCTCGTTCGGAAAACAAGGGCTCCCCCGAGGGCGCGAAGTTATTCGCGCTTCGCGCTTCGCGGTCCTCGTTTCTCCTCCCCCTCCTCCTCGTCCTCCTTTTCTCCCTTTGGGGGGCGGCGCGAGAGCGCGAAGTTATTCGCGCTTCGCGCTTCGCGGAGCGCGAAGCGCGAAGTTGGGAGCCCTAGGGAAAACGAGAGGATGGGCCCGGAGTGTCCTGGAGAATTTCGTTCCGGATTTCGAGGTGAATTTCGCGCGGCTTTTGTTGTGGCCAGGAATGAAGGCTAAAGCAAATCCACACGAAATTAATGTCGTTTTTCACTCGCCGTTCCGGGGTTTTGCATCGGCAGAAATCCACGCAAAGATCCGCTGCAGCACGTCTACAAGGTCGGTGCAGTGATTCGTCCGAGGGCCTCGAAAAGACCCCGAAACCCTTAGGGCAGTTAGTAGTAGGGCCCTTTAGCCCCTGAGTTGGCCAGAATCACGAAACCAGGTCTGCCGTAGCTGGTGCTTTTTCGGGTGACGGCAGTTTTGGTGAGAGGACCGGGGCGGGTCACACATCCCTCAACCAGGTCCCACTGAACCCAGCTCTGCCAACGCCCGAATCCCGTCCCCCCAAACGCCCCATCGAACCTCGAAGCCCTTCGTCCGAGGACATCGAAAAAATCCTCGGAGCCGTTCGACCTCCAGAGAGAGAGAGAGAGTGTGCCGTCTCTCTCTCGGCGGCGTGTGCGCTCGGTGTCGGTTCCTCCCATTGGATTCCCCCTATTCCCAGACCCCCTCGAGTCATGAAAAAGTCACGACGGGAGGTTTTGCACTATTTTCGGCCTCGGGTGGCCCCTACCGGGTCTCGGGATCGTTAAACAACGACTCAGAATGAAAAACCGGTCCTTGGGAAGGGCTCCAGACCTTTGGTGGTCGACGTAATTAAAGAAATCACGACGGCGGGGGTCTGGGTTCGAGGGACGCTATTCGTTCCGATTCGGTGTCGATTCGGTGCCGATGGCCCGATCCGATTCGAGTCCTAGGTTCAGACGATCGGGTGCGGCCCGATGTTTGCACGGCGCTGCTGTGCATCCTAGCGCAGCCGGTCGAATTCGACTTCGATTCCGTGCCGATGCAGCCCGATCCAAAGTATTGTTCGAGTCGATCCGATGTACCGGTTCGATGCTGACCGGTCCTGCCTCACCCCGAACATCCGAAAAGTGTTCGCGTGGGGCACGCCTAGAACGCTGCGTCAGGGTGCAACTCCTGGAAGGTTAACCTCCGCATGGGCGCTTGAAAATCCGTGGTCGAAAGCTGATCCGACGCACCGATTCGATCCGATTTGCCGATTGGATGCTGACTGATCCTGCCCTCTCATCTGCTTTCAATTCGCAGGCGATTTCTCGACCACAACCCCTCTGCCCTCCTCCTCCCTCCTTCTCTCCCCTTTTGGTATAAGGCCTCGGGCTGCGCACAGACAGCCCTCCAGGGAGTCCTGGCTTCCCAGCTGGCCTCAGCAGGCCCCCCGAACAGTCCCAGCGGGCCTCAACAGGCCCCCCTCCTCTCCTCCTCCTCCTCCTCCTCCTCCTCCTCCTCATCATCATCAGCATCATCATCGTCGTCGTCATCATCATCATCAGCAGCAGCAGCAGCATCATCATCATCATTCCTCATCATCATCATCATCATCATTCATCATCATCATCATCATCATCTCTTCATCTTCATCTTCATCTTCATCATCATCATCATCATCATCATCATCATCATCATCATCATCATCATCATCATCATCATCATCATCATCATCATCATCATCATCATCATCATCATCATCATCATCCGGCTCACCGGTGCGATGCTGACGGATCCTGCCCTCAGGTCGATCGTGATCCGGGAGGGCGCCGTCCCCCTGCTCGTGGAGGTGCTCACGTCCTCGTACCAGAACCCGCGGTGCCCCCGCCCGCTCGCCCGCCAAGCCCTCGCGGTTCCTGTTCCGCCTCCCCCTCCGCCTCCTCTTCGGCCTCCTCCTCCTCCTCCTCCTCTCGCCTCTCCTCCTCCTCCTCCTCCCCTCCTCTCCTCCTCCCTCTCCTCCTCCTTTGCTCCTATTCCTCCTTCCTC
>CAUYUJ010014080.1:165942-185942 GCA_963575745.1 Prorocentrum cordatum
GCCTCGGGACCGTCAAGAAGCCACTCAGGACGAAGAGCTGGTCCCAGGGAAATGGTCGGGACTGGCCACCCGAGCCGCAGGCTCTCCTAGCGGGTCTTGCTGCCACTCAACGAACGTCGTGCTCATTCGCACGCGAGTCCATGGATCGGTCGCAGTTGCCTGCAGCTTGCCTGACAACAGAAGGAAAATTCAAAAATAGTCCCTCTACACAAAGAGTTACGTCGGGCGCTTGTCCCTCTACAGGAGGAAAATTCAAAAATAGTCGAAAAATAGTCAGGGGACGATTTTTTATCATGTGTTCCCCAATTTGGAGTAGTTTTGATTATTTTTAATAATTCGCCCAAGATCCGCCTGTAGGGGGACATGCCCGACCTACGTCTAGAGCTTGAACAGGCTCTCGGACCATGTGATCCCCCAGCCGTCGTTGAAACCCTTCGGGAAGCACGTGAGGAAGACGAGACTGAGGGGAAGAAGGAAAAGGAGGCAGGAGGAGGAGGAGGAGGAGGAGGAGGAGGAAGAGGAGGAGGAGGAGGAGGGGGAAGAGGAAGAAGAGGAGGAAAGCTCCAGGGAGCGTCTTGGGGCACTCTTGGAGCTTCCGGGGAGCTTCCTGAGGGCCTCTCGGAGGCCTCTTGGGGGCCTTCTTGGGTGCCGTTGGGGGCCTGACCCGTCTGCCGCCGTCGGAAGCCGTCTTGGGGGCCTCTCTGGGCCGACTTGGGGCCCTCTTGGGGTGCTCCAGGGCCGTCTTGGAGGCCACTTTGGGCGTCGGAGGCCTCTTGGGCCGCCTTAGGGCCCTCGTGGGGCCGTCTTGGGGGCCTTCTGCGAGACCATCGATGTCAACAGCGCCATTGTTCGAGGATGGACGTTGATGGCGCAGCGGGCGGGCCATCCCGTGTGGCCAGCGGGACAGGTCGAAGCCCCAGGGGAGAGTTCTCAAAAGAAGAACCGAAGCCCGACCAGCAGGGTCCAGCACGCCGGGCACCCCTGTGGCAAGACCACAAGGGGGCGGCGGATCAAAGACGCCTACGGCGAATCACCGCCGCCCCCTGCCTTTTTGGAAGCGCCTATGTGGCCGACAGTTGGGCTAGAGCTTGGCCAGGCTATCGGGCTAGTTGTTCCCCGAGTTTGTTTGGAAAGCTTTCGGGAAACGCGTGGGGGAGCCAGAGGTTTGAAATCGCCCATGTGTCCGAGCGTTGTGGCAGGAGCTCTGCCAAACTATCGAACCATGTGTTCCCCCAACAGTGGTGGAAAACCTTCGGGGAACACTTGGGGGAGGATGGCGGGGAAAATCAGGCGGAGGAGGGTGAGGAGAAGGATGAGGAGGAAGAGGAGGAGAAGGAGGAGGAGGAGGAGGAGGAGGAGGAGAATGAGGAGCAGAAGGAGGAGGAGAGGAGAAGAGGAGAGAGAGAGAGAGGAGGAGGGAGGTAGGAGGAGGTGGAGAGAGGAGGAGGAGGAGGAGGAGGAGGAGGAGGGAGGAGGAGAGGAGGAGGAGGAGGAGGAGGAGGAGGAGGAGGAGGGAGGAGGAGGAGGAGGAGGAGAGAGGAGGAGGAGGAGGGAGGAGGGGAGGAGGGAGGAGGGAAGGAGGGAGAGGGAGGAGGAGGAGGGAGGAGGGAGGAGGAGAGGAGGAGGAGAGTAGGAGGAGGAGGAGGAGGAGGAGGAGGAGGAGAGGAGGAGGAGGTGGGAGGAGAGGAGGACGAGGAGGAGGAGGAGAGGAGGAGAGAGGAGGAGGAGGAGGAGGAGGAGGAGGAGGAGAGGGAGGAGGAGGAGGGAGGAGGGAGGAGGGAGGAGGAGGAGGGAGGAGGGAGGAGGGAGGAGGGAGGAGGAGGAGGAGGAGGAGGAGGAGGAAGATAAGGAAGGGGCATCTCGGGAGCCTCTGGGAGCACTCTTGAGGCCTCCTGTGAGCTTCCTGGAGCCTCTTGGAGGCATTTGGGAGGCCTCTTTGGGCCTGTTTGGGGCGTCTGGGGGCTTCTCTGGCCGTCTTAGAGCATTCCTGGCACGTCCGATTCTGTCCGAAGCCGTCTTGGGGGCCTCCCTGGGCTGACTTGCAGGCCTCTTGGGCCGTCTGAGGGCTCTCTTGGGGGCGTCGTGGGGGCCTCTTGGGCCGTTCTGGGGCCGTCCTGGAGGCTCCTTGAGCGATCTTTCGGGGCTCTTGGGCCGTCTCGGGCCGTCGGAAGGCCGAAAAGAAGCACATGCCAAACTCCTTCAAAAACCATAGGGGAATCAATGAGTTTGGCCCTTGGAGGCCTCATGGGCCGCCTTGGAGGCATCTTGGGAGCCTCTAGGGACGTATCGGGCCATCTTGAGGCTATCTTGGACCGTCTTGGGTGCATCTTGGGCAGTCTTGGAAGCATGTTGGGGGCCTCTCTGGGCCGACTGGGCGCCCTTTTTGGGGTGCTCCAGGGCCGTCTTGGAGACCATCTTGGGCGTCTTGGAGGCCTCTTGGGCCGTCTTGGGGCCGTCTTGGGGGCCTCTTGGGGCCATCTTGGAGGCCTCGTGGGCGATCTTGGGGCGCTCTTGGGGGCCTCTTGGGCCGTCCTGAGCCGTCGGAATGCCGAGAAGAAACACATGCCAAATTCCTTCAAAAACCTAAGGAAACCCAGTGACTTAGGCCTCTTCAGGCCCTCCTCGAGGACCTCTTGGAGACCTCTTGGGTCGTGTTGGGCCGTCTTGGAGGCGTCTTGGCCGAACTTGGAGGTATCTTGGACTCTCTTGGGCAGTCTTGGACGCCGTCTTGGACCATCTGGGGCGGACTTGGAGGCTATCTTGGACCATCTTGGAGGCCATCTTGGGCCAACGCGGCCATCTTGGAGGCCATCTTGAGCCGTCTTGGAGGATTTTGGGGGGGGGATTGAGATTCCTTTCGGGTGGCCAGCTGGACAGGCCGAAGCCCCAGGTGGAGTCCTTTTGGGAAAAGAACCAAAACCAAAACCGACAGGGTCCAGCACGCTGGGCACCCCTGTGGCAAGCCCGCAGGGGGCGGCGGATCGAAGACGCCTACGGCGAATCACCGCCGCCCCCTGCCTTTTTGGAAGCGCCTATGTAGCCGAACGTTGAGGCCAGACCTTAAGCTATCGGATCATGTGTTCCCCGAGTCGGTTTGGAAAGCCTTCGGGGAACACTTGGGCATCTTGAAGGTCATCTTGGCCATCTGGAGGCCATTTTGACCCTTTCGGGCCTTCTTGGAGGACGTCTTGGAGGGCTCTTGGGACTTCTTGGAGGCCATCTTGAGCGTTTTGGAGGCCTCTTGGGCCGTCTTGCGGGCCTCTTGGGGCCGTCTTGGGCGATCTTTGGGGGCACTTGGGCCGTCTCGGGCCGTCTGAAGGCCGAAACAAAGCAAATGCCACAATCCTTCAAAAACTCAGGGGAACTCAATGATTGTTCCCTTTTCGAGCCTTCCTGGAGGCCCTCTTGGAGGCCTCTTGGGCCATCTTAAGGCCATCTTCGGCCGTCTTGGTGGGCTCCTGGTCCGCTTGACGCCGTCGGAAGCCGTTTGGGGGGCCTCTCTGGGCCGACTTGGGGCCCTCTTGGGATGCTCCAGGGCCGTCTTGGAGGCCATCTTGGGCGTCGTAAAAGGCCTCCTGGGCCGTCTTGGGGGCCTCTTGGGCCGTTCTGGTGCCATCTTGGAGGCCTCTTGGGCGATCTTTGGGGGCTCTCGGGCCGTCTCGGGCCGTCGGAAGGCCGAAAAGAAGCAAGTGTCAAAATCCGTCAAAAACCTAAGGCAAATCAATGATTTGGGCATTTTCTGGTCTTCCTGGGAGCTTCTTGGAGGCCTCTTGGGCCGTCTTGGGCCAGCTTCCAGCCAACTTCGGCCATCTTGGTGGGTTCCTGGCACGTCTGACGCCGTCGGGAGCCGTCTTGGGGGCCTCTCTGGGCCGACTTGGGGCCCTCTTGGGACGCTTCGGGGCCGTCTTACAGGCCATCTTGGGCGTCTTGGAGGCCTCTTGGGCCGTCTTGGGGCCCTCTTGGGGCCGTCTTGGGGGCGTGATGGGCCGTCATGGGGCCATCTTGGAGGCCTCGTGGGCGATCTTGGGGCGCTCTTGGGGGCCTCTTGGGCCGTCGGAAAGCCGAAGGGGCGCACATACCAGAATCCTTTAAAAACCTAAGGAACATCAATGATGTTGGCCCTTTTCTGATCTTCCTGGGGGGCGTCTTGGAAGGCTCTTGGGCCGTCTTGGAGGCCTCTTGCGGGCCTTTTGGGCCGTCGTAGACCATCTTGAGGCCATCTTGGGCCGTCTTGGGTGCATTTTGGAGCCATCTTAGCCGTCTTTGAGGCCATCTTGGCCGTCTTGGAGGCATCTTGGAGACCATCCTGGGCCATCTTGGCCGTCTTAGATGCCATCTTGGGCCATCTTGGGGCAACAGAAGCATTGACAGATGGGTTTGCCGAATGGCCGGCGGGACTGGCCGAAGCCCCAGGGGGAGCTCTTTTGGAAAAAGAACCAAAACCAAAACCGAGAGGGTTTAGCACGCCAGGCACCCCTGCGATGAATCGACAGGGGGCGGCGGATCGAAGACGCCCACGGCGAATCACCGCCGCCCCCTGCCTTTTTGGAAGCGCCTATGTGGCCGAACGTTGAGGCCAGACCTGCCAAGCTATCGGACCACGTGTTCCCCGAATCGGTTTGGAAAGCCTTCGGGGAACACGTGGGCATCTTGAAGGTCATCTTGGCCGTCTTGGAGGCCTCTTGGGCAAGCTTTGGGCGATCTTTGGGGCTTTTTGGGCCGTCTCGGGCCAGCTTCGAGCCAACTTCGGCCATCTTGGTGGGTTCCTGGCACGTCTGAAGCCGTCGGAAGCCGTTTGGGGGGCCTCTATGGGCCGACTTGGGGCCCGCTTGGAATGCTCCAGGGCCGTCTTGGAGGCCATCTTGGGCGTCT
Organism: Prorocentrum cordatum; assembly: GCA_963575745.1. NCBI lineage: Eukaryota > Dinophyceae > Prorocentrales > Prorocentraceae > Prorocentrum > Prorocentrum cordatum. Next base: position 170,815 of record CAUYUJ010014080.1, read on the forward strand.
GGGAGGCCATCTTGGGCGTGTTGGAGGCCTCTTGGGCCCTCTTGGGGCCCTCTAGGGGCCATCTTGGAGGCCACTTGGGCCATCATGGGGCTCTCTTGGGGGCCTCTTGGGCGATCTTGGGGGCTTCTTGGGCCGTCTCGAGCCGTCGGAGAGCCGAAAAGGCGCAAATGCCAGAATCCTTCAAAAACCAAGGAAAAATCAATGATTTTGGCCTCTTCGGACTCTCCTGGAGGACCTCTTGGAGGCCTCTTGGGCCGTCTGGGAGGCCTCTGGGGGGCCTCTTGGGCCGTCTTGGGCCGTCTTGGACTCTCTTGGGCCGTTTTGGAGGCCGTCTTGGACCATCTCGGGCGGACTTGGAGGCCATCTTGGGCCATCTTCGCGATTTTTTGAGGATGTCCCGAGCGAAACGGCCGTTTTTTGGAGGATTTGTTTCCGGATTGAGGTCCTTTCGGCTTCCTCCCGGGACCCCGGCGGGACGGGCCGGAGCCCACTGGGGAGTTCTTTTAGAAAAAGAACCAAAACCAAAACCAGCTCATCCAGCACGCCGTGCACCCCTGCAAGCAGGGGGCGGCGGATCCAGTGGTTTTCGGCCGAACCCGCCACCGTGCCTAGGCTGTGGGTCAGAGCCTCGTGGATGAATATGAGCCCCCTCTTGGGCGCTCTTGGGGCCCTCTTGAGATTTTCTTGGTCTGTCACCAATTGTTTCCCGATAGAAGTCATCAATGCCGCAGTCTTCTGTTTCTGCTGCTTTGGCAGTCTCGACATGATCTCCATTTTCTCGGGGGACTTCGTTTTCTCAGGGGTCTGCGCAGTTACCGCGCGGACAGGGCTGCCACTCCACTCCACCTATCACCTCTGTCCCTCTCCCTCATCTTCCTTGTACGGACGCACGTATGCATGTATGCATGTATGTACGTGCGTAAATATGTATGTATGCATGTATGTATGCATGCATGCATGCATGTTTGTATTTATGTATGTATGCATTCATATATTCATGCATGTGCGTGCACATGTACGTATGCATGTACGTATGTACGCATGCGTGTATGTATGTTCGTATGTATAATGCATGTACGTCTGTACGTAATTAGGTATGTTGGATTATGCGTGTGTGATTGTGTAATTGTGTATGCGTGCATGCATATCTGCACACATGGCTGCATGTGCGTACATGTGCATGTCTATGTGGATGCATGTATGACTGTATGCGTACATGTGTGAATGCATGCATGCGTGTGTGTATGTGCGCGTGTATAGTAACGGTACGTACGCACGTATGAACGTATGTGTGTACATGTGTATGTATGCATGTATATCTGTGTATGTATATATGTAAATGTGCATGCATGCATGTATACGTATGTATGTATGCACAAATGTGTTACGTACGTATGTATGTATGTATGTATGCCCGTGTACATGCATACAAGTTTGCATGCATATGTGCATGTATGTATGCATGTACGTATGTATGTGTGCATGTATGTTTGTACATTTGTATGTATGTGTGTATGCATGTAGGTATGCATGCATGTATGTATGCATGTATGTATGTATTTATGTTTGTGTGTATGTATGTATGTATGCATGGATGGATGTATGTGTGTGTGTGAATGAACGAGTGTGTGTATGTATGTGTGCATGTATGGATGTATGTATGTAGGAATGTATGTATGTATATGTATGCATGTATGTGTCTACATTTCGGCACGTATGTATGTGTGTGCCTAGACGTGTGTGTATGTATGTAGGCATGTGTGTAGTATGGATGCGTGCATGCATGAGACGAACACATAACGTATACAGGCGTGGCAGAGGAAGTTGTTGTAGTTCGGTTGCGCCCAAATTGATGGCGAATGCCGAGGTTCCCCAGGAAGGTTGGGCCCCTTCCCGCCCCGCCGATCAGGAAGGTCAAGATCCTCGAGGAGCTCGCCAGCGTCCTCGGGCAGCTCTGCAACGACTCCGAGACGCGCAACCAGCTGTCCGACCAGTATCCGGTGTTGGTGTGCTTCATGTGGAGGGGGAGGGCGCAAGCGATAGGGGAAGGCGGGGGCGGGAGGAGGTTGTGGAAGGACAGCTTGGGGAAGCCCTGGAGGTTGTGACGATGGGGGAGGGCGTCATGGAGGGGGGGGGGGACGGGAGAAGGGGAGCATCGCGAACTCGGAAGCTTTCGAGACGGTTCCAGCTGGCTCGGGTACCCAGGTGTCAGATTTTGCTCTGAGGTCCAGAGGGCTATCCGACGATTCTGCGGGGGGGTGGAAGGGCTGGGAGGTTTTAGGCATAGGCACTCTGGGAGGACTCTTGACGGTCGTCTCTGTCTCCGATGTCTCCCCCGGGGCACGAGTCTTCTGTTGTATTGGGCGGAAGGGGCGCCCGCCCAGATGCCAGACCGAGCGACGAGCGGTTCCGTCGGTCACATAATCACCCCTATCATTCCTCCCCCCTCATCCCCCCGACTCTCATCCTACACCCCCCCAACATCTCTCTGTCTCTCTCTCTCTCTCTCTTTCTAGACGTCGGCCCCCAGAGGTCTGGACCCCTTCCCAGGGGCCGGTTTCTCATCCTGAGTCCTGTTGTGACCTTGGTAGGAGCCCCCAGAGGCCGAAACTAGCCAAACTCCTCCCGTCGTGTTTTCTTCAGAGCACGCGGGGGTTTGGGGATACCTCCTCTCTTCTCCCCCTCCCCTCCCTCTCCCTCTCCTCCTCCTCCTTCTTCTCCTCCTCCCCTCCTCCTCCTCTTCTCCCCCTCCCCTCTCCTCCCCTCCTCCTTTCCTACTCCTTCTCCTTCTCCTCCTCCTCCTCCTCCTCCTCCTCCTCCTCCTCCTCCTCCTTCGCCACCTCCTCCTCCTCCTCCTCCTCCTCCTCCTCCTCCTCCTCCTCCTCCTCCCCCTCCCCTCCTCTCCTCCTCCCCTTCCCCTCCTCCTCCTCCTCCTCCTCCTTCCTCCTCCTCCTCCTCCTCCTCCTCCCCCTCCTCCTCCTCTCCCTCCTCCTCCTCCTCCTCCTCCTCCTCCTCCCTCCTCCTCTCCTCCTCCTCCCCCTCCCTCCTCTCCTCCTCCTCCTCCTCCTCCTCCTCCTCTCCTCCTCCTCTCCTCCTCCTCCTCCTCCTCCCTCCTCCTCCTCCTCCTCCTCCCTCCTCCCCTCCTCCTCCTCCTCCTTCCTCCCTCTCCTCCTCCCTCCTTCTCCTCCTCCGCCTCCCCGTCCTCCTCCCTCCTCCTCCTCTTCCTCCTCCTCCTCCTCGTCCTCCTCCTCCTCCTCCTCCATTCCTTAGGGGTTTAGGGTCGAGGGTCCCCACCCCCAGCAGGGCCGCCCGCGCTGTTCGCGCGATAGGCCCCTGCGCTGCGGCCTGGCGCCGCCACCCCCACGCCCTGGGTCGCCCCTGGCGGGCGGCACGCCAGCGCGCTGGAGGCACGTCTACTGGCAGCAGGCCGCGCTCGGGCTCTCCCGCGTGGCATCGCCGATTGAGGAAGGCTCGCGGCTCAGCACGTCACCTACTCAGATTGGAAGCTGCCCATCAGTTGCCCGAGCAGCACCACGGCTCCGCCTCGCCTATGGAGCCCAGGTGGGCATGTCTGGCTAGTCGTCAGTGTGGGTATAGTCGCAAGTTTGCGAGCAGCGCCCGTTGCTTCAGATGCGGGCGAGATTGAGCTGGGAAGCCTGATCCTGCCAACCCACCGTCCGACAAGCAGCCAGCTCGGTCTCCAGCAGGCAGGCGGTCCAGCAGACCGCCTCGCGCAGGCAGCGCCCGACCAATGCGCGCTGCCGCCGACGAGCCTGCTGACGAGCCGCCCACTGCTTCAGATGCGGTTTCTCGCTCCCGCACGGCTTTGTCCGCCCTGCGGAGGCCCGGCCTCGACGACAATCTGCACGAACGAAATGGGCACGGAAAGAATGGGTACAATGCCCAAGAGCGGATCTTGTTCATTTTGAACAGGTCTCGCTGTCCACGCCGCCGCGGCTTGTGTCCATTCGGGACAGAAGGCCGCTTGCCCAACAGCGGCCGCTGTTGGTTTGGGACAACATTGGTTGTTGGGCGTTGTACCCATTCTTTCCGTGCCCATTTCGGGCGCCCAAAGACAACAGCGGCTTGGTGGTTGTTGCCAAGAAAGAGCTGCAATATGCCGAGGAAGCCGTCGGAGCGCCCCGCACACCAGATGATCAATTACGACGATCGTTGGACAGACAGCGACAGAAGTCTACCGAGGTCAGCGTGCTCACGGAGGCCCACAGATTGCTGCAGTCGCAATCGGACACAAAGCAGAAGGAGCTGGCTCAAGCGCAGAGAGTGAGCTCACGATCATCGATGCGGAAGTCCATGCCGCCCGTGCTGCTGTCCTTGCCACGGCGGCCGCCCCGACTCCAGGAGATGATCAGGCTGTGCCAGTGGCCATGGAGAGACTGGGGCAGATTGCCAATGCATCTCCATCAGTCACGGCGAGCAATGAGGCCACATACGCTGGCTCGCTCAAGCGGCAGTTCAACGGGGCACTTCCCTTGGTGGCTATGCAGCGGGCCCCCCGCACAGCCGTCGCCCCAGCAACAGCGGCAGCAGCGCCAACAGCGCCGCCTACACCCACGGCATGGGACGCAGCGATCCCGTCCGAAGACCGTGATGGCGACCAGCGGCCAGGGTGAGCACTCACGTCAGCCTCCCCCTCAGCTTGTGCTGTTGAGTCTTGGCAGCACCAGCTGCTTCGTCATCGCCATAGACATGCCGCGGCAAGCTCCGAATGGCGACATTCTACCACTTGGCGCGCACACCGTGGCGGAACATAACCGCGACGACGTGGCCGCGGGCGACAACACTGCAGCGCAGGCAGCTTTGGACACTTGTACTTGCGAAGGCCGTGCAGGGCGTCGTGGCCATCAGCCGCTGGTTCAATATCCTAGCCATGACCTTCAAGGGCCTCCCGGGGTTGCGGTCGAGGCGCACCTGGCAACTCAAGCAGTTTTGCGTGATGACACTGGTGGCGACCATGTCTGCCATGTTCAGCCTGACGCGGCAATGTTTGGCGCTCCCGTCCACGCTGCGGGAGATTCAGATTTCGAGTGGGGCCCAGACAGTTTTCAGCAGCATCTCAGTGGATGCGCTAGTCATTGGGTTGGTGATGTTGACGCCTGGGGCGCCATGATGGGCTATGAAGATTGGCTTTGGTGGTGTCAACCTTATGCAGAGCTGTGTGGAGGGCCCTCAACTACGTCGCCTCGCCTCCACGCCAGAGCACGTCCGAGAGCTTGCGAAGCGCCTGTGCCTCCACAGCTTCTTCGATGTGGAGGAAACATACGGGAGCTCAACCTGCGCTACCTGGACATTTACAGGGAGGACCGCGCGAGGTGGCACCAGCTTCTGACTCTTCGTCTCGGCGCAATTCGCATTGTTCGGCTCTCACTGGCTGATCAGCAAAAGCGGTCCAGGCAGATGTGGATCTTTTGGTCGCTGAGGCGACTCGTCACTTTGCATCTTCCACTGCCAGGGTTGCTGCGCGTCGGGACTGGGTCACTTCAGACGACGCACCTCCGCCTGAAGCTCCAAGGCTTCCGCCAGAGGATCATGGCGACGCTGCGATGGATGACGACACCAGCCGGACGCAGGTACGCAAGTCTGTGCTGCCACCAGACCATGGAGTTGAACGTCATCGCAGGCCCCAGCGTCCTCCGCCACGCACCACGAGATCGAGAAATAACGAGATCGGGTCGAAGTGGGAGGGGCGTCTACGGGATTGGCGGACTGTCGTGCTCCCCAAGTCAACCGATTTTGAATGCTTGGATGCAGAACTGGTTTCTGGCTGGAACGGGACTTCCTACCTACCTGGGGCGGCCCCTGCCAGCAGCTCGGAAAGCAACCGCGTGTCCTGGGAATCCTTCGCCCCGTCGTCGGGCGTCGGTGCCAAGTCTGCGCGGGGACCAGATGTGCCCGCGCCTTGCGAGCTAGCCAGTGGGCGGCCTTGCAAGGGCGCAGATGCGGCATGTAACCTGGCGGCTAACAGGCAGGTGTACGTCGCCGATTTTGCTGGGCACGCTGCGCCGCGGAAATCCCCCATCCCGTCGTCGGGCGGGCGTCGGTGCCAAGTCTGCGCTGTGACCAGGCGGGACCGCGCCTTGCGAGTCAGCCAGAGGTCGGCCGTGCAAGGGCGCAGATGCGGCATGTAACCTGACGGCGAACAGGGAGGTTGACGTTGCCGATTTTGCTGGACACTCTGGCAGTGACGTCGCCTCGTCCACTGGGCCTCGGCGCGTTCGCCGTGCTCCACGCGGGCGCCACGGGCTCACTTTTGCCACCTTCAATAGTTCAGGCTGGCCCCAGATGCAGGTTGTCCTACGGCACTGTCGAGCGTCTCTGGTCACTGGCCAAGGGCTGCATCTATTTGGTGACGAGCGTGTACTTACTGAAGAGTGGTGTCGTGAGCGGGGATGACGGGCCTTCATCAGCGATGCGACGCAGTCTACACACCAGAAGCCTACTGGTGGAGTCGGTATCTTCATTCGCTCACACATCAGCGCCGCGCCGTGGACCGCGATCGCGGAGTCACACGTCACTGTGCCAGGTCATTTGGTGCGCATGCAGGTACAGACAGGTCTGCGCGGCGGACTCATTGTTGGATCCGTATATCTCGGGCAAGGCGTATGCCTCGGAGGAAGCAGCGCAGCCCTGCTGGCCCGTCTTGGCGAATGTCTTAGGTTTTACTCTTTACCGTTCTCGATATCCAGAGACTGGAATGTGCACCCCGATTTGCTTCGCGCTTCAGAAATCCCGTTGCAGTTGAAGGCCGACGTGGCGAAGCCCACTCAAGGTACTTACAGGGGCCATGGCACAGGCAACATGTCTACATTGGATTCCTGGATTGCCAGTGGTTTTCTTGCAGCTCAGATGCCCACTCCTGATCGAGTTCCAGGATTCCCCCCTCGTCAGCACCACCCGCGTCATGCCGCGTTGGGGGTGCGTCCGGGGGATCAGTGAGTAAGGCTGCTGAAGGGGCCGCACGTCGTCCTGAGGCAGCCTCTACTAGCTACTCAGGACGCCGAAGATCGGGATGGAGAACCATTGTATGATCAGCGGGGAGACCTCAGGAGTTGGCTGGGCAGGCGCGATGCAGGAGGACTCGGCGAAAGGCTTTGAAGCTCCAGGCAAGCGCCTGGGGCGACTCAGCTCACTGGCGTCCACTCTGTACATGGGGGTTGAGAATGAGTTGCGCCCGATCCCCAAGCTCGGAAAGCCTGAATATCGCGGGCGCCGTGAAGGCACGCAGCACCGTTTTTTTGTTCAACCGTGGGGGGGGGGGGGGGGGCTTGACACGGCAGGAACCAGCGGGCACGACACCATCCTGGGCCACTCGTATTCTTCAGGTTCGCATTCGGGACCTTCAGAGGCGCTGCCAGCACGCATCGCATGGCGAACGCGCGCATGCTTGGGCGCGCATGGTTGGCTTCATTGGAGGACGGGGGGGAGGGGGGGCTGATCGCCAGCTTCGCACGCACGTTGCGCAGTATGTGCTGGATGATGTTGTGCACTTTCTGGTATGTTTCATTGCTCAACCCCCTCACGTGCACCCGCACGTGCTGCTGTTCCTTGGCGCCTTTCTCGGGAAGCAGGCTGAAGCTATTGGGGGCAAGTTAGCCCAGCAGCGCGCAAAGACGTTTGGCGCTTGGGTACGCACGTCTCTACTACAGTCGCCCTGCGCTGTGCACCGATGGACGAAGCCGAAGGGATGGCAACCCCCGTATGTGGATACCCCTAGTGGTCCCTCAAGTCTCCCCATGGGCATGGCGGGCTCCCAGCGGAAGCCCTGGGCCAAGATTTGGGATGGCCTTGGCGAGGCCCCTGGCTGCGCCTCGAGGATCCAGGAGACGCCAGACGGCAACCCCCTGGGGGACCTGCAGGACCTTCTGGAGCGAGGGCATCGATATCCACTTCTGCGGATATCAGACCTTCGCAGGGCTGCCCCGAGGTTTCCTTCAAGCACTGCAGTTGGGTCGGACAGGTTCAGACCGCGTCGCTGGGCCCTCGTCTCCAACGGCGGCCTCTCGCTCCTAGGCTACATCATATAACTATGTGGGTATTGGGGTATCTGGCCTACGCTCATGCAGAACACCCGGATTGTTCTCCTAGCCAAGCCCACTGGTGGGTATCGCCCCATAGCCCTACTTAATTCGGTCTATCGGTTGTGGGGCAAGGCCAGGCTTGATTGGATACGGTCTTGGGCATCAAGCCTGGGGATGTCGCATTTGGCGCTGGGGGCACAGAAGTCTACCACCGACGTGGCCGCGCGGCTTCTAGCACAGGCTGCCGCCGCATCTGTTCAGAAAGCAGACAGCCACACCACAGCACAAGCAATTGTGGACATCGAGAAGTGTTTTGGTCGAGTGCCCTGGAGGCGACTGATAGGTGCGGCTGTCACGCATTCTTTCCCAGGTCGCTTGCTTGTCCTCGCCATGGGGATGTACGTGGATGCTCGACGTGTCTCGTGGGAGGGCTGCCTCTCGCGCCGGGTATGGGCGACCAGAGGCGTTCTGCCAGGCTGTCCGATGGCAGTGTTCTGCCTGCAGCTTATCATGCGCTCCCCCTTCGACCCCCTCTTCAAACGCACTATGCAGATCTCGAAGACGATTGATTTGCACGCCGACGATGTCACGATTGCGATCATGGGGGCGGCCACTCTGATTATTGAGGCGGCTGTTCAGATTTTGACTCTCTGCGTGGATGTCCTGGAACGGATGGATCTCAACCCCGCCACTCACGAAATGACGATCGCCGGGTAATTCCAAGATCGGCCGAGTCGTTCAGGGCCGGGCGAAACATCTCGGCTATCGATATGCCACGGTTTTGGAGGCCCTGGGCATAGAAGTCGCGGCAGGGCGACCGCTCCGATTTCGTAAACTTCGGGGTCGCATTCAAGCCACTAAGAGACGACTGCCTCGCATCTCTACTCTTCGGAAGGCTGGGGCGATGGTCTCACGGTATGCCCGACAGGCGTTGCCGCCAGCTATGCAGTACGGAGTTGGAGCGCATGGCGCCCCGCCCTCTGCGGCGCGTCAGATGCGGAGCATCATGGGAAGCACGTGGTACACCCCTGGGGCCTCCACATCATCGTGGATCACCTCCTGCCTCCAGGGTCCTCACTCGGAAGATCCCCAGACAGCTTGTTGGATCCAACCCGTCTTCCAGTGGGCCCTCCTGGTCTGGGACAAGAACATATTTCATGACATTCTGCAGCAGGCGTGGAGGAGACGGGTGTTTCGCGTCCCCAAGGCCACCAAGCCCTGGGCAAAGGACGTAGGCACCACTGGTGCCATGTTGTTTGCTTTGAGAAGTTTTGGGCTGGCGCTCTATTTTTGCTTCTGTGCTTGTCACCGATCAAGGCGACAGAGTGGATCTTCGCACGGCAGCACCAGCTCATGTGCGAGACCTTGCCCGCGCCGCTGGCGTGCGACGCCTTTTGGGAAGCTTGGGCCAGCAGGCCCAGCGGACCACCATGGATCCCAAGGAGCCCCTCGTTTATTGGATAGAGCCCATCATAGGCATCCTTAAAGGTGCCCAAAGTGCTCCCGAAGAAGACTATGATGAGGATCGTTCGGAGGGGGAGGGTATATATCGGCCGCCGATTTGGGTTCCTAGTTGCGCGGAAGCGGCGATGCTTCGTATTATTGTGAGTGGTGGTTTCTGGTCTATGCCTCGGCTGCGCTTGAACGGATGCGCCCGCGCCTCCGAATGCCCACAGTGCGAAGAGGACCAGCGCAACAGCTACCACATCTCTTGGGACTGCAGCGGCAGCACACCAGCGACATCAGGCAATAGGTGGCGTCGACGTGCGTGGGTTCCCAGCAGTCTCGGCGGGGTCTTGGTTCTGGTCGGGAGGTCTAGCTCCGAGATCGTGTTCCCCGCCGCTACCGAGGCGGGGCGACGCGCACCGATGCCGCGCGCAGCATGGCTCTCTCGGCATTGTCACGGGAAAAATCTTCACGGACGGTGCATGTCAGAAAGCGTGGTTCTGGCCAGAAACTACGAGAGCGGGTTAGGGGGTTTGCAAAGTTGCAGGACGGGCCAGGTGGCATTGAACTACTGGTCTACGGTGCCCCCCCTGGGCCCTCTCAGAGCCCACCGCGTGCTGAACTACATGCAGTTCTTCAAGTACTGAGTGTATGTTTTCAACCCATCCACGTCCATACGGATTTCTTGGGGATCATAGGTGGGCTTGCTGCAGGCCCTGCTTTTACATGTGGGCCTCGCAGGCCCAATACAGATCTATGGACCTCCATCTTGGTCAAGATTGAGGATCCCTGGGGCCTTGGAGGGGCCATGCAAGTCACGCGCGCTCCGGGGCACCAATCGGGGAATTCGTTTGGGGCCCGAGGCAGACGCTGGGCTGACCAGGCCGCGCGACAAGGTCGGGACCTTCACGCGCCTGAAAGCTCAGCTAAGCGAGCGGCGCGTACTGCTTTGAGGTCTGTCCGACATGTGCTGCGCTGGCTTGTGACTGCGCACCTGCGCCACGTGGGGTCTGGGCGAATCCAGACCGAGCCTCGCCCTAGCAAGAGAGCTAGGCCGATGCCAGCGTCGCCCCCTGCTGCGCCGATAGACCCGAACCTGCGCCACGTCATGATTGAGACCCGAGAGAATCCATGGCATTGCAATGTTTTGTCGGGTTGGGGCGAAGACCAAAATTTCGGTGAAGCGGAAGGGCGCCGAGAGGTGCTTGGCCCGCGGATTTGTCCTTGGGATGTGTAAGGTCGCTTCGGCTCTCCCGAATGTTGGGGCCCCTTGTGATCCTCAGCTTTCGGAAGAGGTCGGTAGAGGCGGTGGGCGTTGGTCCTCTGCGTCGTCAGGCACCGACGCCGACGGCCGTGCTGCCACTCCCTTGCAGCCTTCCCCTTGTCCTAGGCTCTCCCGGGCCCGTGGACTTCCAAGGGGCCCCGCGGGGCAGCGAGGGCCTGAAGCGCGAGCGGGATGGCGAGCATCTGGAGACCCGTCATCAACGCTTGAAACCTACTGACATCAGGACGCGCGAGCGTCCCAGGTCTCCTAGCACGCGTCGTGTCAGGAGGCGAGTCTACTTTAACACAACCATTGAGTATAGCTCTCCTGATGCAAGCTTGTTGCAGGTTGCGAGCGAGAGGGTTTTGGCCCCTGGGGATGCTAGGTCAGCCTCTACAGTGGCCCCTGCGCGCCCTGGACTTGCTTATGTTCCGGGTGCCAAGCGTCGTCGCGCTACCTCGGGACGGAACAATCGGCCCACCAGAGCCGATGAAACCATTCCCGCCGCCCCCGTGCCGTTGCAAGGAGTGGTCCCCGCGGAATCCGCGAGAGGCCACCGTCTCTGGGTCTCCTCGGGGCAGGTGGCGCTTTGCGTTTCGTGCGGATTTTACGGCACTGGCACTTCGGGCCACTTAATGATAGACTGTCAAGCACATGAAGGGCACCCGGGCACACCATGTCAGAGCGTGCCCAGCGAAACCGGCGCGTTTTTCTCTCGGGACGGCACCCCGCCGACGAGGGGAAGGCCGACGGTCGGCTAATCCTGGGTCCGAGGCCGCTCCTGACCACGGACCCCGAAACCCGATGGGTTCGGCTCTTTGTGGAGCCATAGTTTCGTTTTCTTATGGGTTCTGGCGGCCTCAGCCTTCTGAGACCGCGCTAACTCTTGAATTCGGCGATTTCATGTCATAGCAATTTTGGCACTGTGTGCGGGTGGCCGAGATCCGTTCGGTGGACCCCCGCATGCTGCACGGCATGGGTGGCGCGTCCATTCGTGGCGCCTTTCCCCATAGGTGGTCGTTTGTGCACTGCGCGACGTTCCCCTGCAGTGCCTTATCCTTCTCCATTATGCGGATAAGAGTGAGGGGGCGGGCGCGGGCGACGCGGGCGTCCTCGAACCGGCGGACCTCGTGGCCCCCACCTTCCTTGTCGATGGCGCTCTCCTCCTCCTCCTCCTCCTCCTCCTCCTTCTCCTCCTCTTCCTCGTCCTCGTCCTCGTCCTCATCGTCATCGTCATCCTCCTCCTCTACCTCGTCCTCCTCCTCCTTCTCCTCTTCTTCCTCGTCCTCCCTCTCCCCCCCTCGTCCTTTCATCATCGTCCTCCCATTGTCGTCCTCCCCCTCATCGGCCTCCATCATCGTCCTCCCATTGTCGTCCATCATCATCATCCTCCCCCTCCTCCCCCTCCTCGTCCTCCTCCGCCCCCTCCTCCCCCTCCTCCCCTCCTCGTCCTCCTGCTCCTCCTCCTTTTCTTTCTCCACATTCTCCTTACATCCTCTCTTCTTCCGCGTTCTCCTCGTCCCCTGTTTACTCCTCCTGCCTCCCCCTCTTTTCCCAAGATAACTGCAACGCAATCCTTTTTCCACTTTATGCTCCCCGCCTTCTCTGATCAAGGCAACTCGCCAGGGCAGAGTTGCTGGACGGGCTGGTGTGGATGCGCGGGGCTTGAAGAGGTCCTTGCGGGCTCAGACGGCATGCAAGAATCCGCCGCCGCGTTTGTGCGGCACTGGTTTGTTCAGTGAACGTGGTTTAGGTCGCGGGTGGGTCGCGGGTTTTCCACCTCCACCTGGAGGGAATGCAAAAGCAACCCGCCGCAGGCGCCAAAAAAAAATGTTTGTACACTGGACGTGGTTTGGGTCGCGGGTGGGCCGCGGGTTCTCCACCGGGAACGAATGCAAAAGATGCCCGCCGCAGGCGCCAAAAAATGTGGTTTGCACCCTGAACGTGGTCGCGGATGGGCCGTGGGCTCTCCACCCGAAACGAATGCAAAAGATGCCCGCCGCAGGCGCCGAAAAAAATGGTTTGTACACTGAAACGAATGCAAAAAATGCCCGCCGCAGGCGTCGAAAAATGCGGTTTGTACCCTGAACGTGGTTTGGGTCGCGGGTTGGTCGCGAGTTGGTCACGGGGTGGGTCGCGGGCTCTCCACCTGGAAGGGATGCAAAAAAAAACCGCCGCAGGCGCCGAAAATGGTGGTTTGTACCTTGAACGTGGTTTGGGTCGCGGGTGGGTCGCGGGTGGGTCGCGGGGTAGGTCGCGGGGTGGGTCGTGGGTGGGTCGCGGGTGGGTCGCGGGTGGGTCGCGGGTGGGTCGCTCCCGGCGTCGCCTCCGGCGCCGCCCCTGGCGCGTTCTGCGCGCCAGGGAGCGGGGTGCAGCGCAGATCCAAAACATCCGCGTGAAGCTCCAAAAGGTTATGTATATGACGTTTCGTTGTTTCTTTATTGAGTTTTGCTCCTGTTGCTGCCGATGTTCCTCCTCGCCCTCCTCGTTCCTCATCCTTGGCTCTTCTTCCTGCTCGTCCGCCACCGCCGTCTCCGGTATGCAGGAGTCGCAGCTCTCCTCGTCTGACTTGGCATAACACGATGGGACTTGCCTGTCAGTTCCAGGTCAGCCGTGACGCCCGTTGGCGGATAGAGAAGCATCATCGCAATGGGAATTGATGGGTGGGAGGGGTCGGCATGGTTCGAGCGCACCTTGCTCCCCCTGCCTCCTCGCCTTCGGCCGACAGATGCGGACGAGTCCCATCGAGAATCCGAAAGCTGGACACGAACTGATCCGCACGCCAGCTGGCCGGGGGTTGGCGCGCTCACCAGGATCGATCGCCGTGCCTGGTCGCGGTGCCCCGCATGGTGGCTGCGAGCTGGCCCCCGGAGGTCCCCCGATCCCGAGCCGCCGTTGCGAGAGGAGGGGAGGAGGAGGAGGAGGAGGAGGAGGAGGAGGAGGAGGAGGAGGAGGAGGAGGAGGAGGAGGAGGAGGAGGAGGAGGAGGAGGAGGAGGAGGAGGAGGAGGAGGAGGAGGAGGAGGAGAGGGAGGAGGAGGAGGAGAAGGAGGAGGGGGGGGGAGGAGGAGGAGGAGGAAGAGGAGGAGGAGGATGAGGACAGCTTGTGGGAGGAAATGGCGTGGCGTTCGGACAGGCTCGCATGAGTCCAGTGATGTTTACACGATAGTTGGATGCGCAGAAAGCTTGCGTGAGGATCAGGGCAATCATCTGCAAAAGGTTGGGGGATGATTATGCGAGACCTTGTGCAGCGTGGACGAATGCAGGAGAATGCGGATGATGATGACGTTGACGAGGGGGGCAGGGAAGGATGATGAGGATGAGGAGGAGAGGGAGGAGGGGGAGGACGACGACGACAAGGAAGACGAGACGGTCGGCCGGGAGAGGAGGAGAAGAAGGAGGAGGAGGAGGACAACGCAATGTAGGAGGAGAAGGAGGAGGAGGAGGTCAACGACGACGACAATGAGGACGACAAATGCGACAAGGCAGACAAGGAGGAAGAGGAGGAGAAGGAAAAGAAGGAGGAGGACGACTGTGCGAAAGGTCGGCCGTTGGGGACCCTCTTTGGGCACGACATTTCTGATGCAGCGAGGCGATGTGGCAGGGGACGGCAAGGAAGACGACCAGGCTCGACCCAAAAGGGTGTTTTGGCGCTTTCGTGGACCGTGTTCGTGTCAATGTCGTTTCGCCGCAAAGGCAGATCGAAGACAGAACGAAGGACACCGAACACAACACAGACACGAGCCCTGGAGGACCAGAGGCATGTTCTGACGAGATGGGGAGGATATTCGACCACGCGCAGCCGAACACGAGACTGAAGGCGACTCTGATGTTTGCGGTGAAGCAGCTCTGCGTTGGGGGGGGGGGCGGGGCGTCCTCTATCATACTATTGTTTTTCCTTTCACGGTGATTCCTACTCTTCTTCCTCTCCCCCTATTCCTACTCCTACTCCTGCTCCTCCCACTCCTCCCTCTACTACTCTTCCTACCTCTCCCCCTCCTACTCCTACGCCTCCTGCTCCTGCTCTTCCTACTCCTACCCCTCCTGCTCCTACTTCTCCTGCTCCTCCTACTCCTACTACTCCTCCTACTCCTCCTCTTCCTCTTCCTTCTACTCCTACGTACTCCTCCTCCTCCTCCTCCTCCTCCTCCTCCTCCTCCTCCTCCTCCTGCTCTCCCCATACTACTCCTTCCGCTCCTCCCCGTCCTCCTCCATTCACCCGTCTACTCTTGAGATAACCCCTCCTCGCCGCAGCATCAGGCCTGTCTGTGGGGCGGGCGGGCGTCTCGCTTGAGACCCCACCGCGTGTTGTGACTCGCCAGCCTGAAGTGTCCAACTGTCACCACAGATCTAGGGCGGGTCGTGTGCAACACGCGGGACA
>CAUYUJ010014080.1:193442-223217 GCA_963575745.1 Prorocentrum cordatum
AAAACCAACGCTGGGGTCGGCACGACACGAACCTGCCGTAGGTGTTTTCGGATTCCCAGAACCCCATCTGCTTCAAGCGCCTTCCTGCTTCAAGGATCGGTCTGCTTTTGCTGCGTGCTGCTACTCTCTGGGCGGGCCCGAACCCAATCTACTTTATCCGCCTTCCTACTTCATGTTTCTACCCACTTCTTCCGACCGGTGGGTATTCCCGAAGAGATTTTACAGTTCGCTCGAGTCGATCGTGGATGGTCGACCCCGTGGCCTGGCGAGGGCCCCTCGCAGGCAAGGGACGACCAAAAACCTCCCGTCGTGCGAAGGCAGCATGTCGGGAGGTGAATTATGTGTCGGCACTGGTATTTTCGCGGTCGACAGCCGGCTGGATTCTGGGCGAATCCAGTTAATCCCGACTAATCCTGCTTGATCCGGCTGAACCCTGGCTTGATCCGGTGACGTGGCCTTCCAATCGAGCTTCATCGCCCTGAGTCGTTCCAGCGAAGACCTCCCAGGAGTTGCTTTCTAATTTCCTCCAGGAGGGCGGCGCGAGGCCCAGGAGGGCGCGAAAATTACTGTGCCTCGCGCCTCGCGGGGCGTGATGCGCGACATTGGGTGACTTAGCCTGGGAACGGCCCCCCCACCGGGAACATAACAAATGGGCAGGAGCGTGGTTGCCCGTTGGGCCCGGCCCCCCCCCCCTCCCCACACGGCAGCTCGTGTTCTGAAGCTTGTTTCGTTCGGTGTGCGAACCACAGCTCTGAACAGAGCACCGACTACTAGAATGATTCAGAAGTGGTTTGAGGCATGCCTACCCCTGCAATTGCGATGGCGTGTCAGCGTCAGAACATTGACGACACTAGGGCCCAATCAGCGAGCGTGCGATACCTTTGATGTCGGGCATGGTAGATGAATGTGGTTAGAATGGTGAGATGGACATGGCATCATTGAAGATATTGTGCCATGTTGTGTGGAAAAAGTCGGTGAGGTGTTCGAGGAGATTACCGTTGCGTCCGAGGAGGGGGTGGCGAACGCGGTCCGACGACCTTTGCAGCAAACGATAGATCAGTTGCAATTGTTTGCAGACGTGTTTCCCCCTTCATCTCGTCTGCCGCTTGGTCGATTTGTTTTAGGGGCCCTACCATGCGCGGCCGCGTCCGCGCGAGGGCCGTGCTGTCGTGGCACATGGCGCACGATGTGCAATTAGCTGACCAGCGCGCGTTCGCCGCGTTTGCATTCCAGTCTCACGCGCAACTACCCGTTGTCAACACACGAGGAGGTCGCAGGGGTGGTGAGAAACGGCAGCAGCACGGTTTTTCATTTCAGGTGCACACTTCCACCATCCAGAGGGGATTTCCCGTCCCACGAGTGATTACACATCGGCATCTTTTTTCAAGTCGCAGTCGCGGCATCATTCCGAGTGCGACTTGTCGCATCGCAGTTTGCGGTCCCTCTGGGTTGCAGGCATAGTTTCGCATATGCAATCCATGTTCTGCCTGGTGGAATTAGCGGCAAACCGCGGAGACTCTGGTATCATCAACACGCAAGTTCCCATGAAGGTTGAGCAGGAGGGTGGATATCCCGGTCATTTGGGGGCCAGCACGGGGCCAGTTTGGGGTTGTTGCTTTCGCATCTGCCAGAGCCCAGTCGCATCCGCAGGAGGAGGAGGAGGAGGAGGAGGAGGAGGAGGAGGAGGAGGAGAGTAGAAGGAGGAGGAGAAGGAGAGTAGAAGGAGGAGGAGGAGGAGGAGGAGGAGGAGGAGGAGGAGTAGAGTACAAGGATATTGAGGCGCGATGCCCAGATGATTAATTCCTTGGTGTGCCGCCTGATAAATGACCGAGCAGGTATCACAAGTTGGCCGGCCACCTTTTTTTCTACGTTGATGTGGTTCTCCGCTCGAGAAAGGAATCTCGAAGAAAACCACATAAACATAAACATATTTGTTTGGCGCTCCGCGCGGATTTCTTTGATCCGCGCCTGGGCCTGGGCCCCCCAGCGGCGCCTCCGGCCCCGGCTCTGGCGCGCGCTGCGCGCGCCAGGGAGGACGGTCCAGCGCGGATCCAAGCAATCCGCGGTGAGCGCCAAAAGTTCCCAAAACAGCTTGCTGAACGGGGTGCTGTTGTGATAGAAGCTAACTCCGGCCGAGGGAAGCCGAAGCAGAGACATCCTTACAACAATTTGATGGTCCGGGCCGTTTCGCTTCAGACATCCTCACAACTCTCGTTTCTGAGTTGGCCAGGATTGGCCGTTTCGCCTGAGACATCCTCGGAAAGTTTCGCTCCGGGACGCCGTGCGAGAGGTGGTCCGGGCCGTTTCGCTTGAGACATCCTCAGAACTTTGAGCCCCGAGGTGCCGTGCGAGAGGTGGTCCGGGCCGTTTCGCCTGAGACATCCTCGAAACTCTGAGCTCTGAGATGCCTTGCGCGAGGTGGTCCGGCCCGTTTCGCCTGAGACATCCTCGAAACTCTGACCTCGGAGATGCCGCGCGAGAGGTGGTCCGGCCCGTTTCGCCAGAGACATCCTCGAATTTCTGAGCTCTGAGATGCCCTGCGCGAGGTGGTCCGGCCCGTCTCGCTTGAGACATCCTCGCAACTCTGAGCTTTGAGATGCCGTGCGCAAGGTGGTCCAGCCTGTTTCGCACAAGACATTCTTCCCAGATGACGCGCAAGAGGTGGTCCAGCCTGGGGGCCCAGAAGACCACATGTTACATATCCTCCCTGGGACCCTGGGAGCCCCAGGAGGCCCCAGAGAGCTCCAGGAGGCCGCAGGACGCCCAGGACAGGCTCCCCCCCTGGACCTGGCCCCAGCTCCCCTCGCCCCCTGGTCCTGGCACTGGATCCAGCCTACCCCCTGGTCCCGGCCCCAGCCCCCCGTCGAAACAAACATTCGAGCAGGTCCCAATCGACAACCGCTGATTCAGCACCAGGGCGCCCTGACCCCACCTGCCCCTCCTCCGTCTCCTCCTCCTCCTCCTCCTCCTTCTCCTCCCCCTCCTCGTCGTCCTCCTCCTCATCCTCATCCTCCTCCTCTTCCTCCTTCTCCTCCTCCTCCTCCTCCTCCTCCTTCTCCTTGTCTCCTGGATGCCCCCACCTGCGCCTCCTCCTCCTTCTCTCTTCAAATGTGCTCCGCTTCCCGACGCTCGCAGACGGCACACGAGGCGTGCACGAGGGCCCCAACGAGCCCCAAGGCGGCGCCAAACCGGCCCAAGAGGCGCCAAGACGGCCCGCAGGGTTCCAAAACGGCCGCATCACGCCCACCATTGCTTCATTCTGCCCACGAAGCATTCAAGACGCCCCAAGGAGGCTCCAAACTGCACTCCGAAGTAAATCGCCGCAGTGAGGAGAAATAGAAGATGTTCAATAGTTCTCATTGCTTTCTAATTGATCCTCTGCTCCGCTCCCCGACGTGCGGAGACGGCCTGGGAGGCATCCACGAGAGAGCCCCCGCACACCGCGAGAAGGCTTGCTTTGAGCCTCCGCATTCCAAAAGGGTTTTACACGCGGCCGAGGAGCCCCAAAAGGCTTCCCAAATGATCCTCGACATCCCGACAATGCCCTACAGAGGCCTCCACGACGGCCCCTATTTTGCCGCAACCATCAGGTTCCGGAGAGCCCTGTGGGAACGTGATTCTCGTCGCCCCCCATCGAAACAGGAGATTCTCGATATTTCAAATGAGCCCCGCCACACCGAAAGGGGCTCACAGGGGCCTCCACGAGGACTCCCACGCGGGCGCGCTTGCAGGTTACCGGGGGGCCTTTCAGGAACCTGATTGTCGTCGCCCGTCCCGCAGCAGGAAGTTATCCAACATATTCTGGGGTTTTCCTTCAGAGTCCCCTCAGAAAATGATCTTGGCAGCTAGTCCAAAGAAGACACGGCGAGGAGGAGGATAACTGGCAAGTCGTATCATCAGGTATCCTGTTTTGTTCCTGGCATCCTGGGTTCGGACATCCTCGGTGCTATTCTAGAGTAAGCTCGAGCCGAAACTCGCATGTAGGACGCGTGTTTCTAGTGTGTGTGTGTATATACACACACGTGTATCTGTATACAGGACATATATAACAATGTGCATATACCCACACACGCATGGCACATATATTTAGAAAGACATACAAATGTGCGATGCAATCTTTGTGGTGCAAACTACGTGGTAGAGCTACGCACTGTGAACCAGTTGGGGTTTTAGCTACGAAGGGCTGTATACGTGGTGCAACATCTGTGATGCAACTAGTTTTTCCAAACTCACTTGTTGTCAACTCCATCCCCCGCGCAATCATCGCACCCTTCCGCCCGCAACTTCGTTTACAACATCCATGCGGCTGCGATTGCGGTGGCTGTTTGGCCATGTTTGGCGCATTTCTGCGGTCGCGCTGACGCGCACGTGCTCGTGCGCAGAGCGGCCAGCTAGTTTGGCACAGCCGATGCGGTCTCGATAGCGTTTGCCGATGGCAATGTCCGGGCGCGTGTCCGAGACCATTCTTGTGAGCGGGCGACGCAATTCGGGTCGGTGATTCTGGCGGGCGTGGTATCATGATGACGTCAACAATGGCGGCACAGATGATGTTGTAGCGAGAGTTGCGGCGATGGTGTTTATGATGTTGATGATGATATCGACGGCAAGACAATGACGGCGCCGATGCGGTCAACGCCGATGACGATGTTGATGTCCATGTGTTGATGATGAAGTTGGTTGAATGATGGTGGCGGCAATTGCGGCGATAATCGATGACGATGACGTGATGCGGCGGCGCTGGTGAGGGTGATGGTGAAGACATGCGCGCGCGGAAATAACCATGGCACGGTACTGGTCAACAAATCGTGGGGTGCTATTACGTAGTGAGGAGTTGTATCTTGAAATGTTTCGAACACCAGTGGTGTTGAAACGAGTTCGACATGTTGACGTGGCGACGCGCTTGCTATGCGTAGGTTGGAGATATGTGCACACATGGTATATTTGGAATGGGTTCGCTTTGTGCGCGCGCGTGTTGATTTAGTGTTTTCTCGCAATGAATTATTGCAGAGCGACCTTCTGCGAGAAGCGACTGCGCGCCTGCGAGATGTGAGCTCATATGGTAAATTAACGACGGGGCAGACTCATATGTAATCTTCCGCGTCCCATTGGGTACCGCTGCGTCCGGGGGGGGGATGTTCCTTGTTATAAATGATCACAAGAACGCGACCAGCCACAATCACAATCATACGAATAATGATACGAGTAATACGAATACTAAAACTTTGTGGTGCAAGCTACGTGGTGCAGCCAGCGCACGAGGCGCCCACCAGGTGCCAGACGGGCGGCCACCTGGCGCGAAAGCCAGGATACCCGCGCCAGCGCCCGAGGCGCCCGTGGGCGGCCACGGGGCAAACATGCCAGCAACCCATGCCAGCACACGAAGCGCCCGCAGGCGGCCACGGGGCAAACAGCGCACAAGAAAGAACGCCGTAACTGTTCATTGTTGGCGCTCCGCGCGGATTTCTTGGATCCGCGTTAGGCTCTCTCGGCGGCGCCTCTGGCGCCGCCCCTGGCGGTCTCCGCGCACCAGGGATGGTGGTCTGGCCCTGATCCAAGAAGTTCGCGCGGAACGCTAACAATGCATGTTTATGATGTTGGTTCTTCTTGTAGAACATTTGGATCCCCATGCGAACGAACGACTGGAAAATCGAGGAAGAGCCTCTAAGCGCAAGCGTTGTTCGGGGAAGGGGGAGGTCAAGGGAGGTTGCCGTCCAGTAGCGTCCGCGGATCGCCGATGCGGCGGATCGCGGCAACGAGCGGGTCTCTGCTGCAGGCACGCTTCCGGTTGGAAACCGACCTCAACATGCCTCCGCCCATCCTCCGTGCCCCACCCCCCCTTCTCCCTCGCCTCATCCTCCCTCCCATCCTTCCTCCTGAAACTCTCCAGCCTTCAGATGCTGTCCAGGAGGCCCCCTCGTTCAGGCCTCGTTCAGGGAACGCCGAACATTGCCGTCGCCCTGGACCTGAGTACACCCACGTCATTCTTTTGGACATGAAGCAGAAGGAAGAGGAGGAGCAGGAGCAGCAGGAGGAGCAGGAGGAGGTGAGGAGAAGGAGGAGTAAGAGGAGTAAGAAGAGGGGGGAGGGAGGAGGGGGGAGTGGGAAGAGGAAGAGGGAGGATGGTGGAGGAATAGGAGAAGAGGAAGTGGAGGGGAGCGGGGAGGAATAGGAGGAGTTAAAAGGACAGAAGGTGAGGGAGGGTGGGGTAATAAGGGGGGCAGTGTGCAGTGCATGCGTTTGGGGCAGTCCCGCGCATAGGGACAGCATGGGCGGCCCCCCAAGGTCATGCTTCTCCAGATGCTCGCGACCATCAACACGTGCGCGCTGATGATGACCGAGGACCGGGGAGGAGCAAAGGGAGGACTGGCGGGAGGAGGAAAGGGGCGGGACTGGGGCAGCCCTCGCCTGTCTCCTCATCTTGTTCGTTCTATTCCTACTCCTCTCCCTTCCTCCTCGGGCCGTAGCCGTTTTGTCTCAAGATGGCGTATCTAAGGACCGTCACCACCAGAGCTGCCACGGGTACCTTGTCGTCCGAGGCTAGCTTTCGGTCGGGCGTCCGGCGCGTGCGCTGCCGAATCGCGATGCTGCGAGGAGGTGGCGGGGCGAGCAACGACTGGCGGAACTGACCAAAGGATCCGAGGAGCGGCAGCTCTCTTCCTCGCAGCAGCTATTTGGTGTGCGGCTGCGGGCGATGGAGGCGCTGCCACTCAATAGGCAGTAGGGAGGACAGATGCCATCGTGGGACGAAGCTGGCCATGGCCGCCTTGGTCCTCCCTGGCACCTCCACAACAAGGACAACGGGCACAGCGACGGACGCGACGCTCAGACAGCTGGACTGGAGACGGAAGCAGCCCCCCAACCAACGACGTGAGCTTGGTGGAGCTCGCGGCCAAGAAGCACGCAGCCCTGGGCAAGGACGGCCCAACAAGAGCAACCTACGAGGAAACCTGGCCCGCACTGGCGGCAACCCAGCCATCTGCAGCTGCACCGCTGTGTGTGTGTATGTGTGTGTGCCACGAACAGTCGAGGCCGCCACCAGGAAGCTGGACGAGACTCAGAAGCTCACGGGAAAGCCCGCGGTGTCGATCGAGAACGCCAAGCAGCATTTGGCCGACTGCGAGAAGAAGCTCCTCGACCACACCGCAAACGTCCAAGAAGCAGAGGAGGAGCTCTTGGTCGGCGAGCCCCGGGTTTCGTGGCTAAAAGAAGGACCCAAACACTCCTGGCAGACGACGAACGCGAACCAGACGACTTCCACAAGTGTGCCGACACGGACAAGGACACATGGAGGCAGGCCGCACTCACGCTGGAGAGCATGGCCCAAACCGCAGCCGACCATGAAGCAGCAACCAACAATTTGAGCTCAAGGCGGACACCGGAAAGCATCAAGAAAAGCTGCGGGCGATGGAGTAGGCAACGACTCAGAGGCGATCCGACCAAGCTGCAACCGGAGAAGGCGAAGCAGCTGGATAATACGAACGGCAGTCAAGTCGAATCATAATCAGCACCGACAGAGCCAGCCGCAGCCAGGAAGCAGGAGACGATGCAAACGGGGCGGCGGCAGCGCCATACAAAGGCAGAGGTCCAGGCGGAGGCGCCGAAGCAGAAGCTTGCATGGCCAGGGTCGACGCTCACGCCTTTGACGCCCGAGCCAGGGTCGCCGACGCCGAGACGGCCGAACACCAAGCGGCGGAGCAAGAAGCAAAGCCGACAGGAGATTAAAGATGTCAAGGGGGGAGAAGAAGCCTCGCCGCACGTTCCACATCGACTTGCCCAACGTCACCGCCCTGGGCCCCCAGGCGCAAGGCCGTCCCAGCGCCGCGCTTGAATCTGGAAGCGGGGCTCGTGGAGGGGGCCGGGCGGGCCCGTCGGCGCCCGGCCCGGCCGCCGCGCACTCGAACGGAAGGGGCGCCAACGAAAACAGGGCCCCCCTCGCCCACCTCGGACCCTTGATGGGGCGCGGGGGAGAGGGGGGGGGCGGGCTCGGCGGCCAGCGCCTCCGCCGAGCAGCGCAGGGGGGCCCTCCCCCCCCCGCGGCGGGGGCGCCCTCTGGGTATCAGGGCAGCGCCGAGCAGCTCAGGGCGCCCGACCCAGCCGCCGCGCAGTCGATGGGAAAGCCCACCTCGGGCCCGCGACAGGGCATGTGGAGGAGGGGGGGGGCCAGCGCCTCCGCCGAGCAGGGCAGGAGGCCCCCCTGCCCCCTGCGACGGGGGCGCCCCATGGGAAGCAGGGCAACGCCGAGCAGCCCGGCAACCTTGAAGATGGTGGCGATGGGAACGAGCACGGCGGCCCCATCGACAACGGCCCCCGCTTCGACACCGCGGGCCGACCTTGTCTGTCTTGCGAATTTAGGCGGAGACAGCAGGCAGGACGGGCCCCGCCGAGACCCCGCGCGCTGACTCGAGGGAGGCTGGCCGAGAGGGCGGCGAGGGATCCTTGTTCGCCGAATCGGCTGGAGGGCCTGAGGCGGGTTCAGCGCCAGCTTCAGCGACGCTCGCGACTGGGGCCGCCGCGCAGGGCGGGCCAGATGAGGGCGCCCGCGCATTTGCCCCGCAGCAGACGGCAGCGCCAGCAAGCATGTCGCGCGCCCGCGCGCCAGGCGCGCCGCCGAGTGGCGCGCCCTGGACTTATTCGGCGGGCTCAACTCGGGGGGGGGGGGGGCGCCCCGGGCATCTAGCCGCGCCGCCGAGGGGCTTTCCTTGGACCTGGTCGCGACCCCGGCCATCGAACCGCCCCTCCCCCCTTTTCCAAGCAGAACCGTGCGCGTGGCAACTGGGCGCAGACTAGAGGGATGGAGAGGGGTGCCCTGCCCCCGCCAGCGCGCTGCACCTCGGACAAGGAGGACCTCGACCCATTCGCCAACATTGCCGATTTCGACAAGGATTCTGCGTGGAGGATCCAGACAGCGTCCGAACACGAGTAGAACGCATACATCCAGAACTCCGCGATGAAGTGGAGCGCGCATGGGGCCCAGGATCTAGGATCGCCAGGGGAGGGCGGTGCATGCATGAGACGAGTGGGCGAAGTGGCGCATCGACTACCCCCGGGCAAGACTCGCCCAGGAGCGTTGCGCGCCACTCTCCTGGCGATTGCAACCCATATCGACCCGACACCTAGCCGCCGACATCTGCGTCGGGGCGCCGTGTGGCGGTTCTGTTGGGGGGAGATAGTGCATCTGGCATAATGGCGCACGCAGATATTTCAGGGTTGAAATTGCTGGGCAGCGCCTCCCCCGCCCGCGCGCCCGCCCTCGCGCGGCTGCTGGCGAGGGGCGAGCGCGTCCGAGCAGACCTGCGGGAACCGCGAATACGGAAAATCGACAGGGGGGCGCAGGCAGGGGGGGCAGCGATCACCGAGGGCAGTCCGAATATAGCTTGCACGCCCAGAGCCAAGAGAGTGGAGGAGGAAGAGAAGACCGAGACAGATATTCAGAGGCAGCATGGCCCCATGACCAGCAGCCCAGCAGCAGCAGAAGGCCGGAGACGCGGCGCGCCAGGAACGGGGGAAGCCAATCGAGCAGCCAGGCAGAATCGAGGAACAGAACAGGCACTGCCGCCTCCTCGACCAGTTCTCGGACATTGCAGCGGGCGCGCTGACGAACCCAGGGATCCTTGACAATGCGAGAGGGGCGCTGAACACGGCCGCGTGCGCCCTGAATAAGCCGGTCAGGAAGGCCCGCGCCCGCTGCGACGCGACTGCGGGAAATGCCCAGCAGGTGCGCGCCGGCGCCAAGAAGGCAGAGCGCGCCCACCTATGCAGAAGCCGCGGGCCACGACGGGCGCATAGTCAACCACCCGCAGCAGCTGGTGGACCTACGGAAGCAAGCGCGAGAAAGCCGGCGGAATAGACAACGACAGGCATAATGATACACCCATGGAGTTGGCCAGTTTGAGAAGCAGCAGCCCATCAGGAGAATGGCCAGGGCACCCTCGGCGGCGAGGAGATTATCTCCATCGTCAAGCACCTGGAGCACAACGTGGGCCCGGGGTCGGACTGGTGGCGAGCGGCAGAGCTCAATGCCATAGCAAGCGGCGCCTGGAGCTCTTCGTGAACCTCCTGAGTGAAAGCGAGCAGAAGGTGTCATGGCCATGGGAGTTTTACTTCACCCTGGAGTTGCTGCTTGACGAAAAGTCAGAAGTGGGCGGGGAAATACCAAGAGTGCCCACGTCCGTGCCGCGCGGGATCTGGGGCGTAGCCAGACGCGCGAACATCGCAGCATGGATCATATCAGCAGCGGGTTTCTGGGGCACAGCAGCAGCGCGGCCATCGCCGCGAAGGGCGATGATGCGCGGACTGATTAGCGCGGAAGCCGCAACGTAGATGGGATTTCACGCCGCAGGGCCCAACCACGACGCAGCCAATTTCCACGACAGCCTTGCGCTGGAGTGTCTGGTAGACAGAGCAGTCGAGCAAAACTGCTCGACTCGCCCTCTGGCCGCGGCGGTGCATGTGCCCCTGGCCCCGACGACGATCATGGCTCGCAACATCTTCCCAGGCATCTCGGCCCCATGCATCCGCGCGGTGGCGGGGCGCGGACGTGCCGCGGACCTGGCGCGGCCGCTGCTGCGCATGAAGTGGACGCGGCCCGCAAGAACCAACATGTCGTCGTCCCACAGCAGCACCAGGACGACCTCGCGCTGCAAGTGGAAGGCGACAGGAGGGAGGTGCTAGCCACGGCGCGGAAAGTAGCAACGGCGGTGCACCGCGATTTCGCCGAACTGAGCGCCCCGATATCGGGGCAGATGTCGGCGATGGCCGCCGACGCAGGTGCTGGAGGAGGACATCGCGACCACCCTGGAATCCCTCGGCACGCCCAACAAGCAGCCAGGGGCGGTAAGGGACCTAGGAGTGGACCAGGGACTGGGCACCACACAGAGACGACCTACGCACCAGGCAAGGCCACTCAAGGCGCAGCAGGGAATCGACAGGCCCAAGAAGGTGGTCAAGACAGGCGCAGGAGAGGCAGCCACGGCGCACGCCGCAGGAGCCTATAGCCATTGGAATACACTGCCCCTCTGTTCTGAAGCAGTTGTATAGGAGGGGTACAGAGGACAGGGTGTTATACAGCTTGGAGGAATTCGTGAATTCAGCGTGGGTCGGGCTTGACGCGCCTCGAAGACAGCGCGCGCACCCGAATCGCAAGCATATAGCTATATGCGAACCCAGTGCAGTTTGCTTCCCGTCGTCGCCCTCGCCCACGCTCCGTTCCCCCTCCTTTTCTCCCCCCCCCTTGGATGGTGTCAAAAGCGTCCGCGGCTCGGGCGGGGGAGTGCCCCTTTCCACCTCCCCCATTATTCCTCGTTCCTCTTTGCCTCCCTGCCTCGCCGTCCGTCGTCCAACTTCGCATTCCTTCCTCTTCCGAAAAGTGAAGTCCCTGGTGCAGCGTGCAAGGTGTGATCTGTGTACACAGCTTGTGTCTTTAACTGTGTATTTTCGTGTGTGGGCCCACTGTCTACGCAGATCGTGGTGTGATCTGTGCACGCAGATCTGGTTCCCATCTGTGTATATGGAGTGTGTCCTTCGCGGGTGGTGTTGATTGGGCGGGGGCATTCACGTTTCTCGTTCGGCTGGTCCAGGGGGGCGTCGTACGCGGTCGAAATGCACAGCTCGTGTCTCTAACTGTGCATGTTGCGCGCCGCTCGCTGGAGTGGTCACTGGGCGGGAGATTCCGCGGGTCGCTCTGCTGGTCCAGCAGGGGGCCGTGGTCTGGGAGTGCAAAGGCGCGGGGCGGGGTGGGGATGGCGGGCCGTGGGAATGAAGAGGCTCGATAGGGTGGGGGCCAAGGGGCCGGGGATGAGAGGGATTGGACGCGACGGGAGGAAGTGGGCCCAGGAGAAGCTGCATCATCGGCGTCAGCATCACGAGGGCGAGGCAGGTGGGGGGGGCAGAAAGAGGGGGCATGATTTGCATTAGGGCGCGGAGGATGGGAGGAGGGCAAGCACGCGGACGACGGGGGAATTCATCCGGCGGAGGAGGACGACGAGGAACGACATGAACTGGCACATGGGGGGTGACAGCGTGGACGAGGGGCCTGATGAGGACTGGGGGTAGTCGAAGGGGCATGAGGAGGGTGGGGCCACAGCGAAGGGATATTGGGAGGAGGCGGGGGATGGGGCAAGTTCGAGGCGGGCGCCAGCAAACGCATAGTTGAACAGTGTTTTGCGTGTCCGTGCACCCCCCAGAACACAGCGACCGTTGACAGAACTTCATGATATGGGCAGTCGTGCGCCACGTGCTTCCAGGCCGAAGTCTCGACGAGTCCACAACGCCCCCTGGCGTCGCGTTGATGCCGCCCCGATTTGCCAGACCGCATATGCACATATCGTCATGATATGAGTTTCAACGTCTGTTTCATGACCCTCTTCTATAGTAACAGACCCACGTTGGAATTCAATCTGGTCAGCAAGGATGGGGCGCGCACACGCGCGGCATCGCTCCGGCGGAAGCGCGCCAGATGAGACACCAAGGCTGCCTTGCTGACGGGAGGGCGCAAGGCAGGGAGAGGCGCATCCACCGCCGCCCTCATCCAGCGCGGCCCGCGGGAGTCAGCCAGGAGGGCCATGCGCGACCAGATCCAGCAGTTCTGGCGCGCGGTGCCTGGCCGCAGGGGCGGGTTGAAGCGCTTCCAAAGGACGGCGAGAGTTGCGCACCAGGTGCGCGCCATTGATCCGAGCAACAGATGGCGCCACGTCGCGGGGTCCACGGCAGGGGTCATCGCTCAACTCCTGGGCCCAGGAAGTGAGGCAGTGCAACTCCACGGGTGGGCCAAAAGGAAGTGTGCCAGCCTTGACATGGACGACAGCAATGGAGTTCAGGGGTGGCCAAGGGCTACAGGACGGAGTAGAACAGCACCAGCTGCAGCGGCTTCTCCGCAGGAGAAGAAGCACTGCCCAGCATGCGGAGGCAGCCATGTTGGACGCCATAGCTGTAGGAGGCAGCTGGGCATGGGCAGCGGGGGCGGCACGTGCCATTTCCAGAAAAAGGTAAATCAGCATGCGCCAGATGCGGGACATAACCTGCGACATCACAACACCAGTATTATACGTGCCGGTCGAACGAGGCGACGGGCTACTTCGACAGCGACAACATTGCAAAGGAAGCAAGAGAGGCGCTGGCGCAGCAGAAGCACGCAGGTTCAGGTCGAGAGGCAGCCATCCGAGGGAGCGGGCGCCACATGTCGACCTCGAAGTAGACGGGCAGAACGCCGCGCAGATTTGCTTCGCGATCGCCGACGCCCAGGGGGCCGCGTTCCAGGGCGACAAAGTCGATGCCAGCTAATCTTTCACAGATGGATAGGAAGAGCGGGAGCCACGTCCACATGTCCAAGACTGAGAAGATGTGGGTGGCCAGTGGCGGCCATGGACCCAGCCGCGCGAAGGAAACCGGCACTTCGCAGCGGCATGGTATTGCACCATGCGGGCGCCGCGCACAACTCCAAGGTCAGAGCCCACGACGACGGGCACAGCGATCGAGCGAGTCAAACCAGCACCAGGAGGCACCCTCAAGGTCATCAGCGATTGCGCGTGCGCCCAGTACGCACTCAAGCAGCTGCAGGACCCAGAGGGCCAGGACTACCGTTGCTCCAATCACGATCTGTGGCTTGTAGTCAGGAAGGAGCTGCAGCGCAGCCGGCACCCCGCGATCCAGCACCACATGCCCAGCCATACGCGGAGCACCCATGGGGATCTGGAGAAGTGGGACGGGCCGACATTGTGGGCAACGAGCAAAGAGCTCGCAGATTACTGCGCGGCATGAGGAGCCGAACAAGGAGCACTCGATCCACGGAGAATCGAAAGGCAGCAAGTCTCCAACCATGTTACCACGGCGGCGCAATACCGCTTGCTCAGCATCGGCATGGGGGCGGCGGCCGCGGACCCCTGCAAGGTAGGCGCGGGCCCCTGCAAGATAGGCCGACGGACAAAGGCCCCAAGGAGAAAGTTCTGCACAGTCAAGGAGGCAGCATGAGCGCAAGGACACGAGCTACAGAAGCTACACCCGAGATGGCGGCGTACAAGATGCCAATCGGCGGCAGAGCCGGGACAACCAGTCAGGCAATGGCTAGAAGCAGTCAGGCAATTTCTAGAAGTGGCTGGAGAGTGCCGAGGAGCGCTGGGCCTCATCAGAGGCGAGCGCAGAAACGCGAGGCCCAACCACGCATCCATCCAGATACGCAAGAGGCTCATCCAGGAGCCCCCCAAGACGCAATGCCTGAAAGGATGGATTGGGGGCGGAAGATGTGGACGCACCAACAATTTGCAGGATCGCCACAGCTGCATCGCTGCAGGAATGGCGAGAAATCGTTGCACGCCATGCCAGCCGCCCACTACGGGAGGCCGGCGGGGCATCGACCGCATGCGCAGCGGGGGAACCGCATGGGGCAAGGAGGAGATCTACGCTTCCGACGAGCAGCCGCGCGAAGAACCGACCGCGGTAAACGTCGCCCACTTCCAAGGGCTGGGGCCAGGCAGCAGCCAGGTGATCGAACCGGCAGAAGAAGACGCACAGCCATCCAATATGACAGTCCTGACCGCCGAGGAGGCGCCGCGCCCGCAGTCGGCCAGCGAGGCCAGCTCCAGACTAGCCGACCACATGGAAGGCGAAGCGGGGCCGTGGATGAACACAGTAGACAGCAGGGTGTGGGATGAGTACCAGGACAGGTTGGAGCGGTGCAAGCCATGCGCAATTGGAACCACCATGAGCGCACGGTACCAGACGAGACTGAGAGGTGACGGGCCAAGATCAAGAGCCTCACCTCACCAACGGCCGAGAGACGTCTGCGAGGAGGCGCGGATAAATGCGGGGAGATTCAGGCGAAGGCTGGTGGCCAGCACGCAAATTCTCCCGCTCGGCATCAGGCAGCGCGCAGCGACCGCTCGCCAGCATGCTTTCCATCGCCGCAGAGACAGCGCTCAGCGCAGCAGCCAACCTAGCAGCACGAAGAGCCCACAGCCCAGTCAAAGCGGAGGAGGCGCGCGCCTGGACGTCCGAGAACTTACGCCCATTGGCGCCGACATCGAGGCCGGCGACGGCGAGGAGGAGCCGCCTGAAATGGGACAAGGACAGGACGGGGGAGACGCGCGCCGAGAGGGGCCAATTGATGGGGCGACCGTCCTCCAGCAGACGGCGATGTCCAAGTTTCCGAGAAACCCGCCAGGACCATCGCGCCCAAATTTCAGAAAGTACGCGAGGGAAGCCGAGAATGAGAGCTCCGACCGCCAGCGAACCAACGCAAGGGAGACGGGGACCAACGCGCGGAGGTAGAAGAGGCATGGTTGGCGAGGCAGCAAAAGGAGAGGCGCGTCCACGCCGTGGCAGGGTGGTGGTGGCGCAGCCTGCTGGCGCAGTTGGCAGGCAGTCTGCGCGCCCTACGTCCAAGTCGCATTGCAGACGACAACATGCCAACCCCTGTTCAACGCCGTCAGGCCAGAGCAGGCAGCAGTTCCAAAGTCGAGCAGCAGAGGAGATCCGCTGCCTCGCCTGGCTCAACGGCTGCCAGATAGGCAGGCGCCCGAGGGGGGGAGTGGTGGAGGCCACGCGCCAGCGGCAGAAGGCGCAGGGAATTTCTCGGGCGGCACCTTGACGGGGCCAATAGCCCATGTCGGGCCTACGACGATGGCCGGGGCAGGTCATGGGCGGCCCTCGGCCATTGCCCCACGCAGAGCCCGAAGCGATGTAGCGGGTGGGGTCGCGTCCACCGGGGCGGCAGTCAACGCGGGCAGAGGCTGCCCGGGCGGGCGCCGCTCGGCAGATCCGCGGAGCTCTAGGGGACTGGCGGTCAGAGAGCTTAGCCAGGCACCCGCATGCAACCGTGGGATTGTCTCTCAGGTTGAACAGGCTGCGAGCGCTGGCGCGAGGCCGCCCCCATCGGCAGCGAGCGGGGCCTCTGCGCCAGGGCTGCAACCCCCGCGCGCGGCCAGACGCGCGGGGATCGCGTCGGGCCAGAGGCCGGCCGCGGCAGCGCCCGAGGAGACTAGGGCAGGGCTGGCACAGCAGCCATCCGAGGCAGAACCTGAGGAGACCACGGCAACACCAGATCAGAGGCCAGCTACGGCAGCGCCCGATGAGACTAGCGCAGCACCAGGGCAGCTCGCAAGGGGCGACGCCGGGCGAGCCGCGGCCCGCAGGCCAGCAGGCGCGAGACGAGGGCGCCTTGCCAGAGGCCAGCCAGGGCAGCGCCCGAGGAGGCCAGAGCAGTGCCAGGCCTGACGCCAGCCGAGGCGGCGCCCGACGTGACCTGAGCAGTGCCCGGGCAGACGGCCAGAGGAGGGCGCGCGGCGAGCCGAGGCAGGCAGGCCGCGCAGCCGTCTATCAGGCTTCTCCTCAAACGCTGAAGGCCCGTAGCTGCGCCTCATGGGCGAGGCAGAGTCCGAGGGGCCGCGTCGACAGGCGGCAGGCGTGCCGAGGGGCGGTCTGCCCAGAGGCGCGCGGGGCCCACTCTGTGCGCCTTGCCGAGCAGCTCGCGCCTTCGGCATCCAGCGCCATGGAGGGGGATCCAGCGCCGATCCAAGGAACCCGCGCGGATCTCAGAGTTTTTATATTTACGCTAGTGTTGTTCTCCTAGGACAGGCTCGGAGGGGAGGGCTCGAGGCTCGAGGTGGTCGGGCATCTGCGCCGCATCTCGGCGATGTTGCTCCGGAGTCTCTTCGCCGGCCTCGGCTCGCCGAGAGGGGGCGTTCATGGGGCGCTGCAGACCGTTCCGAGCGGCCGGCGGAGGCCCGAGGGTCGCGACTCGGATACCAGACGACGAGGGGCATTGTCGAGTCGGGCACGTCCTTCTACAGGAGGAGCATTCAAAAATAGTTAGGTCGGCAGGGGCGTTTTGCGAATATGTTGGGCAATCGTCAAAAAATCCGCCTGTAGGAGGACATGCCCGACCTAAGGGCACGGAGGGGCGTCGGCGCTGTCGTGGCCCTCTTGCGTAGCGCGTCCTCGCCGAGGAGGCCCCGATGGGGCGCGGCGGTGCGCGGCTGGGCGCCGCGGCGCCGCGGCGCCGCGCCGCCCGCGCAGCGGCGGGCCTGCCTGCCGCGGGCCGCGGCGGTCGGGCGCAAGCTTCGGGCAGGCCAGGACCTCTTGCACCGATGGGGTTAGGGTATAGGGGAACGAAGAAGGACATAAGCATCAAAACTCGGAGGTCCGCGCGTACCTCTGAGTTTTTTATTATTATTATTATTATTATTTTCGTGCTGTCATTCTTCGTTCCCCTGGCGTAAGTCCGGGACGTTGGTTTGCCCGCCTGCGCACGTCTCCACCTGTAGTGCTTTCGCTGGGGCTACAGATTACGGCCCGGCGCCGCGCCCGTCCTGGGAGCATCTCGGGGCGTCTAGGGAGCTTCGCTGGAGGCCTCCTAGGTTTCCCAACAACTGCCCGGCCTGAGTTTCCCGTGGTCGTGCCCGCGCTGGCGCCGTTGGGCTGGAGGGCACCGCTGGCTGCTCTTCGCGCTGGGGCGGCCGGGCGGGGCGCCCAGCCCCGAACCTTTGCGGCTGCTTCCATGGCCAGTGGCGCGCGTTTATGCGAGGGGGGTGCGCGCCACGCAGGTTTTCCCTGCGGCGACGCACGTGCCTTCGCTCGCGTGTCCGCGCGCGCCCGCGTCGTCGTGGCGCGCGAGTCCGGAAAGGATCATGTTTCATTTTGCAAGAAGCAGAAACAAATCCTCACAATGCTTGCTGAGACCTGGCAGCCTGACAGGGGGCGTGTGACGAAGCTCTCGGCGCAAACCTGGACAAGTAAACCAGCGTGCGCAGTGGTGGCGCTTTTGCGTAGTGCATTCCCCCCAGACATGCCCGCATCGCGGAAATTCACACGACGGCTGGTGTTTGGCATTCGTTTTCAGCCCCCAGGAAAGGGGGCCCTTGCCGAGCCCCAGGACCATCAAGCAAGTGCCCGGGATAAAAAACTGGCCATGGAGAAAGGGCAGGGGTTTCCGATGACATTATGATGAACAACACACAGCGTCGTGGCGTTCCTGCGCAAAGCGTTGGGAGGTGCAGGAGAAAATGCCGTTTTTTGCTCGGGCACCCCTCTTTCATCACTGTTCGTTCCCTCCTGCTCTCCGCCCTGAGGGAATGGCGCCTCGAGAGAAAGGGTGCCCCCGAATACTGTCCTTGCTTGCGGCCTCCCGTGGCCCTCCCAGGGCCACGGGACTGTCGGAAAACTGTTCGCGACGGAGAGCTGCCTTTTGGGCCAGCACCCGGGGCCCAGGACGCGTTCCCCTCGGGACCCCACCCTTTCATGCCCATGTTCCTTCCATCACCCTCCCTGGCATCGCTCGGACGTGTGCATTTTTTCCCCGGCAAGGACCCATCGACGAGCATCTCTGTTCCCCTTGCGAAACCCCCCAAAAAAAACCTGCACGACACCGAAGAAGGCACGACGGCGAGCCTCCCGCCGCTGCAGCTCCTCTCTGCAGTGGGGGGCCCATTTCAGGAAACGCCCTGCTCGCTTCCGGGGTGCCTGGGCTTCTCGGTCGTCGATGGTTTTGCGATGGAAGGCGTGGCTTTCCCACGCCAAGAATCAAGGGACGTCCTGGGATCTCGGGGTCGGGTTGCTTCTGCAAAGATTATTGTGGATTGGCCTCCAGTGCATCCCTGGCCTGCACAGAGCGGGGAACGGCCGCGCCAGGACAGGATGGGCCTGGCCGAGTCCTCCGTCATGGAGTGCGCGCGACCACTCTGGGCAGGGCTCCTCTGCAGCAGCGGCACTTAGCAGCGAGGCGGCGCGGAGGAGAGCGAGAGTGAGGATGTGGGGCGACAGTAGCGGACCACACTACAACATAAACATAACAACTCGAAGGTCCGCGCGGATGTTTCGAATCATCGGCGCTGGGGCCCCCTGGCGGCGCCTCCGGCGCCGCCCCTGGCGCGCTCCGCGCGACAGGGAGGGTGGTCCAGCGCGGATCCGAGGAATCCGTATGGACTTCCGAGTTTTTATGGTTATGTCATCTTTCGCTCCCCTAGTCAGAAAGACGTCGGTGAGGAGAGGGGGAGCAGGAGAAGCGAGGAGACAAATGAGCAGGGAGAGAGAGGCGAAGACAGCGGACGAGCGAGGAGGTGGAGGAGGAGCCCCTGCAAAAGGGAAAGGCATCCCGCTGCTGCCCTGTCGGGCCGAAGCGCCACAGTGGATGGCGCGCGGTAGGCTTTGCCAGTATGGCCCACGGGGTGCTCAGTTTGAGGATTAAAATGGCTTCGAGCTCGTGGTGAAGGGTCACCGGTGCCACTGTTGCTAAATGGAGTGCTCACCTGCGTGGTTGTTCATGGAGTTTGGGCTCTCTTGCGCTGAAAGAAGAATAGGAAGACAAAAAAAAAGTATGGCCCACGGGGTGCCTTCTGGAAGGCCCTGGGGCCTGGCGAGGGCCCCCACGGGCCGAGCGTGGCCCACAAAACCTCCCAGCGTGCTCTCTTCGCGACGCGCGCCTGCGGGGGGGGGGGCGGCGCCTGCAGGCCGAGAGTGGCCGAGTGTGCTCCGGCGCCGGCCTGGCGGGGTGGCGGCGTCGGCAGAGGTGCCCCGGGCCTCTGTTTTCTTCTCCTCCTCCTCCTCCTTCCCGACCGCCGTTTTTTTTGTTTTTTGTTTTTTTTTTTATTATTATTTTTGTTGTTGTGGTTGCTGTTGCTGTTGTTACTGTTACTGTTGCTGCTGCTGTTGCTGTTGTTGCTGTTGCTGTTGCTGTTGTTGCTGTTGTTTTTGTTGTTGTTGGTGTTGCTGTTGTTGTTGTTGTTGCTGTTGTTGCTGTTGTTGCTGTTGTTGCTGTTGTTTCTCGAAGGGGCACGACTGCCTCCCCCCCCCTGTGGAGGGTGGGACGCTCGCAGGGAAAAAGCAGACCTGGCGAGACCCATGTTAGGGGAGAGTTTCCCACTGCACGGGCGCAGTGCTTGGCATCGCTTGGCAGTGTTTGGCATTGAGGCACCCGGGGAGCGGTGTACGATTCGGCGCGCGGGCAGGATTCTTGTGTTATTGTTGTTGCTGCATGCTCGCCGAGTCTTCCGAGATGCCTTCAGGGTTCAGTCGGGCCTGTCCCCCTACAGGGGGTTTTCGACGAAAAGTAAAACAGATCCTCCAAAGTAAGATATTCCAAAAATAGCCAGGGGATTATGTTTTGAGTATTGTTTGACCTTTTCGGAGGCATTTTGGGGGTATTTTTTATTTTTCTTCGAAAATCCCCCTGTATGGGGACACGCCCGACTTAACTTTAGGCCGCCCAGTACTTGGTGTACGAGAAGTCGATATGTTTGTACGTTGCTAGGTGCCCATACGTTTTGTGCTTGCTGGTTCTAGATGGTTGGGCTTGACTTGTCCGTCACAGTGCGCGCCACGGCGCCGACTCTGAAGTCGCAGCAGTACCGTCGTCGTCGTCGTCGTCGTCGTCGTCGTCGTCGTCGTCGTCGTCGTCGTCGTCGTCGCGTCGTCGTCGTCTGAGGGCGTATGTCGATGCAGAGGTCGATGCTGTGCTGCTGCTCGCCTTGCAGGTCGGCAGTGGCCAATGTGTTTCCCTAGGCCAGCGCAGTTCTGTTGGTGTGGGGTCGGGTGATGTGTGCTGCCGTCGTGTGTAGCTGTGATGGTGGCGATCACGTCGCGGTGTTGGCGCTGCCGTCGTGGAGTACGTGTTGGGATACAGTACGGTGGGGGCGGTGGTTAAGGAATGTGCCCAGGAGGAGTCAGACACTGGAGGATTCCTTCTCTGATGAGGACGGCGGTGACATCCACAGCTGATCCACGATTGGAGTTTCACCGGCTTCTAGACATTGGCTTCTTGATCCAATGGTTCTTGTATTCAATGCCCTCACCGTAGCTGATGTGGTGGTGCGGTGCGTAGGTTGGTCCAGGCTGGGGGTGAGTAAGGTTGCCTGCCTTTGCTGGCAAGGCAACTTCTGTTGATGCTCATGCCGTTGGAACTGGCGGTCTGCCGTTGGACCACGTGCACTGTGGGCAGTCGCTGCGCCGCTGGCAGGTTCTGTCTGAGCGGCTGGTCTGAGTTCGAGGGGCCCGTGGTGAGATGTTGCAGTGTGGGATGCCGCACCGCTGGCCTCCCAGGTTAGACTGGCCTGGTGCTCGCGAGGTCCGCAGGCGAGGCTCGCTGGAAGCGCCGTGAGACGGCCACGCACTTGCGATCTGGCACGCGAGGTCGCGTTAAGTCACGCGCTCAGGTACAGCGTGCAACGGATCGTCCTGAGAGCTAAGATGCGCGCCACACGGTCTTTCGAGCACTCCTGGCTAGTCGGAAGTGTTGCTGCGACAAGTGCGGGGGCACGTGTGATTCCACGCCGCTAGGAGGAAGAGGCGGAGGACATGAAGAGCAAGAGTCTGGACATCTGGAGGAGAACCCGAGGGAGAACGGGATGAGGAGGACAGGAGGAGGACAGGAGGACTTTGAGAATCCAAAGGCCCGTTCACAAAGGCCTCGCTGGCTGGGGGGCATGAATGGGCCCCTGCCAAGAATAAAGCCGTTGCTGCCCCAGGCACCACGGCGTAGGCCGTAGATCCAGGAGCACCCGGAATTTCCGAAGTTATTCCCCCCTGTTCGGTCTATTTCTTCTCATTCCTCGTCCTCACCGTTCTCCTTTTTCCCCACATCCTGAGTGGGGTTCTTGTTTTCCCAGAACACCCTCTCCTTCCCACCCACCTCCCGCTCCATCTTCCATACAGCACAATATTATTCCTACCACACACACCATACCATACCATAGTTCCTACACACATACCATACCATACCATACCATACCATACCACACCATACGTACCATACCGTACCATACCATACCATGGCGTACCATAGCATACCATACCATATCACACCAATGCCACACCGTACCATACCATACCATACCTCCAGTACCATACCATACCATATCATACCATACCGTACCATACCATACCTACGAGGAGGGTATCCGAAAACCATACTATTTACATGGTTTCGTGCCCCTCCCACCCCTCCAGGGAGGCCCCGCCTGAGCGAGGAGGGTATCGGAAACCATACTATTTACATGGTTTCGTGCCCCTCCCACCCCTCCAGGGAGGCCCCGCCTGAGCGAGGAGGGTATCGGAAACCATACTATTTACATGGTTTCGTGCCCCTCCCACCCCTCCAGGGAGGCCCCGCCTGAGCGAGGAGGGTATCCGAAAACCATACTATTTACATGGTTTCGTGCCCCTCCCACCCCTCCAGGGAGGCCCCGCCTGAGCGAGGAGGGTATCCGCAAACCATACTATTTACATGGTTTCGTGCCCCTCCCACCCCTCCAGGGAGGCCCCGCCTGAGCGAGGAGGGTATCCGCAAACCATACTATTTACATGGTTTCGTGCCCCTCCCACCCCTCCAGGGAGGCCCCGCCTGAGCGAGGAGGGTATCCGAAAACCATATTATTTACATGGTTTCGTGCCCCTCCCACCCCTGCAGGGAGGCCCCGCCTGAGCGAGGAGGGTATCGGAAAACCATACTAGTTACATGGTTTCGTGCACCTCCCACCCCTCCAGGGAGGCCCCGCCTGAGCGAGGAGGGTATCGGAAAACCATACTATTTAAATGGTTTCGTGCCCCTCCCACCCCTCCAGGGAGGCCCCGCCTGAGCGAGGAGGGTATCCGCAAACCATACTATTTACATGGTTTCGTGCCCCTCCCAAGCGGGAAGCGGGGCCCCGCCAAAGCGAGGAGGGCATCAAGAAAATGGGTCCCACGAAACCGTTAATCTCTTTATGTGGGGAACTCCGTTAGCATAATTTCTCAGCATTCCCATCCTTCATTTCCGCCTCCTCTTCCCTCTCGTCATTCATGCTCCTCCTCAGCGTTGCTCCCGTTCCTCCGAGCAGGCACCAGGCTCGGTGAGGGCGTCGGCGTCGGTTGTCGAAGAGAGGAGGAGAAACAGCGGCTGCAAGGTTGGAGGAGGGAGGAAGGAGGAGGGAGGAAAGAGGATGAAAGATAATGGCGGAGGGCTCTTCCTTTATTGCAGACGTTTTGCGAAGGGAGCACGCAGTGGACTAAAGGTTTGGAAGCCGTCATACCCCAAGAGGGGGAGGATGGAGGAGGAGGAGCCAAAGGAGGAGGAGGAGGAGGAAGAGGAGGGAGGAGGGAGAAGGGATGCGGGAGGAGGAGGATTAAGCGGATGAGGAAGAGGAAGAGGAGGGGGAGGGCGAACAGAAAAGCCAGATGCCTCTGGAACGCTTCTCGGAGTCTCCCCGGGTATCTCTTAAGAGCTTCTTGTAGGCACATTGGGGTGTTTTGGGGGCCTTTTGACAGTCCGAAGGCCTCTTGAAGCGTCGTGGGCGCCTCGGGGGAGCCTATTCGAGCCTCTTCAGGCCTCTTGGGGCCTCCTTGGCGCCTCTTGGGGCCTTTGGGGATCAAAGGAGGATACTTTAGCAAGGTAAGCCTTTTTACCGACGGGGGATACGGGAGGCTGGAAGAGGAAACGCTCTAAACCACTCACGCCATGAACGGCTGGTGTTATGTTGCACCTCCTACTTATCCTTCCACTTCTGCCCGCCTTCCTCTCCTCCTGCTACTGTTTAGCTGTGCTCCAGCGCATTCCTTTTGGCTCTGCAGCGGGGGGGGGGCCTCGGTCGCGCGGACCGCCAGCGGGAGGCGCTCGTAGCACGATTTAGCGGAGCGGCTTTCCTCGTCCCTCTTGTCTCAGTCCCCCATGTCCCCATCGTGCTCGCCCTTGTCCCCCTCTTCATCCTCATCTCCCTTCTCGTTTGCGGCCTCCTCCCTCTCCTCGTCCTCCTCGTCATCTTCGTCGTTCTCAGCCTCCTCCTCGTTCTTGTCCTCGTCCTTGCCCTGCTCCTCCTCGCTGCCCGTGGGCAGGCTGAACGGCGGAAGCGCAGCGTCTGATGACGGAGAGGGGCCGCCCAGGTTGTGGAAGTGGGCTGCGCAGCAGAGGCGTTGGGTGGGATTGGGCGAGGCGGGGCCCGATTCAATCGAGGCGCAGCTCTTCCGTCCGCCCCCGCACCTCGGTGTGCAGACCCTGGGCACGTACAGGCTCCGGCTTCCGAGGCCGCACGATCCGCATGTCATGCGTAGCAGCGTCGTGAGGTTAGCCTTAAGTCGGGCTTGTCCCTCTACGCGAGGAATATTCAAAAATTGTCAAAAAATAGCCCAGGGACGATTTTTTAGTATTTGTTGACCATTTTTGAGAAATTTTTGACATTTTTTAATTTTTCCTCGAAAATCCCCCTAGGGGGACAGGCCCGACGTGAGGTCAGCCGCACACCATCCAAAAACCATCTTGGGGTGGATGCTCGCGGTTTTCGCCCCGTGTCCGCCGTGGCCGCTTTGTTCGGCTGAGCGCAGAGGGGGGTTCAGGGGGAGGGGGGAAGGCCTCTCAGAAGCCTCCCTGCTTCTTAGAAGGCGCGGGCCTCGTCTGCAGATGAGGGCCGGCGCCTTCTGAGAAGCAGCCTCCTTCAAAAAGCCTGTCCCCTTCCCCCTACCCCTTTGTTCGCGCCGCCAACTTCTAGCCGCGCTGTGCGTTGGAGTGGGTATTTAGTGTTTTTGTCCGCGGGCCGCCCGCAGCTGTTTCGTGCCCACCCCATGTGCTGGCTGGGTGTTCCTAGTTTTCGCCCGCTGGCCGTCCGTGGCAGCCTCGTGGCCAACCCGTGTGCTGACTGGATGCTCCAGGTTTTCGCTCGGTGGCTGTCCGTGGTGGCCGCTTCGAGGCCGCCCCGTGCTTTGGCGCGCCTTTGAAGATGCACGCACTCGCGCCACATGTGTTGCGCCATACAGAGTCCTCCAAATAAAGAGTGGACGATCGACCCCCCTGCCCAGGCCGGACTTTTCCATTCCCCTTCGCGTAATTTTTGCGTGTCCGTATTTGACGTGCACAATCGTCTCTTTACATGTTGCACAACGCTATGCCAGTTGACGCGCTATCGCCTCCCTCTCACTGCCGTCATGTCACAGCGCCTTGCAGTCGCGTTGATATAACAAGCGCGTTTTGCCAGAGTTCCCATCACCAGATATCATATCATGCTGGCTAGATCCGCGCGCCTCCGCACGGGCATGGTCAACATCATCCAGGCATCAGTGTTGGCAAGAGGAGCGCCATGTGCACATCTTCAGAGACGAGCAGCACCCCTCGGCTTCTCCAGGCACAAATTGCCAAATCCTTGCGAGCGCACACACGTTTGAGCCATCGGGAAGCTGGGTCCGCCCGCCCCTCCTCTCCCCCCACCCACGCCCACGCGCCCGCGCCTGGCGCGTGGGGATTTGGGAAAGGTGTTGGGGTGAGTTGTGTGTGGGTGGGGGCGCTCCGCGCGCCAGGAAGGGGGGTCCAGCGCCGATCCGAGGTTTTCGCGCGGACCTCCGAGTTTTTATGCTTCTATCATTCTTCGTCCACCTGCAGCAGGTTCGCGTCGTGTCGACCCCAGCGCTGGTTCCTGACACCGCAGGGATCGGATCGTTCAAACTTGAACGATCGGCCTCCTCCTCCTCCTCCTCCTCCTCCTCCTCCTCCTGGTCCTCCTCCTCCTCCTCCTCCTCCTTTCAAAAAGGCCGGATCGTTCCTGGATGGGCCGACTCTTGGCCACAGGCGGCGTTCAGCACGAAGCGCCCGCTCCGGGGTCGCCGCCGGTCGACACGGCGCGAGCTTGCCGTAGACACTCATCGCGCACCCGCCAACTCCGTCGGAGAGTGCAATGCGGGCCACGCGCACACTAGCGCGTCTCCGCAAACGCGCGCTCGTCGGAGTCCTTCTGAGGCCGCTGGTGCCATCAACATTTCAGCCCGCAGGCGTTCGAATACGTTTTAAGTCGGGCATGTCCCTCTACAGGAGGAATATTCCAAAACAGTCAAACATTAGTCTAGGGACCGTGTTTTGCATTTGTGCTAAGTATCGTTTCGCATATGTAGGGTGTTGTACTGTTTTATTTTGCGTCCAAAATCCACCTGCAGGGGAAATGCCCGACCTAAAACTAATATGATATCACATGGCCCTTCAGTTAGAAACTTGTCAGGATGTCTGAATGTCTACGCGCGCGCACACTCTTTCACCATCCGCATCAGCACCATGGTGATCGTCGTCGCCAGCGTCAGCATTGCCACCGTCATCGCCATCACCTTCATCACCGTCCTTAGCCGTTTGGGCTCCAGTGGTGCTCGGGGCCGTGATCATTTCATGAAGGCCCAGCCTGCGAAAAGGGCCAGAGCCTGTGCGCTGCTTCTGTGAGGGCCTCCCTCAGGAGGAGGAGGAGGAGGAGGAGGAGGAGGAGGAGGAGGAGGAGGAGGAGGAGGAGGGGGAGTGGGAGGAGAGGAGGGAGGAGGAGCAGGA
The DNA here is from genome assembly GCA_963575745.1 of Prorocentrum cordatum. Classification (NCBI taxonomy): domain Eukaryota; class Dinophyceae; order Prorocentrales; family Prorocentraceae; genus Prorocentrum; species Prorocentrum cordatum. The sequence goes on from CAUYUJ010014080.1 coordinate 219,691, forward strand.
GGAGAGGAGCAGGAGGAGAGAGGAGGAGAGCAGGAGGAGGAGGAGGAGGAGGAGGAGGAGGAGGAGGAGGGGGCTGGAAATGCATCGCACATCAACATCCCTCGGGTAACGGGCACCTCGCCGATGTCGGCGTGGAGGAACTGCTCGCGCGCCGGCAGGAGGCGCTCGCCCGGGCGGTTTGAGCTTGTTGCTCTCTCTCTCTCTCTTCCCTCTCTCTCTCTCCCTCTCCCTCCCTCCCTCCTCTCCCTCCCTCCCTCCCTCCCTCCCTCCCTCTCTCCCTCTCTCTCTCTCTCTCTCCTCTCTCTCTCTCTCTCCCTCTCCCCCCTACTCTCTCTCTCTCTCTCTCCCTCTCCCTCCTCTCTCTCTCTCTCTTTGTTGTTCTCTCTCTCTCTCTCTCTCTCTCCCTCCCCCTCCCTCCCTCCCTCCCTCCCTCCCTCCCTCTCTCCCTCGTTGCGCCTTGAGCGTTGTGCAGTTGCAGTGGTAGCAGTAGCTCCAGTTCGGTGCTACGGCTGTTTTGCTGTGGGTGTGTATGTGTGTGTGTGTGTGTGTGATCCGCTCGGGCGCCATCGGTGCCATCGGCGGATGCGGCCCGAGCGGCTGCGGACGACGGCGCGGAACGGCACGTGCGCGGAGAGCGTCGTCCCGCTGCGCGAGGCCGACCGCTTCGGCGTGCGCTCTCTCGGCGAGGCGAGCACGAAGCTCATCAAGCGGACGAGCCTCGAGCCCACTCCCGACCGCGAGACTCGGAGGATCTGCCGCGTCGCGGCGAAAGGCGAGGGGAGGTTTCTGTGGGCGGGTACATAATCAAAAAAACAGCAACAAAACACAAAACCAAAAAAACACGCGCGGGCCCCTCGCCGTGCTCGAGGCGACGCCGTACGAGGCCTCGCTCGTCTCCAGGAGCCTCGGGCTCCCGCTCCACGTCGCGTGCGTGGAACCTCGGTCGGAGCTTCGGGAGCGCGCCGACCACGATCACCAGCGGGCGACGCTCCTCGTGATTGGGCCGGGAAGCGGCTTCGCGCCGAGTGGCAGTCCCACGTGGGCCCCGTGGTGGTCTGGCGCCCAGACAGCGCGCCCGTGTCGTCTGACGCCATGTGCACCTTGCCAGCACGTTGGCGGTTGCTGCGCGGAGGGTGACCCCCGCCCAGAGCGGGACCTCACGCCCGAGGCGTGGGCTCGCGCGAGAGGCGGAATCCTCGAGGCCCAGCACCTCAACCCCTTCTACGCGCAGCACGACGAGGAGGAGGTGGAGCGAGGAGGAGCAGGAGGAGGAGGAGGAGGAGGAGGAGGAGGAGGAGCGAGGAGCGAGGAGCGAGGAGGAGGAGGAGGAGCGAGGAGCGAGGAGCGAGGAGCGAGGAGCGAGGAGCGAGGAGGAGGAGGAGGAGGAGGAGGAGGAGGGGTTACGGAGTTACGGATATTGCGACCATGTCGGTTACGATTAAGCCCCGCCCGCTCAGAAAACCTCGGAGAGGAAACGAAGCTATCACTACGGCTGAAAGTTGATAAACGAATAGCATTCCATATCATTGCGCGGTTGACCAATCACCGCGAGAGAAGTGGCCCAGAAATTATTTGTACGGAAATGGATGCAGACTGAATTGGACAAAACCACACCAGCAACACCGATAAGTACAGCGAGAAGCCACTGACCACTTGAACATTGAGAGCGGTTGACGTATCACCGCAAGGAGAAGAGGCCCAGAAATTGACTGTACGGACATGGATGCAGACTGGAATTGACCTGGAAGGACAACGCCACACCGTCAACACCAATAGGTACAGCGAAAAACCAAGACCACAAAATTCGGCGAACGCATCGGGCCCGCCAGCCCGCGATGGGATGCTCGCCAACGGCGAACGCATCGGGCCCACCGCGGCATGGAGAGGATTGCTGGCGGGATGCTCGCCCAAACCAGAAATCGACTGTACGGAAAGGATGCAGAATGAATATGACAAAGCCATACCAGCAACACCGACAAGTACAGCGAAAATCCACTGACCACGTGGAGATTGAGTGTACGGACATGGATGCAGGATGGAGGTGACAAAGCCACACCAACAACATCAATACGTACAGCGAAAATCCAGTGACCACAAACCTCGGCGAACGCATCGGGCCCGCCCACCCGCGGTGGGATGCTCGCGCACTGCGAACGCATCGGGCCCACCGCGGAGGGGAAGAGATTGCTGGCGGGATGCACGCCACGGCCTGCTGACCATTGAGAGTGGCCGAGAAATTGACCGCACGGAACTGGATGCAGACTGAAATTGACAAAGCCACCAGCAACACCAATAAGTACAGTGAACATCCATTGGCCACAAACAATATAAATACGTCTGCCTTGCGCTGGCCAGGCTCAGCCAAACAGCGGAATCCCAAACCAGTCTTGCAATACTGCGAAAAGGCCCAAACTAATCTCACATTTGTGGGCATTCCTCCGTCCCGTTGCTCTGTGCACCTGCTCCGATGGCCGCCCAATCGATAGGTGACCCCGTCGGTACAGCTGCGCGCGAGCCCGTGGAGGACCCAGCCACTGTGCGACTAGCCACTGGAACCCCGCGAAGAGCTTCTGCATCGCGCAAAAGACGCATACGCTCCTCGCTGTGCTCCCAGTTGCGGGCTGAGGCCTTGGAATGCTCCTTTTTGGCGGGCTGCTGAAATTCCCGATCTGAACGACTTCCTGCGGCCGCCTCGCTCTCGAAGGGAAGCGGTCCACCTGAGCATCTCCAGGTCCCGTTCCTGAACGTACTGGTCTATAGCTGCCTGCTCCAAAGTTTGCCGTTTGCTGAACTCGTCGGCGAACTCTGATGCCGCCACCCCCTCAGAGCCGTCCGCGGAGGGTGGGGGTGGGAACCCTCCCGCAGGAAACTGCTGGCACTGGTCCTCGGCGGACTCGGAAGCCTGCGTGATGGGCGGCGTCAGGGCCTCCTCGAACACAAGGCGCTCCGCTGCTGGAATGGCGTCCTGCCCACTGCGCGGCGTGCCGGTGCCTCGGGGCACCCCCGCAGGCGGCTTGCAGCAGGAAGAAAAGGTGACAGCTCCACATGTGCATAGCAAACCTATATCCTGCAAAAGCCCCCTTGCTGGGGGGATTGGACACCATCGTCCTTCACCAGGCCGAAAAACTTCAGCCTCGGCGCTCAACTCTGCGACAACGCCCTCGGGTGATGTTGGTCGCGACGTGTGAGCGTTCTGCAGCTGATTCTTCAACGCAACAATTTCTTGCCTTAACTTCTGGATGAGTCGATCGGCCGATGCCCGTGCTCCAGCACGGCCGCTCACGCCAGTCTTAGCGCGCCACACAAATGGGCCGCTTCCCGTAGCCAAGCTAACCATTTTCCCTGTCTTCGTCAACCCAGTTCCTGCTCACACAGAGGAGAGATTGAGAAGTTCCTCAAGCGTCGCGAGAAGGCGCAGGGAACGACATGATGCAACCGTGAGCCAAAAGGGGGCCGACGGATGGATCTAAGCCGCATGTGCTTGAGGAGGAGGAGGAGGGGGAGGAGGAGGAGGAGGAGGAGGAGGA
>CAUYUJ010014080.1:223317-255544 GCA_963575745.1 Prorocentrum cordatum
AGGAGGAGGAGGAGGAGGAGGAGGAGGAGGAGGAGGAGGAGGAGGGAGGAGGGGGAGGAGCGAGGAGGAGGAGCGAGGAGGAGGAGCGAGGAGGAGGAGGAGGAGGAGGAGGAGGAGGAGGAGGAGGAGGAGCGAGGAGGAGGAGGGGGCCATCGAGAGACACACGGACAGGCGCCAGGCGGGGCGCTACCAGGGGGACGGGGCGCGGGCGAAGGTCTGGGACTCCTTTGAGCTTTTGGAGGCGGTCGTGTCGTCGCTTGGCGGAAGGCCGCAGCGGCCGCACGCCAGTTGAGTTTTGCCAACATGTCGCTGACGGGCGGGTGGGATGTTTGCCTGAGCGTTGGACGCGGTCGGGTGCGGATGTCGGCCAAGTGAGTTTCTCGTTTGCAGAAGAAGTCGAATCTACCTTCCCCCCTGGACTTGACGGCCCACTGTTTCGTATGGCAGTGGTCATATGGTTCGACCCAACGTCCATCCGAAATGCGAACTCAGATCATCCCAGGCACGCCAGAATTCGGTTCCCGCCTTCATCCTTTGCAAAAAACGATGCGATGTTCAAGAAACTCTTGCAACAAAGAAGAGAAGTGCACACGCGCGCGTCGTCGCGCGCATGTCGAAATCTTCCAACAGTTCTAGGGTCTCGAAAGGATTTCAGAACCGAGAGTCACGAACACATCTAAGTAACATGGTTTCGCAACACGGGTGTTCAAAGACAATTGCGCCCGCGATCTTGCGAATCCTTAAGAAACCATAGGGTTGTCAGAATTTTCATAACATGCTACCAAGCGGGCCTCTCACGCGAGCGTGTCGAATTAGTTCGAACGACCTTGCGCGCGTGTTGTCGCAAGAGTCCTTTGCAACAAATCAGACGATGTGCACGCACGCACGTCGCGTCGTCGCGCGCGCATGCCAGAATCCTTCAAACACTTAAGTTCCGTAAGGGTGTCCAAAACGAGCGTCCCGAACACATATCAAGCCATTTGGTTTTGCAACATCAGTTCACAACATCCTGCGTTCGCAGTCTGGCGACTTCTTAAGAAAACCATCGGTGTTTCAACAGGTGCATCACATTCTGCCAGGCGGGCGTCTCGCGCCGCATGGCGAACTCATTCGAACGCCCTTGCGCGCGTGCTGGGGGGGGGCACGATCCGTGTCAAATAATACCACGTGGGCCAGAGGGAGGTGCCCGCTGGGAAGTGCCCAGCGGTCAGTGCCACCGCGGCCGCGTCGGTCGCGCCAAACTAGCTGGCCGTTGTGCGCGAGAGCATGCGCGGGCTGGCACGGCCGCCGGGATGCACCAACCAACGCCAAGCACTCACCGGAATCGCCGCCGCAGGCGTTTTGCAAACCAAGTTGCGGGTGGGTGAATAGGATGTTTGCAAGGACATGGGATGTGTAAATTCATTTGTAAAAAACGATCAGATCACATAGCTTGTACCCTATATTTTGCTAGGCCCAGGGGACATTATCATTCTTTCGATTCCACGGGATGGGGTGGGATGGGATGGAATGGAGTCGAGTGGATCATGAGAGGAGAAGGAGGAGGAGGAAGGAAATCGATGAGAGGAGGAGGACGATGAGGAGGAGGACGACGAGGAGAAGGAGAAGGAGGGGAAACCGCCGAATTCGCAGGCCATGGCGGCGGCGGGCGCTGGCCGGCCGCGAGGGCGCCAGTCGTCGCAGAACAGCCGGGGGCGTCTGGGGGCGGCCAAAGCGGACGCGGCGGCAGGGACTCTCAGGGGCAACGTCAGGAGTCTGGATCGGCCCAGAGGGGTGGGGGCGCATGGACCCCCAATCGCTCACTGATCGCCGAGAGGAGGAGCTTTCGGATTGTGGTTGGACGCGTTCGAATCCCTGGGGGTGGTTTCCAGCAGCTGCGCCTCGTTTGGATCTGGGGCTATCCGAATCGTCCCGAACGGCCGCCGGAGACCCGAGTTACGTCGGCGTCCCCCCAACGTACTTATACTATGTGTTCGTCGCCCCCCTCGGGGCGACGCGCGCGCCGAGAAATCTTATAGTATATGCGTCCTGGCGGGCGCTTTCTGGCCACACCGCTCGAGAAACGATATACTACGAGATGGGTATACTATATGTTCGGGTCGGACGCGCGCCTCCAAGGCGGACGTATAGTAGCAGTAGTATGTCCCTGTGCGTCCCATTACGGTCCAAAAACACAACGACGAGCACAACTCTGGGGGTAGGCCCAGGGGGGGCGCATCGGCCCCCAATCGCCCATCCCTCACAGATGGGGTCCAGCCAGCCTCAGCCCGCCCAGGAGCGCGCGGTTTCGCCATCGGGGGCAGGTCGCCGATCCATCGGCGATGGATCGCCGATTCCAGCGATGTCTCCCCCTCAGAGCTGGTCCCACCCCTCTCGTTGCCCCTCAACTCGGCAAGACAGTCGGTGGTGGTCAGCGTGGTCGTCGTCCTCTGACATCCTGGCGTCGTGTTCTTCCGCAGCGGGCGGTTTTGCCTGGTTTCGGGCCCTGGGGCCCTCACGGATCGATCCGGCCTGGCCGTTGTCGCGCCTGGACCTGCCGGGTGCGCGCGCGCGCCTTTCGTTGCCTTGATACTCCCGTGTTGGGCCGCAACACGTGCCGTGTTCAAAACGTCCGTGTTGACACGCTGCGCGTTGGCTTGCCACGTTCTGGCCCACGCTTGGGCGAGCGCCTCGCGCCAGACCAACGTTTGCAGTCCACGCTGCGCGCTCCGTTTCAATACGCTGCGTGCTGCGTGTTGCGCAGAGGGGCAGCTGGGCGCGAGCCAGACCTGACATCCCACCCCTCCAACCCGTGGCCCATCCCCTCCCGCTGCGCCGGTCCTCGCTGGCGGTGGGCCCCCGCGCTGGCGGGAGGGGGCGGCCGCTGAGAGCGGAGGAGAAGCACAAGGAGGAGGAGGAGGAGGAGGAGGAGGAGGAGGAGGGGGAGGAGGAGGAGGAGGAGGAGGAGGAGGAGGAGGAGGAGGAGGAGGAGGAGAGGAAGAGGGAAGGAGAAGGAAAGGGAGGAGGGGAGGAGGAGGAGGAGGGGGAGGAGGAGGAGGAGGAGCGAGAGCGGAGGCCAAGCACAAGGAGGAGGGGGAGGAGGAGGAGGAGGAGGAGGAGGAGGAGGAGGAGGAGGAGGGGCAGGAGGAGGAGGAGGAGGAGGAGGAGGAGGAGGGGGTTGCGGCGGCAGGCACAAGAGGACCAGGAGAATGAGGGGGAGGACGAGGTCGAGGAGGACCCGCTCCGCGGGAGCGCCCAGTGCAGAGACCCCTCCCGCCACACCCCTGCTCCCCCCAGGGGGGCGGCGGGAGGCCCGCGATCCCCGCCCAGGCTCGGCGTGTTCGGCTCTCTGCTGGGCAAGAGGGGCGTCCAAGGCTCCTGGTCGCGGGAGGCGGCGGCTGGCCGTCGGAGTTCTTTGCGTCGTCGTCTCCTCCTCGCTCCTCCTCCTCCTCCTCCTCCCCTCATCCTCCTCCTCCTCCTCCTCCTCCTCCTCCTCCCCTCCTCCTCCTCCTCCTCCTCCTCCTCGCTCCTCCTCCTCCTATCTCCTCCTCTCCTCCTCCTCCTCCCTCCTCCTCTTCCTCCTCCTCCTCCTCCTCTCCTCGCTCCTCCTCCTCCTCCTCCTCCTCCTCCTCCTCCTCCTCCTCGCTCCTCCTCCTCCTCCTCCTCCTCCTCCTCCTCCTCGCTCCTGGCCTGGTCTTGGAGCCAGCCAGCCTCGCTCTCCCCCCCCTTGCCTCCGTGGCCCATTCGTTCGTCCTGTCCCCGGGCCCCCCTGGACTTGTCCACTGTGTTCTAGAGCTCGAACCTGTTGACTATCTTGCACAGCTTTGTTCTAGAACTCGGACTTCTTTATTTTCGTTCGTCGTTCGCCGTTCGCCCCCCCCCCTGGCCATGGAGGGAAACTCCTGGAGGAAGGAGGCGAAAGCCTCCTGTCCCTCGCAGCTCCTTGGTGCAAGAGCCAGGGCACGCGTGCCACTTGTTTTTGACGGGGATGGTCGGCCTGCGCGCAACGAGCAAAATAACGGCACCCTTGCCGTCCCCGTCAAGAACCAATGCAAAGTGGTCGCGGGGCACCCGCGTACGCTCCAGATGTGGAGGCAAAGTGCATAACTATTGTATTATGTATTCTTGTTTGACAGGGATGGTTGGCTCGCGCGCAGCGAGCAATATGACGGCACCCCCGCCGTCCTTGCCACAAACCAATGCAAAGTGAGCGCGGGGCTCTTGCGCATGCTCCAGATTTGGAGGCAACGTGCATTCTGTTTTTGGGACAGGGATTGTGGGGGCGGGGGTTGGCATGTCTCGGGTTGGCCCACAGTCGGGTGGGTGAGGGAGTGTATATGAATACGGAGCAGTGATCCAGCTACCCTCCTAGATAGCAGGCCGTCTAGCTCACTCCCACCCGCCCTCCCAACACATAGGCAACACCCGAGTGCCAGCAGATCGCTTAGGAACGCCACACACGATGCCATTGAAGCCACGGGTCCCAGGTGCACCAGGCACCCTGGAGGCCCAAGCGTGCCAGGTGCGGCACATGCTCCACGTGCGCCAACTGTGCCAGCCCCAGCCTCGCCAGGTGAGCCAGCTGCGGGGAACCAATAGGGACCCCCGGTGCCTCGGGCCCTGGCCCCGGCTCGAGATCTCGAGCCCCCCTGAAGCGAAGTGCCGAGCATGCTGTGAGAAAGGCGGCTCTTCCAGGGAGCGCAAAGCTGCAGCACCGATGGACAAGTCGACACAGCTTGAGGAGTCGTTCAGCCGATGAGGGCTCAGAGAAAAGAGGGCCCTGGGAAGACCCCAAATGTGGAGCCAAAGTGTAGTGTTACATTGTTCCTTGACAGGGATGTTTGGCCTGCGCGCAGCAAGCAAGATGCCGACACCCCCTGAGCCCTTTTCAAAAACCTAATATGCAAAGCGGTCGCGGGGCGCCGGCGCATGCGCTAGATTGAGAGGCAAACTACACTTTGCATTGTTTTTCACAAGAGATGGTGTGGGGGGGCTCATTGGTCCGGATTGGCTGCCGGACGCCTGGGGGAGGTGGCGTTCAGATCATCTCGGGCGTAGCCCGAGAATGTGTCTCGCCAAGTAAATTCCGACGGGCCGAGTGACTAACTGACTGACTGACCATTGCTGGTCGCACCCGTTACGCGATGTTTAATTCTCGGCGGCCGAGGGCGCAACATATTGCGCAACCAATAAGAGACGGTTTTATTCTCGGCGGCCGAGGGCGCAACCTATGGCGCAACCAATAGGAGACGGTTGTATTCTCGGCGGCCGAGGCCGCAATTTATGGCTCAACCAATAGAAAACGGTGTTATTCTCGGCGGCCGAGGGCGCCGCAACCGATGACGCAACCAATAGGAGACGGTTTCATTCTCGGTGGCCGAGGGCGCAACCGATAGGAGGCGGGTTTATTCTCTGGGGCCGAGGGCGCAATTTATGGCGCAACCAATGGGAGACGGTTGTATTCTCGGCGGCCAGGTTCCGTAGCCATTTTGGCTCAAGATCATGCCCCCCCCCGAGGAGGACACGGATACCGCTAGTCCGCGGCTCGCCCTCAGTCCTCTTGCTGGCGCCGCTGCGCTCAGCAAACTCACCCTACTGTGTCTGTTGACCGTACTCGCCTGGGAGCTGACGCCATGGCGGAGTATTGGAAGTGCAGCTGCGGCGAGTTCAATACCAAGGGCCGACGGACTTGCAACAACTGTGGAGATGCCAAGCCACCACCTCGTCCATGGAACGGCGGGCCGAAAGGAGCCGATTTCTGGATGCAGCGCAAGGGGCAGCAAGGAGGATGGAAGCCTTGGACCAAGCAGGGAGGTGCCCAGCAGGCACAGCGACAGCAGCCTGCCGCAGGAGCGACCCTTTCGCCCAGCGATGTCAAGGAGTGGTCCGAGCTTCCTGCAGACATCTACGAGAAGACGAAGAGCGCCGTGTCCCATTTTTCCAGGCAGAAGGTTGAGTACGCCAGGCCGGCATCTGCTGCTGGGCTGCTTGGAGCTGCTGGCCGAGAAGCTCCTCAGGCCGTCGACAAAGCCGCCAGGGCCCTCCAGAACGCGAAGGACCGCTTGGCAAGCAACAAGGACAAGGCTCCCGAGCTGCTGGAGGCGGTGTCAACCTCAGAGGCCGAGGTGGCTAAGTTGGAGAAGGAGCTCGAGTCTGCGAAGCAGGACGCAGCGAAGCTGTACGGTGCATGCGCACCCGCAGCTGGAGCGTTCACGGCGCAGCAGCTCAAGGCCAAGCTCGGAGAGATCCCCACGGAGGGCACGCTTGCCGACTTCCTCAAGTCCCTCCAGGCTGCGGCCGACGAGCTTGACAGCGCTAGCAGGCCGACCGAGCCACAGCAGCACAATGCGCATGCAGCTCAAGAGCCAGTCCCCCCTGAAGGAGCAGCAGCTGGAGGACAAGCGGCCGCTGCTGAGGGCGGCCCTTCGCAAGGGACCTCGCCCGACGAGGCTTTCGAAGCTTTCATGGCTGGCGATGATCCCGGCGGCCTGCTGGGTTCTTGTCAGGACGAGGGGGGGCGCAAGCGGCTTGCCGAGGCCATGGAGACCATCCGCACTGCCAAGCGATCCAAGACGGCCGGCGGGTAGCTCTACCAAGAGGCGGTGGTGGACAGCGCTCACCATTAATGCCAACGCCTACAGCAGGTTCGAGGCGCTGCTCGACGAGAACCAGGTGCGCAACGCAGACATGATTGCGGCGCAGGAGACCCACCTCTCCGACCTTCGGTGCGCAGAGGCGACCGACAAGCTCATGTAGCAGGGCTGGCATGCCCTCGCGTGCCCCGCAGTGGGCACGGGCCCAGGCCTTCACGGCCACGGTGGGCTACTGCAGCTGGCGCCGCGCGCGCACGGCCCCGGCGCATTCGAGATGAAGAGCGGGTTTGAGCTCTCCCCTGGCAGGGCGTCGGTCGCCCACTTCGTTGGCATCATGCCTGGCGGAGTTGCCTGGTTCAACGTCTACCTCAAGGACAGCGCGGGCATGTCCGACTGCAACTGCCAGGTGCTGCAGGCCGTCTTCCGCGCGGCGAAGCAGATCGCCAAGCCCATCATCATTGGTGGCGACTTCAACCTGGAGCCGCAGGAGTTGGCGGCATCAGGCTTTCTCAACGCACTCAAGCTCAAGGTGGTCGCCCCCGCCGAAGGCACCTGCCGACCTGGGGGGCGCATCGTCGACTACTGGGCCATCAGCACGACCGTCGGCGTAGCAGAGGCCAAGGTGCTGCACGGCTGGAACTTGGCGCCGCACTTCCCTGTCCAGCTGAAGGTTGACGGCAGCACCTTCGCCAGGAAGATGCAGATCATGGAGATCCCCAAGCGCCTGCCCTGCCCGCTGCCCGCCGCGTGCTGCAGCAGGGACCGCTCAGCTCACTGGGAGGCCACTCGGCAGGCTATGCAGGCCACGAGCTCGCTCTCCTCGCGCTGGCAGCTGTTCGTCTACCAGGCCGAGTGGAACATCATCGACGCCGTGGGCTTGGCACACGAGCACGACGACTACGCAGGCCGCGGCGCCAGGCCCCGCCTCAAGATGGCCAAGGTTGCGGTGCCCAGCCCGCCACGCATTCCCAAGTGCTCCAAGGCCGCCTCCTGGCACAAGAAGGTGGCGATAGCGATCAAGGATTGCGCGCGGGTCGACTTTCCCCTCCGTCGGCTTCGGGCGCTGCGGGCCCTCAGCAAGATGACGGGCGATGACTTGGTTCAGACCGCCGACCATCACGAGCTGAATACGATCACCATCTTCGCAACGTTGGCGGAGGCCACGCCCTCCCTGGACATTGGCACGCTGCGGGGCATCGCTGCCTACGCCAGCGCGGCTGCCGACAAGTTGGTCCAGAAGGAGGCCGACGCGAGGCAGGTGAGTTACAAAGACGGGGTGAACGACCACCACGCTAGAGGCACGGGGGCCCTCCACGCCCTCACCAGACCTCCACCTCCACAAGGCTGGACTCCTCGCCCTACGGGAGCGCCCCCCGATGGCTCTCCTCCCACCCTCCAGGAGACGGTCACTGCGTTTGTGAGGGAATGGTATGTGTATTGGGGCCTGGGGGGCCCCACCTCCTCCTGCGTCAGCTCGCAGGAGGCCCGCATCAACTGGCCCGACGAGCTTGGCGAGAGGCCGCCCAGGCCCACAGCCGAGGAGGTCAGGAAGGTTATCGCCAGCTTCAAGGAGGCCACGGGTGCGTCCTTCGACTCGCTCAGGCCCAGGGAGCTGCAGCTAATGGACGACGAAGGCATCGAGGCCATGATCGACCTTTTTGACGTGATAGAGCAGAGGTGCGAGTGGCCTGACTTCGTCACCAAGATGGCTTTCACCCCCAAGGCGGACGGAGGACTTCGCCCAATCGCGTTGCTGGGGGCTCTCGTGCGCATCCACGGAAGGTTGCGACGGCCAGTCGCGAAGCAGTGGGAACGGGAGCACGACAGGCCATATTGGTGGGCCAGCGCGGGCAAGAGCTGCGACCGTGCCGTGTGGCAGCAGCAGGCCAGGGCCGAGTGGGTCCACATGATGGGCGCGCTCTACGAACAGCATGACTGGGCCTCGGCATCGATCCTCCTCGACCTCTGGAAGGCTTTCGAGCAGATGCTGCACAGCCAGCTCCTGAAGGCCTGCCAGGCCCACAACTCCCCGCTCTGGCTGGCCAAGCTGCAGATTAACCTGTGCAGGATGCCCCGCGTGGTCTGCCTGGAAGGCTGTTGCTCGGATGAGCTGGCGGTGACGCAGACGGTGCTGGCAGGCGACGCGTTCGCCACGACTTTCATGAATGCGATGCTCCCCGCGCCGTTGGATACGATGGTGATCAAGCACCACGCGGTGGTTCCCGCAGTGGTCGTGGGCGACCTGGTGATGCAGCGCTGGGGCGGCACCAGCAGAGTTGAGAAGGACCTGATCGTCAGTGCCGAGCTCCTGGTCAAGGAGCCCAGCAAGGTGAAGCTCAAGGCCGCCACGAAGAAGTCCAGGATCCTCGCTAGCAGCGCCAAGCTGAGGAAAGGACCCCAGGCCAAGCTCATCAAGGCTTGCGGTGCTGTTGCAGTGGCGAGTGTGCGCAACCTTGGTGTCGACCACGCTGAAGGAGAGCGGCGCGCCAGCGCGGTGCGTAAGCTGCGCATGGCCAACGCCAAGGCGAGGCTCCCTCGCATCAAAAGACTGCTGGGGCTTCGGCGAGGCCGAGCAGCCGCGGCTAAGGTCGCCTTCACAGGCCTCATGCCCAGCATAATGTACGGCGTCTCGTGCACTGGGATGTCGGACAGCGAGCTCAAGCACACCAGGGCGCTGGTCGTCAAGGCAACCGAGCCAAGGCCGCAGGGCAAGTCCACAACTGGCTGCCTCGTCTTCGGCGGGCCGAGCGAGATCGAACCGATGTACGGCGCAACCTTGGCGCCTGTCCGCACCCTTGCACGTGCGCTCTGGGAAGGCTGGGCCCCCGCAGGAGTGCTCAAGTCGACCTTCGACGGCTTCGCGAGGCACGTTCGCAGCTGGAGTGAGGTCCGAGGGCCTATCTCTGCGGCAGTCTTGACGCTCAGGCGTGTCGGCTACGACGTGCGCAGCTTCGACCAGTGGCTCAGGCACAGCACCTGCGAGACCATCGGCATCACAAGCTCTTCCCCCTGGTACATCAAGCAGGTGCTGCGCAGGGACGTGCAGGCCTGGCAGCTACGGCAGCTAGCGGCGGACACGCACGAGGGCATCACCAACGGCGCCTTCGTCCCACAGGTGCGCAGGTGGCTCAGCACAGGCAAAGCCTCCACCTCCGAGGGCCGCAGGTGGAAGCCCCTGGACGACAAGCAGAGGGGCTACGTGAGGTCTTTGCTGGTGCACGGCCAGTGGCTCAACCAGCGAAGGTTTGAGGCAGCGCCGGGGCTCGCTCCTACACCACACTGTGAGCTACACCCGCACTCCCTGGGCACCTTGCGGCACCGCCACCTGGAGTGCTGCGACAGCTGGCCCAGTTTCGAGCTGCCTGAGGAGCTGGAGAAGTTCAAGCAGTTCGAGTCCAGCATCACGATCAAAACGCTGTTCGAGCGGCTCCTGCTGCCTGAGCCCAGCCACGACTGGCGCCCCCCGCAGGACGACCTGCTTCGGGGGCTGCGTCGGCTCAAAGGGGACGCCGACCCGTTCATCAACACCGAGCTGTTCGCCGACGGCTGCTGTTTCGAGGCTGGCCTTTCACTGGCTATGGCAGGATGTGCAGTAGTCGAGTTGCCGCCTGGGCCAGAAGGAGAAGACCCAGGCAAGGGATCGTGTGTCAAGGCCATGTGCGCCCCTGTGCCTGGGCCAATCCAGTCGATCGACGGCGCAGAGCTGCTCGCGCTCTACGCGATCCTCAGGCACTCGCTCCCTCCCATCACGGCCAACTTCGACGCCGAGTATGTGGTCAAAGGTTTGATGGAGAGAGGGCGCGAGGCCACTACCTCGCATAAGTCCGGCTGGAGAGAGATCTGGCGCAGGATTTGGCACGCGCTGGACGACTTCGGCGATCTCAGCAGCGACGGCCTCGCGGTGCGGAAGGTCAAGGGCCACGCGACTTTCAAGGAGGTGGACGAGAGCAAGATCATTCTCCGCAGTCGGCGAGGCAACCACGAAGCCGACCGAGCGGCGAAGTTCGCCACGGAACACTTCAGGGCGCCGCTGCAGGCGCGCGAGGCCAGGAGGACAAGGGCGCTCACCTTGGACGGTGCGGTCTTCTGAGTATCGCAGGCAGGCGCCGAAGCTGCTGACCTCAGGATCGACTTTCGCGACAAGTACAGGGAGCCCGAGTCCAAGGGCCCCAGGCTCTACATCACCAAGCACGAGCTGGTCAAGATCAAGGGCGGAGCAGAGGGCGTCCAGGCGCTCCACTGTCTGCGCTGCCCGCGGTCGGCCTTCACTGACATCTCGACCACGAACCTCCCAAGGCAGAGCTGCACGCCGAAGGCCTTCGCTCCCGACGCCTACACCAGTGGGGGCAAGAAGCGGACGAGCGCCTCTGCCCTGGCGCACGCTGGAGCCGCCGCGGTGGCGGTCGCAGCAGCCCGCCGTTTCGTGGAGAACGAGAGGCAGCCCACCCATGCCAGCGGTGAGGCATGCAGCAGCGAGGCGAGCTCCTCCTTCGTTCAGCATCGTGGCGAAAACCAGATTCTAGGATCTGTTGGTGACGGTGACCTGCGTGCTGGCGAGGGCGGCCAGCATCGTGGCGAAAGCCAGATTCTGGGATCCGTCGGTGACGGTGACCTGCGTGCTGACGAGGAGCAGCCGTCGGCTGGCTCCTCTCCCTTTCAGCATCGTGGCGCGAGCCAGAGTCTGGGATCCGTCGGTGACGGTGACCTGCGTGCTGACGAGGAGCCGCCAACGGCAGGCGACGGGGGAGCCAAGGCCCAGCCTGCTGCGCCGCCGCCCAGCGGCTCGGGAGCGCTCGACGTGGGCGGAGGCGGCCACGACCTGCGCACGTACTTCGGGCACCGCGTCTGCCTGAAGTGTTTCCAGTACGCGAAGGAGGTGAAGGGCAAGCACAGGGGGCTCGGCCTGGCCTGTGCCCCAGCGCTCAAGCCCAGCGCCCAGGCGGAGCGCAGGAGGACGGCCGAGAAGATCATGAGGGGAGTGGCTCCGTCTGGGAGGCCACTCGCGTGACGGCGTCGCGGCGGGCTCCACTTCTACTGAGCTGCCGCCCGCGACGCAGCTGCGTCGCCGCCGCTCTGCCCTGTCGAGTTGCCGCCGTTTGCGGCGACTCCAGAGGTGGCCAACAGGGCTGCCGTGCGGCCTGCGGCGCAGGAGCTGGACGTGCGCGCTGCGCGCACTCAGGCTGCTGAGAAAAAATTCTCGGCGGCCAGGGACGCAACCGATGGCGCAACCAATAGGAGACGGTTTTATTCTCGGCGGCTTACAACCCATGGCGCCACCAATGGGAGACGGATTCTTTCTCAGCCGGCGAGGGCGCAACTTATGGCGCAACCGATAGGAGACGGTTGGATTCTCGGTGGGCGAGGGCGCAACTATGGCGCAACCAGTAGCGGACAGTTGTATTCTCTGCGGCCGAGGGCCCCAATTGTGGCGCAACCAATAGGAGACGGTTTAACTCTCGGCGGCCGAGGGCGCGACCAGTGGCTCAGGCACAGCACCTGCGAGACCATCGACATCACAAGCTCTTCCCCCTGGTGCATCAAGCAGGTTCTGCGCAAGGACGTGCAGGCCTGGCAGCTACGACAGCTAGCGGCGGACACGCATGAGGGCATCACCAACGGCGCCTTCGTCTCACAGGTGCGCAGGTGGCTCAGCACAGGCAAAGCCTCCACCTTCGAGGGCCGCAGGTGGAAGCCCCTGGACGACAAGCAGAGGGGCTGCGCGAGGTCGCTGCTGGTGCACGGCCAGTGGCTCAACCGGCGAAGGTTTGAGGCAGCGCCGAGGCTCGCTCCTACACCACACTGTGAGCTACACCCGCACTCCCTGGGCACCTTGCGGCACCGCCACCTGGAGCGCTGCGACAGCTGGCCCAGTTTCGAGCTGCCTGAGGAGCTGGAGAAGTTCAAGCAGTTCGAGTCCAGCATCACGATCAAAACGCTGTTCGAGCGGCTCCTGCTGCCCGAGCCCAGCCACGACTGGCGCCCCCCGCAGGACGACCTGCTTCAGGGGCTGCGTTGGCTCAAAGGGGACGCCGACCCGTTCATCAACACCGAGCTGTTCGCCGACGGCTGCTGCTTCGAGGCTGGCACTTCGCTGGCTATGGCAGGATGTGCAGTAGTCGAGTTGCCGCCTTGGCCAGAAGGAGAAGACGCAGGCAAGGGATCGTGCGTCAAGGCCATGGGCGCCCCTGTGCCGGGCCAATCCAGTCGATCGACGGCGCAGAGCTGCCAGCGCTCTGCGCGATCCTCAGGCACTCGCTTCCTCCCATCACGGCCAACTTCGACGCCGAGTATGTGGTCAAAGGCTTGATGGAGAGAGAGGGCGCGAGGCCACTACCTCGCATAAGTCTGCCTGGGGAGAGATCGGGCGCAGGATTTTGCACGCGCTGGACGACTTCGGTGATCTCAGTAGCGACGGCCTCACGGTGCGGAAGGTCAAGGGCCACGCGACCTTC
Source organism: Prorocentrum cordatum (assembly GCA_963575745.1). NCBI lineage: Eukaryota > Dinophyceae > Prorocentrales > Prorocentraceae > Prorocentrum > Prorocentrum cordatum. Next base: position 236,342 of record CAUYUJ010014080.1, read on the forward strand.
AAGGAGGTGGGCGAGGGCAAGATCACTCTCCGCAGTCGGCGAGGCAATCACGAAGCTGACCGAGCGGCGAAGTTCGTCACGGAACACTTCAGGGCGCCGCTGCAGGCGCGCGAGGCCAGGAGGACAAGGGCGCTCACCTTGGACGGTGCGGTCTTCTGGGCATCGCAGGCAGGCGCCGAAGCTGCTGACCTCAGGATCGACTTTCGCGACAAGTACAGGGAGCCCGAGTCCAAGGGCCCCAGGCTCTACATCACCAAGCACGAGCTGGTCAAGATCAAGGGCGGAGCAGAGGGCGTCAAGGCGCTCCACTGTCTGCGCTGCCTGCGGTCGGCCTTCACTGACATCTCGACCAAGAACCTCCCAAGGCAGAGCTGCACGCCGACGGCCTTCGCTCCCGACGCCTACACCAGTGGGGGCAAGAAGCGGCCGAGCGCCTCGGCCCTGGCGCACGCTGGGGCCGCCGCGGTGGCGGTCGCAGCAGCCCGCCGTTTCGTGGAGGGCGAGAGCCGGCCCACCCATGCCAGTGGTGAGGCATGCAGCAGCGAGGCGAGCTCCTCCTTCGTTCAGCATCGTGGCGAAAGCCAGGTTCAGGGATCCGTCGGTGACGGTGACCTGCGTGCTGGCGAGGGCGTTCAGCATCGTGGCGAAAGCCAGATTCTGGGATCCGTCGGTGACGGTGACCTGCGTGCTGACGAGGAGCAGCCGTCGGCTGGCCCCTCTCCCTTTCAGCATCGTGGCGCGAGCCAGAGTCTGGGATCCGTCGGTGACGGTGACCTGCGTGCTGACGAGGAGCCGCCGACGGCAGGCGACGGGGGAGCCAAGGCCCAGCCTGCTGCGCCGCCGCCCAGCGGCTCTGGCGCGCTCGACGTGGACGGAGGCGGCCACGACCTGCGCGCGTACTTCGTGTACCGCGTCTGCCTGAAGTGCTTCCAGTACGCGAAGGAGGTGAAGGGCAAGCACAGGGGGCTCGGCTTGGCCTGTGCCCCGGCGCACAAGCCCAGCGCCCAGGCGGAGCGCAGGAGGAAGGCCGAGAAGATCATGAGGGGAGTGGCTCCGTCTGGGAGGCCACTCGCGTGACGGCGTCGCGGTGAGCTCCACTTCTACTGAGCTGCCGCCCGCGACGCAGCTGCGTCGCCGCCGCTCTGCCCTGTCGAGTTGCCGCCGTTTGCGGCGACTCCAGAGGCGGCCAACAGGGCTGCCGTGCGGCCTGCGACGCAGGAGCTGGACGTGCGCGCTGCGCGCACTCAGGCTGCTGAGGAAAAATTCTCGGCGGCCGAGGGCGCAACCGATGGCGCAACCAATAGGAGACGGTTTTATTCTCGGCGGCCGAGGGCACAACCTATGGCGCAACCACCAGGAGACGGATTTCTTCTCGGCCGGCGAGGGCGCAACTTATGGCGCAACCAATAGGAAACGGTTGGATTCTCGGTGGGCGAGGGCGCAACCTATTGCGCAACCAGTAGCGGACAGTCGTATTCTCTGCGGCCGAGGGCACAAATTGTGGCGCAACAAATAGGAGACGGTTTAATTCTCGGCGGCCGAGGGCGCAACCTATGGCGCAACCACTAGGAGACGGTTGTATTTTCGGCGGCCGAGGCCGCAATTTAATGCTCAACCAATAGAAAATTGTGCTATTCTCGGCGGCCGAGGGCGCAATTTATGGCGCAACCAATGGGAGTCGGTTTTATTCTCGGCGGCCGAGGGCGCACGATTTGGATGGGGAGGACGAAGGGGAGTAATTCGAGTAGTACCAGGACGAGGTGTGGGCATTCGAATGCGCGCGGGGCTACGCCAGATTTATGTTCGCCGTTTGGGCTGGCGTTTGGGCCCACGCGGCGAGCTACCTTGTGACTAATTTCATTACTAGGAAACAATGATGAACCCCTCCCCAAAGGGGAAGAAGGGGGGTCGGAAGGGGAAACCCGCTAAACCGATCACGCTCCTCTATAGGGCTGGTGGGGTTATGTCCCAATGCCTAGCACGAGCAGTCAATGCCAGGCACGACCATCCAAGGCCCAGCAACGCCGAGCACAACCATTCAATGCCAGCAATGCCAAGCACGACCAACCAATGCCAAGCAATGTCAGGCGCTACCGCACCCAAGCACGACCAACCAATGCTAAACACGCCCACACAATGCCAATCACGACCCACCAATGCAAGGCAATGGCAGGCAGGACCCCTCGATGCCAAGCACTGCCAAACACGACCAACCAATGCCAAGCAATGCCAAGCACTGCCATTCAGTGCCAAGCGCGACCTAGCAATGCCAAGCGTCACCAACGGTTGCCATGCAATGCCAAGCACGACCGACCGTGCCGCGCCCGACCAGGCAACGCCAAGCACGACCACCCGATGTCACGCACGGCCGTGCACTGCCAGATGCAAGGCGATTCCGAGCACGACCACGCTGTGCGGAGCAAAGCCGAGCGCGGCCAGCGAGTGCCGTGCAGAGCCGAGCACGACCCATGCAGTGCCAGGCGCGACCAGAGGCGAGGCCGAGCACAGCCAACCTACGACAGGCACTGCTCCAGCACGACCGCTCGATGCCAAGTCGAGACCCTCCTGCTCCCTCCTCCTCCCTCCTCCTCTCCTCCTCCTCCCTCCTCCTCCTCCTCCTCCTCCTCCTCCTCCTCCTCCTCCCTCCCTCCTCCTCCTCCTCCTCCTCCTCCTCCTCCTCCTCTCTCCTCCTCCTCCTCCTCCTCCTCCCTCCTCCCTCCCTCCCTCCCTCCCTCCCCTCCCTCCCATCCCTCCCTCCCTCCCCCCCTCCTCCCTCCCTCCCTCCCTCCCTCCCTCCCTCCCCTCCCCTCCCCTCCCCTCCCCTCCCTCCCCTCCCCTCCCTCCCTCCCTCCCTCCTCCTCCCTCCCTCCCTCACACTCGCGGTCTCTCGGGGTGCCTCTGCGCATCCCCAGCACGTCCCAGAGCCCCTGGGGCAAGGCCCCGAGCCTCGGGGAGAGGCGTCAGAGCTGCTTCGGGGGGAGATTCCCTTCTACGGGACGTGCGCCAGAGCATCGCACGGGGGATCTGAGCTGCCGGAAGACTGCTCGCAGCCTCTCGCCAGGGCCTGGCAAACAATTGGGGGATGCATTGGATGTTGTTGGGCAAGATGCCCTGAGCTTTGTGGGGTACGCCCCAGGGCTGATAGGATCGGTCCCATGGGGCCCAACAAAAATCTGCCGGGGGGGGTCTGGCAGATATTTTTGGCTGAGCCCCCCCAAGAGACAAAAAGGTGCAACCACGGAAAAAGTGCAACCACGGCGGCATGGGGGGCGTCCTTCCAGACTGCGGGTTGGCGTTGTCGGTCGTTGCCTCTCTCGCCGATCTTCCATCTCCCCCTCCCTCCCTCCCTTCCTTCCCCGCCCCCCCTCTTTCCCCAGCCCTGCTCTCATTCTCTCTTTCTCTCTCTCTCTCTCGCTCTCTTTCTCTCTGCTTTTACCTCCCGTCAACTCTGCACCGCGCACTTCGGAGGTCAATCATGCCACGCGGCGGCACCCAGACCGCCAGTTGAGAATCTCCCGTTCTCCCTTCTCCGCGGACCACTTAGCTGCAGCTGTAGAGTCAACGAGACTTGGATGTGGGCGGCTGATGGTGCGAGAGAGGTAGACTCCTCGGACCGCTTCTACGGATGCCCTCCCCCGGCCTCGGGGACCAGTCGGCTGCATTGCGCAGAGGCCATCGTGGGCAGCAGCCCTCTGAGCCTGGAGCTTTCTGACCGTCGATTGCACGAAGGCTGTCCACCCCCCCCCCGTCTGTCGTTAACAGGGCTCGTTGACAGGAGGAGGAGGCGGCGGAGGAGGAGAAGCAGGAGGAGGCGGAGGAGGAGGAGGAGGAGCGCTCCCCCCCCCCCGTCTGTCGTTGACAGCGTTCGCTGTCGTTCCCCCCCCTTGGCTTTGGGGGTGGGGGCGGGGGGGGGGCGTCGCCCCCAGAGGAGGGCAAGGCCCCCCCCCCTCCCCTCGAGCTGCGTGTCGGCAGGGCTCCAAGAGAGCCTCCTGAGGAGGAGGAGGAGGAGGAGGAGGAGGAGGAGGAGAAGGAGCAGGAGGAGGCGGAGGAGGAGGAGGAGGAGGAGGAGGAGGAGGAGCGCTTCCCCCCCCCCCGCGATCGATCTTCACTTTGGGGGCCCCTGGGGGGCGCCACAAGCAGGCCTTTGCAAGGACACGGCCCGCATGCTCCATGGTCCACGGTTCTCTGCACAGGAGCTGCCGCTCGGACTCGCCTCTCGCGCGCTAACCTCAGCCTCCACTTTCGCCCCCGTGCGCTGGCGCTGTCGGGCTAGCCCTCCTGAAGGGCAGCGGAAGTCATTGTCCTGCTTGTTGGGCTTCTCGGCTTCGCCTACCGTGTCCGCCCTTCCCTCGCTCCTCTTGCTCCTCCTCCTCTTCTTCCTTGTGCACTCGCCTCCGCGCTCCACCCAACAAACAAGCAAACACAATTTTACAGCATCGTCGAGGTGGCGCGGAGAGGCCTGGCGGCCGTTGAAGACTCTTTCTCGCCACGCCTCACCTCCTCCTCGTCCTTCCTCCTCCCACTTCCCTCACCGTACCGACAAACCCCCCAATACTGTTCCCGGGGTGCGCTTCTGACAAGGACTTCTAAGAACGCCGTGGCGACGAGAACACCGCCCCACCCCCGACCTCTCCTGGGATGTGCGCTCTGAACCGGATTCCGAGGAGAACCCGGCCGTGGCGACGAGAGGGGCGCACATCACTAACAAGAGGCTCGTCCCTCAAAGCTCGACCCTCGATCCTCGATGTTCCACGCTCCTCCCCCCCATCTCTACTCCCCTCCTCCCTGTTCCCCCCTCCCCCCTCCTCATCTCCTCCCTCCCGTTTCCCTCCTCCTCCCCTCCCTCGCTCCTCCCCTCCTCTCCCCTCTTTGCTTCGAAGGGGAAGGGTGCTGGGCTCGATCCAGTGCTGATGCCGCTGCTGCTGTCAGGCCCGAGGGGTTAGTGAGGGCAGCGAGCAGCATCAGCGTCAGCAGCAGCAGGCCGCATAGGTGGTCAGTCATTGCACGACTGACGATTCTCAGGGCCTCTCCATGATACCCTCTCTCCTCCTCCCTCCCCCCCTCTTCCCCCGCGCGACCAGACCTGGCCCCCGCGTAGGCTCGCGTTTCGCCGTCCTCGGTGTCCAGGGGCCTTCTTCGGGCTCCAGGCCTTGTCAGGGGCAACTCGTGAGAAAGGGCCAGTCCCCAAGGAAGATGACGACGACATCGTCAACGACGACGACGACGAAGACGGCGGACGACGTCGACGACGACGACGACGACGACGACGACGACGACGACGACGACGACGACGACGACGACGACGACGACGACGACGACGACGACCCCGCTCCCTGCGAGCTGGCGACCGAGCCGCAGACGGGCGGATCCTCCTCCCGGACGTGCCGGACGGCCTCTCGCGCGAGGCACGCCGTGGAGCCCGTGGACCCGCAGGACGTGCGTCTCTGTTGCGTTTTTCCCTCCTCCCGCCGACCCATTCCCCCTCCTCGTCCCCCTCCTCCCCCTCCTCGTCCCCCTCCTCGTCCTCGTCCTCCTCCTCCTCCTCCTCAGCACCATTATCCTGCTCAGAATCATCCGCATCCCGATCCTCATCCTGTTCATGATCAGCATCACCACCACCACCATCATCATCATCTGTATCATCATCATCATCATCATCATCGTCATCATCATCATCATCATCATCATCATCATCATCATCATCATCATCAGCATCAGCATCATCATCATCATCATCATCATCATCATCATCATCACCATCACCATCACCATCACCATCATCATCACCCTCAACAGTCTCACCAAAATGATCATCATCATCAGCAGCAGCAACATCATCATCAGCAGCATCATCAGTATCAGCATCATCGTTATCATCGTCCTCAGCATCGTCATAATCATTATCATCGTCATCGTCATCATCATCAGCAGCAGCACCAGCATCATCATCGTCATCAGCATCAGCATCATAAGCATCATCCTCACGATCATCAGCAGCAGTAGCATCAGCATCAGCATCGTCATCATCATCATCATCATCATCATCATCATCATCATCATCATCATCATCATCATCAACATCAACATCAACATCATCATCAGCAGCATCATCAGCATCGTCATCATCACCAGCATCAACAGCATCGTCGTCATCAGTGTCGTCATCATCAGCAAAATCAGCATCATCAGCATCATCATCCTCATCACCAGCATCATCATTACCATCCTCATCATCACCAGCAGCAGCATCATCAGCACCATCACCATCACCAGTACCATGAGCATCATCATCATAAGCAGCATCATCATCAGCATCCTCATCCTCACCCTGATCCTCATCCCTCCTCATCCTTCCTTGCTCCTTCTCCTCCCCCTCCTCCTCCCTCCTCCTCCCTCCGCCTCCTCCTCCTCCTTCTCCTCCTCCTCCTCCTCTACCCTCCCTCCTCCTCCTCCTCCTCCTCCTCCACCTCCTCCTCCTCCTCCTCCTCCTCCTCCTCCTCCTCCTCCTCCTCATCATCATCATCATCATCATCATCATCATCATCATCATCATTATCATCATCATCATCATCAGTCATTCGTCCTCCGTCATCCGTCCTCTCTCCTCCTCCTTCTGATCCTATTCCTCTGGTTCCTCCTCTTCCTCCTCCCTCGCCCTCCTTCTCCACCTATCCTCCCCCTCCTCCTCTTCCGTCTCCTGCTCCTCCGTTTCCTGCTCCTCCTCCTCCTCCTCCTCATCCTCATCGTCATCGCATCATCATCATCATCATCATCATCATCATCATCATCATCATCATCATCATCATCATCATCATCATCATCATCATCATCATCATCATCATCATCATCATCATCATCATCATCATCATCATCATCATCATCATCAGCATCATCAGCATCATCAGCATCATCAGCAGCAGCATCATCATCCTTCTCCTCCTCCTCCTCCTCCTCCTCCTCCTCCTCCCCCTCCTCCTCCCCCTCCTCCCCCTACGCTTCCTCCTCGTGTCCCTCCATCCTCACACCTCGCCCTGCTCCACCTCCCTCCTATTTCTCCTCATCCTCCCCATCCTTCTCCCCATCCCTCCTCTTGCGTCGTTTCTCCCCCATCCCTGTGATGAGCCGCTGCGGAAAAATACCCTGTGACGTACCCAACCCTTTCTATACATAAGGCGGTTCTACTCAGGACCACTCAATGCTGACTGGCATTCTGAAGGACCCGCAGTGCGCAAGAAGAGCACACAGCAGTGATTTCAGAAGGGCGCAGCAAGAAGAGGAACGGTACATATACACAATGGAACACAAGGGCGTTGAAGAAGCGCGCCCAAAAAGTGAACACAAGAGGGCCTCCCAGGAGCCCACGAAAGTGGCGACGGTTGCCCAGATCGCAAGCCCCCCAGGGGGCGGCGAGGTCCCGAGGTGGTCCGCGTGGGACGTACCTCCGCTGGGCCTCCCAGGAGCCCACGAAAGTGGCGACAGTTGCGCAGATCGCAAGCCCCCCAGGGGGCGGCGAGGTCCCGAGGTGGTCCGCGTGGGACGTACCTCCGCTGGGCCTCCCAGGACCCACGAAAGTGGCGACAGCTGCGCAGATCGCAAGCCCCCCAGGGGGCGGCGAGGTCCCGACGTGGTCCGCCTGGGACGTACCTCCGCTGGGCCTCCCAGGAGCCCACGAAAGTGGCGACAGTTGCGCAGATCGCAAGCCCCCCCAGGGGGCGGCGAGGTCCCGAGGTGGTCCGCGTGGGACGTACCTCCGCTGGGCCTCCCAGGAGCCCACGAAAGTGGCGACAGTTGCGCAGATCGCAAGCCCCCCAGGGGGCGACGAGGTCCCGAGGTGGTCCGCGTGGGACGTACCTCCGCTTGGCCCCCCAGGAGCCCACGAAAGTGGCGACGGTTGCCCAGATCGCAAGCCCCCCAGGGGGCGGCGAGGTCCCGAGGTGGTCCGCCTGGGACGTACCTCCGCTGGGCCCACGAAAGTGGCGACAGTTGCGCAGATCGCAAGCCCCCCAGGGGGCGACGAGGTCCCGAGGTGGTCCGCGTGGGACGTACCTCCGCTGGGCCTCCCAGGAGACCACGAACGTGGCGACGCTTGCGCAGATCGCAAGCCCCCCAGGGGGCGGCGAGGTCCCGAGGTGGTCCGCGTGGGACGTACCTCCGGTGGGCCTCCCAGGAGCCCAAGACAGTGGCGACAGTTGTGCAGATCGCAAGCCCCCCAGGGGGCGACGAGGTCCCGAGGTGGTCCGCGTGGGACGTACTTCCGCTAAGCCTCCCAGGAGCCCACGAACGTGGCGATAGTTGCGCAGATGGCAAGCCCCCCAGGGGGCGACGAGGTCCCGAGGTGGTCCGCGTGGGACGTACCTCCGCTGGGCCTCCCAGGAGCCCACGAACGTGGCGATAGTTGCGCAGATCGCAAGCCCCCCAGGGGGCGACGAGGTCCCGAGGTGGTCCGCGTGGGACGTGGCCTCCGCGTGGCGAGTTGCGCAGATAGGTTGTCCCGCCGCTGGGCCTCCCAGGAGCCCACGAAAAGTGGCGATAGTTGCGCAGATCGCAAGCCCCCCAGGGGGCGGCGAGGTCCCGAGGTGGTCCGCGTGGGACCCACCTCCGCTGGGCCTCCCAGGAGCCAACGAAAGTGGCGACAATTGCGCAGATCGCAAGCCCCCAGGGGGCGGCGAGGTCCCGAGGTGGTCCGCGTGGGACCCACCTCGGCTGGGCCTCCCAGGAGCCCCAACGAAAGTGGCGACAGTTGCGCAGATCGCAAGCCCCCAGGGGGCGGCGAGGTCCCGAGGTGGTCCGCGTGGGACGTACCTCCGCTGGGCCTCCCAGGAGCCCACGAAAGTGGCGACGTTGCGCAGATCGCAAGCCCCCCAGGGGGCGGCGAGGTCCCGAGGTGGTCCGCGTGGGACGTACCTCCGCTGGGCCTCCCAGGAGCCCACGACAGTGGCGACAGTTGCGCAGATCGCAAGCCCCCCAGGGGGCGGCGAGGTCCCGAGGTGGTCCGCCTGGGACGTACCTCCGCTGGGCCTCCCAGGAGCCCACGAAAAGTGGCGACAGTTGCGCAGATCGCAAGCCCCCCCAGGGGGCGGCGAGGTCCCGAGGTGGTCCGCCTGGGACGTACTTCCGCTGGGCCTCCCAGGAGCCCACGAACGTGGCGACAGTTGCGCAGATCGCAAGCCACCCAGTGGGCGACGAGGTCCCGAGGTGGTCCGCGTGGGACGTACCTCCGCTTGGCCCCCCAGGAGCCCACGAAAGTGGCGACAGTTGCGCAGATCGCAAACCCCCAGGGGGCAGCGAGGTCCCGAGGTGGTCCGCCTGGGACGTACCTCCGCTGGGCCTCCCAGGAGCCCACGAAAGTGGCGACAGTTGCGCAGATCGCAAGCCCCCCAGGGGCGAGTCGAGGTGTCCGCTGGGACCACCTCCGCTGGGCCCCCCAGGAGCCCACGAAGTGGCGACGTTGCGCAGATCGCAGCCCCCAGGGCACCGCGAGGTCTCGAGGTGATCCGCGTGGGACGTACCTCCGCTGGGCCTCCCAGGAGCCCACGAAAGTGGCGACTCTTGCGCAGATCGCAAGCCCCCCAGGGGGCGACGAGGTCCCGAGGTGGTCCGCGTGGGACGTACCTCCAGTGGGCCTCCCAGGAGCCCAAGACAGTGGCGACAGTTGCGCAGATCGCAAGCCCCCCAGGGGGCGGCGAGGTCCCGAGGTGGTCCGCGTGGGACGTACCTCCGCTGGGCCTCCCAGGAGCCCACGAGAATGGCGACAGTTGCGCAGATCGCAAGCCCCCCAGGGGGCGGCGAGGTCCCTAAGTGGTCCACGTGGGACGTGCCTCCGATGGGCCTTCCAGGATCCCGCGAAAGTGGCGACAATTGCACAGATCGCAAGCCCACCAGGGGGCGGCGAGGTCCCGAGGTGGTCCGCGTGGGACGTACCTCCGCTGGGCCTCCCAGGAGCCCACGACAGTGGCGACAGATGCGCGCAGATCGCAAGCCCCCCAGGGGGCGGCGAGGTCCCGAGGTTGTCCGCGTGGGACGTACCTCCGCTGGGCCTCCCAGGAGCCCACGAACGTGGCGATAGTTGCGCAGATCGCAAGCCCCCCAGGGGGCGGCGAGGTCCCGAGGCGTCCGCGTGGGACGTACCTTCCGCTGAGCTTACCCGGAAGCCCAAGACAGGGTGACAGTTGCGCAGATCGCAAGACCCAGGGGGCGGCGAGGTCCCGAGTGGTTCCGCGTGGACGTACCTCGCTGGACCTCCCGGAGCCTAACGAAAGTGGGACGGTTTTGCGCAGATCGCAAGCCCCCCAGGGGGCGGCGAGTTCCCGAGGTTGTCCGCCCCGTGGGACGTACCTCCGCTGGGCCTCCCAGGAGCCCACGAACGTGGCGACAGTTGCGCAGATCGCAAACTCCCCAGGGGGCGCACGAGGTTCCGAGGTGGTCCGCGTGGGACGTACCTCCGCTGAGCCTCCCAGGAGCCCAAGACAGTGGCGACAGTTGCGCAGATCGCAAGCCCCCCCCAGGGGGCGGCGAGGTCCCGAGGTGGTCCGCGTGGGACGTACCCCCGCTGGGCCTCCCAGGAGCCCACGAAAGTGGCGACGCTTGCGCAGATCGCAAGCCCCCCAGGGGGCGGCGAGGTCCCGAGGTGGTCAGCGTGGAACGTACCCCCGCTGGGCCTCCCAGGAGCCCACGAACGTGGCGATAGTTGCGCAGATCGCAGACGGCACGAGAGAAGAGGAGAAGGGAACACAGGAAACTTGATAGAAGGAGGAGGGGAGGAGAGGGGAGGAGGAGGAGGAGGAGGAGGAGGAGGAGGAGGAGGAGGAGGAGGAGGAGGAGGAGGACGGGGCGACCACACTGCTCTATCAAAACGAGGTACCCAACCATAGGGGGGTTTGGAAAAAGATCGCCTTCCCTCCTTCCTTCACTCTCCTGCGTCTCTTCGTTTCTAGTCCTTCCTCCTCCTCATCCTCCTCCTCCTCCTCCTCCTCCTCCTCCTCAGCCTTCTCCCCCTTCTCCCTTTTCCTCTATTCCTTGTCCTCCCGCCTTTCCTTCCTCCAATTCTCTTTCGGCTCCGCCTCTTGCTCCTCATCTTCCTCCTCCTCCTCATCCTCCGCCCTTGTTCCTTCTCCTTCCTCCTCCTCCTCCTCCTCCTCCTCCTCATTATCCTCATCTTCCCTTCTCCTCCTCGTCCTCTCGCGCCCCCAGGAGTGCCAGTAGGGCGAGCCCGTCGTCTCGCCAGAGTCACCTTTACCATGCTGGCATCCATGATGAAGGGCGGTCCGTTTTCAAATCGTGGCTCTTGTCTCAGTTCCGCGAACATTCGTCCGAGACGTTTGCAGCACGTTCAAGGGTAGGGGGTCGAGTCGTTTTCAAGCTGTGACCTTCGCATCCGCGCCGCGCACATTCGTCTTAAACGTGTGCAGCACTTTCAAGAACAGTGGACGGGACGTTTCCCATATGTGGTTTTCGCATTAGCGTCGCGCGCGTTCGTCTTCGAAGTGTGCAACCTCTCCAAGGATGGAGGCGATTCCTCTTCAAACAGAGGCTCTCGCCTCAGCGCCGCGCACATTGCCTTTACAAGCTTGCAGTAGTTTCAAGGATGTGTATGACTGCAGTCCCGGGTGTGGTGTTCGGTCAAGATTTAGGACTGCCACGACGTAGCAGTATTGTTGATTCGCGTTGTTGAAGTCCCAGGAAAGGCGTTCTGGCACGATTTCGGAGTGTAAGGACCCAGCGTCACGCTGCTTCTGGGCGCTACGGTCCCAGGAATAACATGACCCGATTGAGGACTTTCACACTGAAGCCTCCCAGCGGGGTACTCCCCGCCACTGACACTACATTGTTGCAGAGACATGTGAAAAAGGGAACTGGGATGGAGGTTGTATTGCAACGTAGTTGGTGAGTCTTGGGTTCATCATCATCATCAGCGTCATCATCATCATTATCATCAGCATCATCTGCATCACCATCATCATTCTCACCATCAGAACCATCACCACCATCATCAGTATCATCCGGACCGATCAGACATCATCATCGGTATCATCACCATCATCAGCCGCATCATACTCACAAGCTCCACCCTCCTCGTTCAAATCCTCATTATCAAATTATCATACGTAGCATCATCATCATCACCATCACCATCACCATCACCATCACCATCACCATCACCATCACTACCGTCATCATCACCATCATCAGCATCACCATCATCAGCACTAGCATCATAATATCCACCATCATCAGCATCAGCATATTACCATCACCATCGTCATCAACATCACCGTCATCATCTTCAGATGTATGCTCATCTTCATCTTCATCATCATCTTCGTTCCGCTCCTCCCCCTTCCTTCTCTGCCACCCTCCCTTGTCGAGGGCGATGACAACGACGACGGGAAGGAGGGAAAGGGTGGGAAGAGGCACAGGGGAGGGTATGAGGAACGAAGGTCCGTGCCCCTCCGGAGGGGAGATGCGGAGGGGAAGGGGGAAGGGGGGCAGATGCCGAGGCGGGAGGGGGAGGTCGTGTGTACCCTTCCCGAGTGGATGAGGAAGGTGTGAAGGTAGGACTCCTCCTGGATCCTACCCTTTCTCGTTTTTACATCCTACGCCTATTCCCTCCCCCCTCATCCCCTGAGTAGGAGGTACACGCCCATTTCATCTTTCATCCTGCAGCCTCCGTCATTCCTCTTTTCTCCTCCTCCGTCCTCCACGATTCGTCGGCCCCCACCCACCCATGTTCTTCCCTGTGCTCCATCAGGCTCTTCTCCTCCTCGTCGCCAGGTCGTCCTTCCGTCCCAGGTATTCCTTCTACCATCTCAACTTCCCACGCTGTCTGTTCTGAATTCAGCACCACCTTTCGATGTCCCTTTTTGCGCGTCCCCCCCCCCTCACCTGGGCTTACCCACCGATCCGAAGGAAGCAGGCGGGGACGAGGAGGGAAGAGGAGGAGCGAGACAGAGGTAGAGAGGAGGCGGGATAGAGGATTGAGGGCGCAGTGCGGAGGGGGAGGAGGGCGGAGGGAGGAGGGAGGGCAGGGGAGGGAGGCGGTAGGGCAGGGGACAGATGTGAGGAGAGGCGGGGAGCAGGAGGGACGACAGGACGGCTGGGAGAGGAGGACAGGGGGGCAGGAGGCAGGAGGCAGGAGAGAGAGAGAGAGAGAGAGTGACAGAGCGGGGGGGGAGGGGCCCGCGAGGAGTCCGCGAGGAGAGGGCCCCCGACGGGGCCGCCCCGGCCCGAGAGCCCCCCCCCCGCGAGGTCGGCGCCGCCGACGAGGGCGAGGACGAGTGGCCCACGATGGCCGTCGACCCGCTGAGGACCCGCGGGGAAGGAGGGGGTGAGGCGGGAGGGAAGGAGGGGAGGAAGAGCAGGAGAAGGGAGGTCGAGGAGCGGGAGGAGGGGGGGAGGGGAGGGAGGCTGGTAAGGACGGGGAGGGAGGGGGGGATGATCCGGAGGAGGAGGAGGAGGAGAAGGGAGGAAGGATGATGCGGAGGAGGGGGAGGAGGAAAGAAGAGGAGGGGGATGATGATGATGATGATGATGATGATGATGATGATGATGATGATGATGATGATGATGATGATGATGATGATGATGATGATGATGATGATGATGATGATGATGATGATGATGATGATGATGAGGATGATGATGATGCTGATGATGATTATGATGCTGATGTTGATTTTTTGGGTTTTTTGGGGGGTGATGGTGATGATGATGATGATGATGATGATGATGATGATGATGATGCTGACCATGCTGATGAGTTTGATGATTATGATGATGATGCTGATGATGATGATGCTGATGATGATGATGGTGGTGGTGATGGTGGTGATGATGATCATAATGATGGTGGTGATGATGATGATGATGACGGTGGTGGTCATGATGATGACGATGATGACGATGATGACGATGATGATGATGATGATGATGCTGTTGCTGATGCTGATGCTGATGATGATGATGATGATGATGATGATGATGATGCTGATGCTGATGCTGATGCTGATGCTGATGCTGATGCTGTTGATGATGATGATGATGAGGAGGAGGAGGAGGAGAAGGAGGAGGAGACGCAGGATGATGATCAGGAGATGAAGGCGGGGGGAGGAATTGCGGAAAGAGGACGCGGCAGGGAGGATGAGGAGGTGGGGAAGCAGGAAGGGAAGGAGGAGAAATTGCCAGAGGAGCACGAGAGGAGGAGGAGAAAAAGGAGGAAGAGGAGGAGGAGGAAGAGGAGGAGGAGGAGGAGGAGGGGATGTCAGGTGTAGAAGGGCGAGGCTGAAGGTAAGGGTTAGGCTGAGAGGGGTAGGACCGAGGGGGAGGGGAAGTAGTAGGAGGGAGGCCCCCTCTGGCAGGAAGCTGAACAGCAGCAGGCTCCATGGCGTCACGTCCGTCCAGCCGAGCGAGAGCAGCCACGGCGACAGCACCAGGCTGGCGTCCGAAGGCGGGGGGGGGGGGGGGGTTATCCGAGTGGTCTCAGCTCGAAGCGCTCTGGGGTCAGAAGGCGAAGGGCCTCCTCCTCACCCAAGAGCGGGGATAACCCATTACGTGAGGGGGGAGGGGGGATGTAGGGGATTGGGGGGAGGGAGGACAAGGAGGAGAGGGAGAGAGAAGGAGGGGAACAGGGATGGGGGAGGGGGGGCTCTCCTTACCCCCAACCACTCATCCCTTCCTCCTGATACGCCTCATCCTCTTGTTGCTCCTCTTCCACACCATCCTCCACCTCCTCGTCCTCCTTCCCCTTCGCGGTGTCCTCTTCTCCGTTTCTCCTTGTCAGTATACGGCCATGAGTTTGTAGCCACGTCCCCAAGCTTGCGAGCGTCAGCTCCCCTAGCTTTTTCTTTGGACTGCCGCCCCGCGCAGCCGTACGCGACTCGCTAACTACCCGCTCGCACGGCACCGCGGGTCGACGGGGCTGCGGCTGCGACGCGCGAAGCCAAGGTTCCTGACCGTGAGCACTTGTATTAACAGGTTTTGGGTAGGGCCGAGGAACAGAGAGCGCCTTCCTCTGCAGGACCACCAAAACATGGGCGTCAAGGTGGTCAAAGGCCTCGCCGGGTAAGCTGGCGAAGATGTGCAGAGTTCAACCGTTCGCTAATGTCCAACAGTTTGACGCCGAGCGTGGTGCATCACTTTCAGCTTGACCGAACAGGTTGATTGCGCCCGTTGACGTCCGCTGGAGGGGGTTCTGCAGACCTGACACCCCAGCCCTACTCACATTAAGGCACCTGGCCGACAGATGGGCGGTTTGTAGACACTGAACCCAAACATGTGTTCCTCTCTTGGGGGCACATCTTTCACTGCCGCCGACTCCGCCGAGCTTCTGCCAGCTTCCGCTGGCGGAGGCGGCCCCGTCTTCCTTCCGCCGCCTTCCGCCGAGGAAGAGATGACAGCTCCCTCCATGCCCGAAGGCCAGGCCCTCCCTGGCACGCCCCAGACGAGGACCCCCTCCGGGACGTTCTATCCGATCCGTTCGGAAGCGATGCCAAGGCGTGGCTTCCCATGCCAACGGGGACGCTTTGCCGTCAACGTTGCAGCATGCGTGGCGGGGGTGGGGCGGGGCGCACGTCGCGCGCGGCAGGACGAACTGTGTCGCTCCTGCCTCGGCGCCGCGCCCGCTCTTCCTGAGAAGCGAGGCCCCGCTCGGGCGCGGCGCACATCTTCGGGGCTTGTTCCGATTCTCTCGATTCGATTCGGCTTCGACTTCGGTGGCTTCCGATTCCGATTCGATTCGATCTCGGACTCCGATTTGAGGCCCGATCTCTCAACGGAGACCTCTTCGCCAGCCGATTTCCGCCGATTCGACTTTTCCCGACTCGGCTGCCGATTTCCGCCGATCTGGTTGATTTCGATCGCCGATCCGACTTTCCGATTCGATTCTGGGCTCTCCTGCGTTTTTTCCGCTCGGCAGTGTGTGTCGGCGGCGAGCGAGGGGGACGTGAGAAGGAGAAGGTTTCGCAGGAGGCGGCAAGACATCTCACAAGCCCTCGCGCCTTCCAAGAAGTTCTCCTGCGCCTTGGGAAAGGCCGGGGCAACTTTCAGAAGGCGGGGGGACTTCCAGCCTTCTGAGAAGCACCGCCCCTTCTCACTTCTCCCCAGACTCGCCGCCGACTTCGGGCAGATCAGCTCCGCATTCCTCCAGTGTCTTCGTTTTCGTCGTCGTCGTCCTCCTCCACCTCCTCCTCCTCCTCCTCCTCCTCCTCCTCCTCCTCCTCCTCCTCCTCCCCCTGAATGCCTGACGGCAGAAGCGTCGCACTGACGTTGCCATTCCCTTTCAGGGGCCGGTCGGCCCTGGGGGGGGGATCCAGTGAAGGCCAGGCGACTCCTCGAGCGTCCGCTCCAGGGGCCGCCGGCTCGTGGGAGGTACAAGTCCTCGGGAGCCTCGAGGCGGGGGTCAGTGCCAGCGGGGGTCGGCCGGAGCGCCCGAGCTTGCAGGATCCTGCAGGGCCAGGGCCGCATGGACCCGGGCTTGGGTTCAGGATCCGGCAGGATCCTTCGCATTGACCCGGATTTGGGTGCAGCATCTTGCAGGAGTTTGCAGGGTTTTGCATGCCTGACTGACCCGGGTGAGAAGATCCCCGAAGTCCAATGTGGGAAGCGACAAGGTGGCCGACAAGGATGAAATGAGGACACGAGGAACATACTTAAAAGCATGCTCTTCCTCGTCCTCCTTGTTTTCGTCGCAGTCGTCGTTGCCGTCGTGCGTTGTTTCGCGGTGAAGTCCCAAAATTGGCGTTCTGGCATGATTCATGGTCGCCCAGACGCAACAGTAGCATTGATCCGCGGCGGTGGAATCCCACGAATAGTGATCAGGCACAGTTCCTCAAACGGTTGCCTTCCAACGGGGCACTTCTCCCAGTGAGAATGAGTCCCTGTAGCGGCCTATGAAGAGGGCATGTGGAGGGAGCGTTGATTGCAATATCGTTGATGAGTATTGGGTTTACACTGGTCATCATCCTCGTCATCATTATCAGCAGCATCATCACCGTCATCATTATCATTGACATCATCATCATCATCATCATCATCATCATCATCATCATCATCATCATCATCATCATCATCATCATCGTCATCGTCATCATCATCATCATCATCATTGTCATCATCATCGTCATCATCATCATCGTCATCATCATCATCAGCAGCATCATCCCGAGGCGGCCTTGAGACTGTCCGGTACACGAAGTTCAGGATCGAGGGCTTCCGGGGGGAGAAGCGCGCGGTGTTCATCCCCGACTGCCTGCAGCTCCAGCCCGGCTGGATCCGGACCATCTGCGAGGCCCGGGCTCTCCCGACCCCTATCCCCTCGGACGGGGCCAGGACGAGGACACCTCCGTTCGGAGCGTTCCAGAAACGCTCTGAGAGCGTTCTGGAGCGCTCTGTGAAGGTCGCGACGCCCGAGACAGCCTCCAGATCCCTCAGATCTCAGAGACTTTGTGCTTACCCCACCCGATGTTGTCCTCGTCATGGCTTCGTCTTATCCCTCTCTGCCTGCCCCTCATTCACCTCCTCGTCCTCCTCTTCCTCCTCTTCCTCTTACTCGGTCTCCTCGTCCTCCTCTTCCTCCTCCTTCTCCTCGTCCTCCTCCTCCTCCTGTTCCTCCTCTTCTGGGTCAAGAGGCAGGAATGCACTACGTCGCGCAGCGGGAGTTGGCAGTCGTCTCCCGCCGAGGTCATTCGATGACAGGTGGCCTTGCTCCGCAGACCTTCAAACGCAGAGTCCGGAGTCCTATCCCTCGCCTCGCCTCTGACCTGCTCTCCTGCTGCCGATCTTCCTGCCGACGTCTGTGCTGCTCTACCTGCTGCCTGTCCTCTGCCCCTCTGTGGAATGTCGAACTCCGCTGCGCTGCACATAGCACATCAAGCTCTCCCACGCCGACCTTCCCGACCTCCCAAGGAGGAGGAGGAGGAGGAGGAGGAGGAGGAGGAGGAGGAGGAGGAGAAACGCGACGACAATGAGGACGAGGAGGAAAAGGAGGACGAGGACGAGAAGGAGGACGAGGACGAGGAGAACGGGAAGGAGGGCGCGGAGGAGGAGGAGAACGAGAAGTAGGAGGAGGATAATGAGGAGGAGGAGCTGGAGGAGGAGGAGGAGGAGGAGGAGGAGGAGGAGGAGGAGGAGGAGGAAGATGACGAGAAGGAGGAGGAGGCAGCGGCAGCAGCGCCGAGCCGAGGAGGCCTCACGCCTTCACGTCCCCAGCCCCTCTCCCCCCCCCACTTGGCACCGCTCGGACGTGTGATTTTTTTTAGGGGGGTGGGGGGGGGCGAGGGCCCTCGAGGAACATTCTGGATCCCAGCCCCCCGACGTCGTGATTTTTCACGACGTCGCCCCCCAGAAGTCTGGACCCCTTCCCCGGGACCGGTTTTTCGGTTTTTCCTTCTGAGCCGTTTCTTGTTGGTCCTGGGGCCCGGCAGGGGCCCCCAGAAGCCGAAAATGGCGAACACTCTCTCGTCGTGATTCTTGCCACGACGCGATGAGGGCTGGGCACATTCTGGAGATCCTCTTGCGAAGAAAGCGCGCACGAAGCTGCACCATGCACGGGGAAGGATGAGGAGGAGCAGGAGGAGGAGGAAAAGGAGGAAGATGAGCAGGAGGAGGAGGAGGAGAAGAGGAGGAGCAGGAGGAGGAGGAGGAGGAAGAGGAGGAGGAGGAGGAGGAGGAGGAGGAGGATGAGGAAGATGGGGGAGGAGGAGGCGGAGGAGGAGGATGAGGAGGACGGAAAGAGCGCGTTCTGTGGTCGCTTGGAGGGGGGGGGGTTGAAGCCGGACCCCCCCCCCCCCTGGATGGAGGGGGGGTTCGAGCCCCCCCCCTCCCCCCGCCCCTCCCTCCTCTGCGTCCCCTCTCGTCGGGCCGGCGCTTGTGTCGGCGGCGGCTGGCGGCGGCGGCGGGGACGACGATTTCCATTTCTGGGCCAGCGCCGGCGCCTGCGGCGGCGGGCGGCGGTGGCGGGGAGCGTCGACGAGGACGACGGTGTTTTGTGGTGGTGGTGGTGATGGTGGTGTGGTGGTTTGTGGTGGTGGTGGTGGTGGGTTGTGTTGCTGGTAGTGGTGGTGGTTGTGGCGGTGGTGGTGGTGGTGGTGTGGTAGATTGTGGTGGTGCTGGTGGTAGTGGTGGTGGGTTTTTGTGTTGTTGGTGGTGGTGGTGGTGGTGGTGGTGGTGGTGGTGGTGGTGGTGGTGGTGGTGGTGGTGGTGGTGGTGGTG
>CAUYUJ010014080.1:255644-288825 GCA_963575745.1 Prorocentrum cordatum
AGGAGGAGGAGGAGGAGGAGGAGGAGGAGGAGAGGGCTTGCCGTGGTCTTGCTGCAGGTCGGCCACACGCAGACCCAAACCCTCTCGCGCTGCGACAAAGATCACGACGGGAGGTCTCTCGCCATTTCCGGCCTCTGGCGGCCCTCGCGGGGCCTCGGGGCCGTCAGCAAAACGATTCGGGAGGAGCAACCGGCCCCGGGGAGTGGGTCCAGACCTCTAGGGGTCGACGTCGTGACGAAGTCATGACGTTGGTGAGTTCTGGGCCTCGGGGTCTCTCGAGCCCCCCGTCCGGCCGCGCCCGGGTGCGCTGCCCAGCGGCCCCCTCGGGCGTCAGCCCATCGGGGGGAGGCATGCCGCTGGGCACCTCCGCGGGGCGAGGAGGGCGCACGCACCGATCCTGGGCCCAGCATGGGCCCACGAGCGAGTTGGGTACAGTCGGCCCAGGTTGGCAGGTCGGCCCTGCCCAATCAAGGGTACCCTCGTGTCCTGTGCCTCGCGACCCATACCTCCTGCCTTCCCGTGGCGGCGTGGCCCTCGGAGGGGTCTCGTGTCCTCTCGCGTGTCCTGTCCACTGTCCAATCGAGCCCGACCGTACAGACAAATGGGTACAGTGCCCAACAGCAGTTCCTGTTCTTTTTGAACAGGACTCGCTGTCCGCGCCGCCGCGGCCTGTGTCCATTTGAGGCGGACGGCCGCCTGCCCAACAGCGGCCGCTGTTGGTTCGGGACAACATGTGTTGCTGGGCATTGTGCCCATTTCTTCCGTACCCATGTCGGGCGTCCAAATGGGCAGGACTGGGTGTACGGCAGGTTGGGGCCGTGTAGACCGCCGGCGACCCAGAATCGGTCGATGCTGAACGACCTGACGTTTCGGAAACGGCCGATCGTTCAAGGCTGAGCGTTCCCAGCGGTGTTGGCAACCAGCGCCAAAGTCGGCACGACGAGAATCTTCTGTATGGCCTTCAACGTTGAACGCCGCCGGCGACTCGGAATCGGTCGATGTTGAACGATCCGACGTTTCGGAAGCGGCCGATCGTTCCAGGCTGAACGATCCCCGCGATGTCGGACACCAACGCCGAAGTCGGCACGACGCAAACCCGGCTCCCTCCCGAGGAGCGCCGCTCGAACCACGTGCGGCACCGGCTCATCGCGGCCACGGAGCGGGCGGCGGTGGCCTTGGCCGCGGCGCTCGCCAGGGCGCCTTTCTTTCCCCGCGCGACCGTCGAGGCAGGCGAGCTTGGCGGCAAATCATGGGAGCCTCGTATGGCCTTAGGAAGTCCGCCTGTGGCTTGCATTGGCGTGCGCCAGCTAGCGTCAAGTCGGGCCCGTCCCTCTGCAGGGGGAATATTCAAAAATAGTCCAAACATAGTGTGGGGACGTTTTTTATGAGTCTTTTTTTGACCACTTGGGAGTATTGTTTTAGTATTGCTAATTCTTCGTCGAAAATCCCCCTGTAGGGGGACAGGCCCGACCTAACGCTATCGTCTTGCTATCGATGAGAAAGCACAGGCTTAGTGTCGACTGGGGTCGATGTAGCGTCGGTTGGCGTCGGTCAGCGTCGATGCGCAAGAGCCGGGCAGCATCCTGGCGTGGGAGCCTCCCACGAGTTGCCACCGAAGGCGAGCAGGTCGGCCTGGCGGCCGACTGGCAGTCGTCCACGGCAGGGGGGTCGAGGGAGAAGCTTCCAAGGACGGCATCCTTCAGCAGGTCTGGCTCGGGCTACAGGCCCAGCTCGGGCTACAGGTCTGGCTCGTCGACTCCAGGGGGGCCGAGAAGGCCGTCGATCCGACCCGCCTGAGCATCCATCCTGGGTGAGGAGAAGAAGTAATTCGATCGCCATTGGTGCATGCACGTATGTGTTGTTTCGCGTCGCGTGTAGTCAGGGCGGCACTGGGTAGGATTTATTGTATTGGTAGCTGTTTTTATCGAAGACGCCTACGGCGAACCACCGCCGCCCCCTGCCTTTTTGGAAGCGCCAATGTGACCGAACGTTGAGACCAGACCTGCCAAGCCATCGGACCATATGTTCCCCGAATCGGTTTGGAAAGCCTTCGGGGAACACGTGGGCATCTTGAAGGTCATCTTGGCCGTCTTGGAGGCCTCTTGGGCGATCTTTGGGGGCTTTTGGGCCGTCTCGGGCAGTCTGAAGGCCGAAAAGAAGGAAATGTCAAAATCCGTCAAACACTTCAGGAACATCCATGTGTTTGGCCTCTTCTGGCCTTCCTGGAGGCCCTCTTGGGGGCCTCTTGGGCCGTCTTGGGCCAGCGTCGAGCCAACTTCGGCCATCTTGGTAGGTTCCTGGCACGTCTGACCCCGTCGGGAGCCGTCTTGGGGGCCCTTTTGGGCCGACTTGGGGCCCTCCTGGGGCGCTTCGGGGCCGTCGTGGAGGCCATCTTGGGCGTCTTGGAGGCCATCTTGGGCGTGTTGGAGGCCTCTTGGGCCGTCTTGGGGCCCTCTTTTGGGGCCATCTTGGAGGCCACTTGGGCAGGCATGGGGTCCTCTTGGGGGCCTCTTGGGCGATCTTGGGGGCCTCTGGGGCCGTCTTGAGCCGTCGGAATGCCGAGAAGAAGCAAGTTCCAAAATCCTTCAAAAACCTAAGGAAAATCAATTATGTTTGGCCTCTTCGGGCCCTCCTGGAGGACCTCTTGGAGGCCTCTTGGGCCGTCTGGAAGGCCTCTGGGGGCCCTCTTGGGCCTTCTTGGGCCATCTTGGACTCTCTTGGGCCGTCTTGGAGGCATCTGAAAGCCATCTTAGCCGTCTTGGAGGCCATCCTGGCCGTCTTGGAGGCATCTTGGAGGCCATCTTGGAGCCGTCTTGGGCAGGAAAGTAGGGAATTGAGCTCCTTGGCAATCCTCCCGGTACCCCGGCGGGACGGGCCGAAACCCACTGGGAGAGTTCTTTTAGGAAAAGAACCAAAACCAGAACCGAAAGGGTCTAGCACGACAGACACCCCTGCGATGAATCCACAGGGGGCGGCGGATCGAATGGCTTTCGGCCCATCCCGCCACCGTGCCTGAGTTGCGGGTATAAAGCGTATTGGATGTTCGTTGGGATCTCGTGGGGGGCCTCTCGGGGCCCTCTTGGAGGCAGTTTTGAGGCCTCTTGGGGGCCGTTTTGAGGCCTCCTGTGGCCTCTTTTGGACCTATTGGGGGCCTCTTGGGCGCCTCTTTTGGAGCCTCCTGGGGGCATCTTGGGGCGGAAGGCTCGGATTTTCGGTTCGTGTTTCTTCTCTTGGGCCCGTTTGGGGCCGTCTTGGGGCTCTGTTGGGCCGACTTGGGCGCCAGTTGAGCCGTCTTGGGGCGCTCTTAGGCCGTCTTGGGGCCGTCTTGGAGGCCCCTTGAGCCGTCTTGGGGGCCTCAATCCTGCCAAAACCGCCGGAAAATTAATGATGTTTGCCTCTTGGGGCCCTCTTGAGAGGCCTCTTGGAGGCCTCTTGGGCCATCTTGAGGCCATCTTGGGCGTCTTGGAGCGACCTTGGGGCGACGTGGGGCCCTCTTTCACAGTTTTGGGTACCTCTTGGAGCCATCTGGGCTCGTTTGGGGGCCCTCCTGGGCGGGGCAGGCCGACGCGAGCGACTCTTGCAGACCCTGGCAGAAACCAGGCAGGCCTGGGAAACGCCTGGCCCGGGCCCCGAAAGACTGGCAGGTCTGGCTGCAGCAACAGCACAGCCCCCTCAGTGCGGCATGAGCTTTGGGCCATTCCACTTCGTGCCAGAGGCACGGTGGCGGATTTCCTGATGTCACCCTCTCCCCCACACCATCATGAGGCATTCCTCACGCTTCGCGTGTTCCCACCAGCTCGTAGCACGCTCGGCGTTCGACTTGCTTCGCTTGCCAGCTAGCCAAAACGTATCCCCACCAGCCCATCCAAGAGCTGTGCCCACGCAAGTTGCCTCGCTCCGGGAAGTGGGGGAGCATGCAGAGGAACAGAGAGCTGGGGAAGCCAGTCACATCCAAGTATTGAATCAGCCTGAGCAGAACCAGGAGGAATGGCGGAGGACAAGAATGAGGCGGGAGGAGGACGAGGAGGAGGAGGAAGAGGAGAAGGAGGAGCAAGAGGAGGAGGAGGAATAAGCACAAGGAAGGAGAGAGGAAGGAGGAGGGGACGAGGAGAAGGAGGAAGGCGGAAAAGGGAAACAACATAAATATTAGTTTCACGGACCATGTTCTCACCGAGCTCCTGGTGAACCCTAGGTGGGAGGAGGAGGAGGAGGAGGAGGAGGAGGAGGAGGAGGAGGAGGAGGAGGAGGAGTAGGAAGAGGATGAGAAGGATGATGAGGAGGTGGGGAAAGAGGAGGAAGAGGGTGCGGCGCAGATTATGGTTGCCTCCTCTGGGCTCGACAAGTCTCCTCTTGGAGCCCTCTTGGGGGCGCTCTTGGTGGCTCTTGAGGCCGTCCTGGAGCCATTTTGAGAGCCTTGGGGGGCTCTGGGGCCTTCTTGAGCCCCTCTTGTGAGCCTCTGGGGCCATCTAGGAGGGCATCGACCGAAGAAGGGGGGAGCCTAATTAGCATCGCCCCGTCTGGAGCCCCAGACGTCGCCTCGTCAGGCGCTCTTGGAGCCTTCTTGGGGCCTTCTTGCGCCCCTCTTGGGTCTCTCTTGGGCCCTCTTGGAGCCAGCTTGAGGCCTCGGAGGGCAATCGGAATCGAAAAGGCGAGAAGGCAGAATTGATTGGAACCCTCAGGTGTTCGGAGGTGTTTGGCCCCTCGGGGGGCTCCTTGGGAGGCCCCCGGCCTTTCTTCTGGACCGTCTTGGAGCGGTCCTGGAGCCTCTTGGAGCATCTTGGGGGCTATCTTACAACAATATTGCGCTATATTGAGCCATCTTTGAGGTCATCCTGGACTCGCTGACGCACTTTTCCAAGCATCCTGGGCAATCATGGACTCAGGGGGGAAAGAAACACACAGACAAAATGAATCGTCGACTCCCAGGAAAATATTGGAAAATATTGGAAGTAGGGGGGAAGACGAGAACCCAGGAAACATGGATAACTATGGGGAATCATGGAATTTGTGTGTATTTATGTGTGAGTGTGTCCCTGCGCTCTTTTATGGTCGCTCTAACGTCCCTTCGCCCCCTCCCCTCGAGGCCCAGGGGGGAGGGGGTCGGAGAGGGGTCAAGCAACCCTGAAGGGTTTCTCCGAAAGGCTTAGGCGACCCCTCCTCCTCCTCCCTCCTCCTCCTCCCTCCTCCCTCCTCCTCCTCCTCCTCCACCTCCTCCACCTCCTCCCACCTCCTCCTCTTCCTCCTCCCCCGGAGGAAACCGTGCAGCTACCCCAAGCCGCGAGCCGTGTCGATCATTCCCACCCGCCCTCCCAACACATAGACAGCATCCGAGCCTGAGATCCCGATCCCACTGAGTTGTGATCGTGTTTTATGTGTTGTTTTGCCGATCGGCGCGGGCCCTCGCACCGCCCCTTCCCCCCCCCGCATGGAGTGGATCTTGGCTGTTTTTGGCGCCTGTTTCGAGCGGGTGGAGTCTCTCCCAGAGTCCGCACTCTTGCAAACCGTCGCACTAAGCAGAGGTCCGGAGCCAGACCCCCCCCCTCCCCCCCCCCTGTTCGCTCAATGCCGAAACGCCGAAAAAGAAAACGCTCACGTTCATGAGTTCCGTCGGAAGCACAGACCAGACAATAGGTATGAGGGCAAGCTCACCGCCCCTGTCAAACACCAGTACAAAGTGATCGCCGCGCCCCCGCGCATGATCCAGGCTCTGCCGCAACTTGCACTTTGTATGGGCTTGTGTCGGGGAGCGTGAGCCTGAGCAGAGCAGGCAACATGAGAGCCCCCCCCCCCCGCCAACCCCTCCTGCAAAAACCACAAAATGCTCGTGGGGCGCCCGCGCATGAACCAGCTTTTTGCCACACGGTGGATTCTGCACTGGGTGTGTTGACGCGGGTGGTGGGTCTGCGCAGAGCGGACACTGTGGGGGCACTGCCGCCGTCCCTGTCGAAACAAAGGGGCGCCGGCGCACGGTGCAGATTTTGCCGCAAAGTGTCTTGTGCATTGTGTGTTGGCAGGGATGGTACAGTCAACCCGCACAGTAAGGATGCGCAACTCTCCCAAGGGTGCCCTTGCATCCTTGCCTCCTTGCCCTCATCCTGGGCCACTTTCGTTGGCCGCGCCCTGCTCGAAAAGCTTACAGCCAAGACGCTGAAATCAGGAACGCCTCGGGTGCGGAAGGGGCTCGCTGTTTCTGAAGCTCTTCCATGGCTCCTCCTCCATCACTCCTCGTGCACCTGGGCGCGTATGGGGCCAAGAAGGGGCTTCGTTACTATAGTGCCTGGACTGTATCCTTCCAAGGCCCTTGCGCCCTCATCGCGCATCCTTAAGGCAGGGTCTGACTGTAGGCCTGCACAGAGCGGACAGTAGGAGCGCACCTCCGCCGCCCCTGGCAAGCGCCGAGGCAGAAGTGCTCGGGGCGCCCGCGCGCAGTCCAGACTGTGCCGCGGTGTGTCTCTCTGCGCTGCTCCTTGACAGGGAAAGGGTATGGGGGGTGTCCGCACTGTCCAGGGTCTTGGTATCGCTCGGGCGTGTGCACTCTCTCTCGGCGGGGATCACCAAGGAGCACCCTGGATCATCCTGCGAAAGAGCCGCGCACGAAACCGACAAAACACAGGAAATGGACGTCCGAGCGATGGCCAGGTGTGCGTCGCCGGTCGGGGGGGGGAGAGGGTGTGTATCAACAAGGGTCGACCAGACGTAGGAGTGACCTTGCGCCGGAGTGGCCGCCGGTGCGGGCCCAATTGGGGCCCTCCGATCGCCGAGCGCGGAGCGGTATGGCAGTTCTGGGCCACCCTGCGTCCCCCGTGCAGCCTCGCACCAGAGGTCACTCTTACGCATGGTCACTCTGGCGTGTACGGTAGGTTCGCGTCATGTCGACCGGCGGCGACCCCGACGCCGGCGTTCAACATTGAATGCCGGCGGAGGCCCAGAATCGGTCGATGTTGAACGATCGGACGTTACGGAAATGGCCGATCGTTCAAGGTTGAACGATCCCTGCGGTGTCAAAAACCAACGCTGGGGTCGGCACGACACGAACCTGCCGTAGTCGATACGGAGCGGTGGTAAATCCCTGCCGCGAATGGGAAGATTGGGAGTTGGAAGAGTAAACTCGCTAAACCACCTCCGCCCAGAGGGCTGGTGGGACAACAAAATATGTCTGCGCACTGCCTCTTTGCATACCTGTGCGTGTCTGTCGTGCTTAAAGCACGCTGCATGCTAATGCTCGGTGGGCCGAAAAGGCTCCAGTTCGCCATCAGTTTATGCAACGGCTTGTTCCAGAAGGTAGTGCCCTCCGCTGTCTGCTCACAAAGGCCCAATGGCCGCTGCGGACAGCGCCCGACGGCCTGATCGGAGGAGGAGACGGCGAACGGCGGCCTGCTGGACACGACATCTGCCAGCGGCGTGTGCTACTTTCACCTTCTGCCGTCGACCTCATCAATCTGCTCAGATTCGGGGGAGCGTAAGACCCGGGTTTGCCGGGACTCGGGTTCGCCATCGTTTTTTGACGACCGCGCCTCGGATTTTGACGAGGAGGAGTTTCGTGGGACGTCTGCAGCGGGAGGCCTCGTCAAAATGCAGGCTCGGCCTCGTCACTTTTTTGACGACCTCGTCGGGGATTTCCGAGTCCCCCGTACCCGGGTCTTACGTCTCCCCGACAGATATGTTCCTTCGTTTCTGTTGCAGCTGCTGTACGTTTCTAGTATCGTATGTAATTGCTCGTCCACGCGCTGCCCGGGCGGAGGATGTTGGACACACCGTTGCCGTCGTGATTGGTTTAGCAGCACATCGCCATGAGCGAAGCACCTGCCCGCTGATGTGTCACATCGCAGCACCAAGTATTGGTCAGACGTGGTTGTCATTTGGCGTCGTGAGTTTTCCAGTCTTTATCCGTTTCACTTTCGGATCCCAGCGTGAACTGCGGCAGGAGCTCGCGAAACGCCACCCCCATCTCGAAGAGAAGTGGAGGCTCCTCAACGAGCGGGTCAAGGAGGCGCGCGTGAGCCAGGCTCGACGCGGGGCAAGGGAGCTGGGGGATATGGTCAAAGTCCTGTCGCAAGGCACCCAGCAGACGCAAGGAGCTAAGTCCTCTTTGTCCCGAAGTTTGACTCTCGCTGCGTGTACATTCCAAGACATACGATGTATTGTTCTTTCGATGTGGGGTCCCCAGAAGTCCCGACCCTTCCCTCAGGGCCAGCGCGAGGGCTCCAAGAATCCGAAAATTGCCAGAAACAGTCCGTCGTGTTTTGTTCCACGACGCGAGTGCAGCATCCAGGTTACGCTTGCACCCCTGCCGCTCTGGCCCGTCCCTTTCCACATATTCTAAACACGTTGGCCTGACCTCGCTGCGATCTGTTTCCGCGTGGACGCCCAAGCGTCTTGCACCCTCACCTTGCAGATCTGCTATGCTATGACTCCGTTTCATTGTATGGCTCGAAGAAGAACAAACTAAATGGACGTTGACATGAACTTCTGGAGCTCCGCGCGGATTTCGTGGATCGGCGCTGGGCCCCCTGGCGGCGCCTCCAGCGCCACCCCTGGCGCGCTCCGCGCACCAAGGAGGGGGCTCCTGCGCCGATCCAAAAAATATCCGTGTGTACCTCCGAAGGCTTTCGTTCATGTTGTGTGTTGCGCCTGTGCTCCAGGCTCCTCCCTCTTCCCTCCACGCGCTCTGTTCCTTCTCGCCGCCATGCCTCCAATTCGCTCCCGGTGCACCCCGGCGCTTGCTGACCGGCGTCTGACTGTCTTAAACCACTTGGCGCCCGCGGACTTACAAAAAAGTTGTGTCCACTACCGTCCCTGAGATCCGACGTAACGACAATTAGCCTGACGAGGGACCCAACCAGATGCAGGTGCGAGTACCGCAATAGTGATTTACTTTTTCGGTGGCGATCCCTATGAGGCAACGAACCGTGCTAGGGGTGTGCCGACATGAGTGGCGTGGTACACAACGCGAACGAAAACGATTGATCTGAGTACGTAGGGAGACTAAGCGCGGGTGAATCTGCGCGCGTGCGTTTGATTGTGAATGAATTTGCGTGCGAGCGAGTGTACGTGCATGAATGCGAATATGACAAAGCGTGGTGCAATTGTGTATGAATGTCAATAGTTTGACAATGACTGCCTCTGAGTACTCGTGACGCTGGGCGTGGCCGCCGCAAGGAGCTTCCCCGGGACTCCCCGACGGTATCGCCCGCGCGCCGCGACGCCAATGTCGGCGCGCCCCCCCGCGAGGATCGCGCCCGCTTCCTCCCCTTCCTTTACTCCCTCTTTGCCCGCGCACTCAAAAGTCCAAGGCTGCGGGCGCAGCGCAGCGCGGAGTCCCCGCGACGCGCGCAGGTCGCCCCGGAGGGGTCCCAGCGACGCGCGCGGGTCGTCCACTGCGCGGAGCAAAGAGAGCTAGCTGGCTGGCTGATAGCGGGCAAGGCTCTTGCCGCTGGGCAGAGCGACGACGGGCGAGCGAGGCGCTGGGCAGAACGCAGCACGGAGCCCCCGCGACGCGCGCAGGTCGCCCCGGAGGAGTCCCAGCGACGCGCGCGGGTCGCCCGCTGCGCGGAGCAAAGAGAGCTAGCTGTCTGGCTGGGACCTGCGGTGGGGCCCCCTATGGGGCCACGAAACGCTGTACTGGGCAAGGGAGACGCATGCGGACTGCGCCACGGGGACCTTCGGTGGAGCTCCCTATGGGGCCACGGAACGTGTGAGGGGTGTGCCGAAATGGGTGTGCGGGACGCATGCGGGCACACCCACTGGGACCTTCGGTCGGGCTCCCTATGGGGCCGCGGAACGTGTGAAGGGTGTGCCAAAATGGGTGTGCGGGACACATGCGGGCACACCCACTGCGACCTCCGGTGGAGCTCCCTATGGGGCCACGAAACGTGTGAGGGGTGGGCCGACATGTGTGTGCGGGACGCATGCGGGCACACTCACTGGGACCTTCGGTGGAGCCCCCTTATGGGGCCACGAAGCGTGTGAGGGGTGTGCCGAAATGAGCGTGCGGGACGCATGCGGGCACACCCACTGGGACCTTCGGTGGAGCTCCCTATGGGGCCACGAAACGTGTGAAGGGTGTACCGACATGGGTGTGTGCGGGACGCATGCGGGCACACCCACTGGGACCTTCGGTGGAGCTCCTTATGAGGCACGAAACGTGTGAAGGGTGTGCCAAATGGGTGTGCGGGGCGCATGCGGGCACACCCACTGGGACCTTCGGTGGAGCTCCCTATGGGGCCACGAAGCGTGTGAGGGGTGTGCTGAAATGGGTGTGTGTGTGTGTGTGCGGGACGCATGCGGGCACACCCACTGGGACCTTCGGTGGAGCTCCCTATGGGGCACGAAACGTGTGAAGGGTGTGCCAAAATGGGTGTGCGGGGCGCATGCGGGCACACCCACTGGGACCTTCGGTGGAGCTCCCTATGGGGCCGCGAAACGCGTGAGGGGTGTGCAGAAATGTGTGTGCGGGACGCATGCGGGCACACCCACTGGGACCTTCGGTGGATCCCCCTATGGGGCCACGAAACGTGTGAGGGGTGTGCCGAAATGGGTGTGCGGGACGCATGCGGGCACACCCACTGGGACTTTCGGTGGAGCTCACTATGGGGCCACGAAGCGTGTGAGGGGTGTGCCGAAATGGGTGATGACGACGATGATGATGGTGGGAGGAGGAGGAGGAGGGGGAGGAGGAGGAGGAGGAGGAGGAGGAGGAGGAGGAGGAGGAAGAGGAGGAGGAGGAGGAGGAGGAGGAGGAGAGGAGGAGGAGAAGAGGAGAGGAGACGCGGGCCACCGTCTCTTCAAAACGAGGACCCAACACCACAGGATGGTTGGGAAAAAATGCACCATCGTAAAAAATCACGCCCGGAGCCCTGGATACCATCCTTCTGCGCCACGTTTCGAGCCAGATCGACCTGGGAGGGCCCCGGGGCCCGAAGCTTAACGAGAACGCCCGGGGTGACAAGTGTGCAACGCCCAGATCTGAGGGGCAGCTCTCCTGCTCAAGCCGCTCAGCGCCAGTGCAGCACGGGGTCTCCTCCTCCTCCTCCTCCCCTCCTCCTCCTTTTCCTCCGCCTCCCGCTCCTCTCCCCCCCTCCTCCTCCCCCCTCCTCCTCCTCCTCCTCCTCCTCCTCCTCCTCCTCCTCCTTCCTCCTCCTCCTCCTCCTCCTCCCCTCTGGCGCCCGCCATGGCGGCCGCCGGCGCCGCCGCCGCGGGGCAGGACGCCGAGGGGCCAGGCGCCCTGCTGCGGCGCTGGGCCGTGAGCCGCGGCGCGCGGGTCGTGCGGGCCCCAAGACTATATTTCACTAGTTCAAAACAGACGCCCAATCCCAAAAACGCGAGGGCCAAAACAGAACGCAGGCTCCCCGAGGCTTCGGGGTAGGAGATTTTGGGGCCTAGGGTTTTACCAGGGTGACAACGACGAACGCAAAACATATCCCGAAATCTTTGGACGATCTTCGAATCCTCGGTGAATCCGCGATTTTGGAGTTGGGGATGTGTTTTTTCTGGGTCAACATTCGGAAACTGGAACGTATACATTACCAGTGTCGGGTTGTTTTCTCAATCCCAGGACTTTTCGAGGATCGGGGACGACGTCGGGGTGGTGTGGTGTATACTTTTTTGCTGGGTTCCCAGGGAAGCAGCGAAGAATGTAAACACCAGGGTCCCGCATACACCAGGATCCGCTTCCCTGTGCAAATTTCAGTGCAGGGCCGGAAAAAACGTCGGTGTACAGAGTTCGGTTCCCTATATACACCATCGCCACATTTCCCAAGCGGTGCTTGCAGTGAAGGAGTCCTGGCGTGAGTTGAAAGATTTGGCGAACGTTCCCCGCCGATGTTGTTGGCCGGCTGGGTTCCCGGGTTCCCCGTTCGGGGTTCCAGGGTTTTTGGTTCTTGTTCCCGGGCCGATTTCGGTGGGTTGCGGGTTCGTGGGTTCCCGGTCGATCTCCATTGATTGGGTTTTTTCTCTGGTGTAATTGAAAGATTTGGCGAACGTTTCCCGCCGACTTTGATGGCCGGCTGGGTTCCTGGGTTCCCGGTTCTGGGCTCTTGGGTTCCTGGTCATTGGTTTTGGTCTGATTTCTGTGGGGGGTCCGGGTTCTGGGGTTCCCGGGTTCCCGGCCGATCTCTCCATCGATTCCCTAGAAAATAAGGGCGCGTAACCAAATCGTGCGCCAAAAACTATGTAATTCACAATGGTTTGTTGCCCACGCGTTTGTAATCAAATTGTCGTCTTGTAGAAGCGATTTCGCTGCAGAGTGGTGCCTTGTTTTGATTTGTTTGCGGGAAGATTGGTCACGAAGTGTATTTTAGTTATGATTTGGTTATGTAAACTGGAGATTTGGTTACGAGTTGGTTACGGTGCATCAGATATGGTTACGATTTGGTTACGAAATATGGTTACGATTTGGTTATGATCTAGTTACGATTCGGTTACGATGTGCGCGGTGCACCGCGAACGTCGCAACCAAACCGTAACCAAATGTGGCCCCCAAGTGGGGCGCATATGAAACACTGACCCCCGAACCACCCAAACCATTCATGGGGCTTCTTGCCTCGCAGCGCGAGGACGAGAACCTTGCGTTCGGGAGCGGCTGTGTGCGTGATCCCTCTGAAGGGCCTTGCGGGAATGGGGGTACGGAGGAGGAGGAGCAGGAGGAGAAACAGGAGGAGAAGGAAGAGGAGAAAGAGGTGGCAGATGAGGAGGAGGTTTTGGAAATTACGTTCGCTGCGCAACGCCAGGGCGACTAAAGTTGAGGAGGGGGAGGAGGAGAAGCAGGAGGAGGAGGAGGAGGTGATGGGGGGATGTAAAAAGGAGGAGGAGGAGGAGGAGGAAGAGGAGAAGGAGGAGGATGAGGAGGGCGGGGCAGAGGAGGAGGAGGAGGAGGAGGAGAAGGAGGCGGAGTGGCGGGGACGATCTGCACTTGATCTGGAATTCGCCGCACATCAAGATCGATGTACTCCAAAATGGCCCACGAGCGCCCCTAAAGCTCCCAAGCTCCAAGAGGGCTCCAAAAGGCGCCCAGACGTCCCCAAGAGGCGCCCAAGATGCCTGCAAGAGGCGACCAAGAGACCCCCAAGAAAACTCAAGGAGATCCCCGGGGAACCCAAGACGCTCAACGACGACCCTGGGCCCGCCAAGATGCCCCAAAAATGCTCCAAGAGGCCTCCACTGGGGCGCCCTTCCTCTGTGTGCTCCCCACTTTCCTGATCGAGTTCACTCCTTTGGGCATAGTTTCTGCATGGGCTGGTGGGTTTACGCGAAGCGTTTAGAATTCAAGCCACTTCTCCCCACGCTCCCTCCTAGTTCAACGTCTCCCTCTTCAAGCTCCCTCTTCCCTCACAGCCTTCTTTGACTCTCTCACCTCTATAGTATTTGTCCATTTGGGCCTCCTTCAAAGCCTCCTTCCAACCCTCCTGACTCTAACCTTGAACCTTGGCGTCAAGTCATCAATGTGTCAATACTATTACTCGGCCCTCGTGCGCTCGACGTGCCTCCGCCCATGCCTCCTCCTATTCCTCTTTCGCCTCATCCCTCTCCCCCTCCTTTTCCCCCTGCTCCTGTCCTCCTCCTTCTCCTCCTCATCCTCCGCATTAGCATCCCTCCCTTCTCAATCCTCCTCGTGTTTGCGTGTGCTCTGTTCTTTTTCCCTCTCCGAGTCATGTTCCTCCTCCTCGTCCTGCTCCACCTGATAACGCTCTGTTTCCTTCTCCTCATCAGTCTTCACTCCTAGTCGCTCGCTTCCCCTCGTCGTCTTCCACGACGCCTCGTTTTCCCCAGGTCCTGCTTCTGCTCCCGCCCCCTTCTTCGTTATTGACTTCTCCGCGTGCTCATGTTCGCTGTTATTCTCGCCGCCTTGCTCCACCGCCCCCTCCATGAGGCCAACCGGGAATGTTGAACATGTTCGGTTCGATGTGGTTACGATTTGGTTAAGGATTACGTTTTTGGTTATGATTTGGTTACGAAGGTTGTAAAGATGGTTAAGATTTGGTTACGCAAAGATATTCCCGGGAAGATTCTGGTGACGGAGGTGTTCAATGCGTTTTAATAGCTCAAGTGTGCGAGGGGTCGATCGTAACCATATTTTCCCGTTTTGGTTACGTGCGACAGTTTCGCGCGCAACCATATGATTCGGTTACGTATAATAGGGTCTCTGTATCGATCCCTTTTCTTGGGTGGAATCGATTTCTCCTCTCTCCTCTACCCTTCTCGTCCTCTCCTCTGTCATGGGAGAGGGAGGGAGTGAGGTTGGTGGTGGTGATGTCCATGTCTGGGCCCCACAGGCCGCGGACGCGGTGGCGTTCCACGAGCCCGGGCCCGGGCCGCTGAGACAGGGCCCGACCCGATGCCTCCGATGCGATGCGATTCGATGTCCCCATGGCAGACCCCCTCCCAGACATCTGGCGTCTCGAACAATTACTCACTGCGTGGAGCTCCCCAAATGTGCATCTATTCGCATGGACCTGTCCGCCGTGAATGTCTCGGCGCAAGAGCTTTCGAATATAAACGGGCTTCAGTTGTGACGGTCTGGACATGAATCGAACTGCGAATGAATTGGAGTGTGAATGAGCCTCAGTAGTACGAGCGCGTCTCTGCGCATGAGCCTGGGGCCTCCTGGGGCCTCCTGAAACCTACTGGGGCTTCCTGGGGTCTCCAGGAGCCTCTTGGGGCCTCCTGGGACCTCCTAGGGAGGTTTCGTGCCCCAGGAGAGGCGCAAAATATAGCAACAGACGTACATACAACATTGCGGATTAGAGCCACAGGAGAAGGGCAATCTATAGGAACACGCGTAAAACACCCAGGAGTCGTGCCCCAGGAGGGCCCAATATATAGGAACATAAGTAAAACATGTAGGAATGTGTACACAGGAGAAGGACAAGATATAGAAACATACGTGTAACATCAAGGAATCGTGCTCCAGGTGATGCCCAATCGATAGGAGCATACGTAAAACACATGGGATTGGAGCCACTCCTGTTGACTTCCGAGGCCTCCTGCTCCTGGGGCCTCTCGGGGCCTCCTGTTGCCTTCCGAGGGCTCCTGGCGCTTCCTGTGGCCTCCTCGGGCCTCCTGTGGCTTCCTGAGGCCTTCTGGAGCTTCCTGGGGCCTCCTGGAGCCTCTTGGGACATCCTGTGGCCTCTTGAGTCTTTCTGTGGCCTCCTGATGCCTCCTGGGACCTCATGTGGTCTCCTGGGGCTTCCCGGAGCCTGTTGGAGCCTCCTGTGGCATCCTGAGAAGAATCTGCGCCCACGAGCCTGGCCACCAAAACAGGCAAACCGTTCGAGACATCCTCCAAATCTACTCCGAAAGCGAAGGATGCTGGGACAGAAAACGGGCAAACCGCTTGAGACATCCCCACAAAACGGCCGCGAACGGGACCGTGCAACACCCCTCGGCGGCCCGCCTTAGGGACGTGAAAATGAGCGCCTCGCTCGAGACATCCTCCAAATCTGCTCCGAAAGCGAAGGATGTTGGGACAGAAAGCGGGCAAACCGCTTGAGACATCCCTACAAAACGGCCGCGAACGGAACCGTGCAACACCCCTTCGGCGGCTCCCCTTAGGGACGTGAAAATGAGCGCCTCGCTCGAGACATCCTCCAAATCTGCTCCGAAAGCGAAGGATGTTGAGACAGAAAACAGGCAAACCGCTTGAGGCATCCTCACAAAACGGCCGCGAACGGGGCGTGCGTGAGTCTCAGCATGAGTAAGTCTGAGTAGGAGTAGGTCTGAGTATGAGTAGGTCTGAGTATGAGTAGTTTTTGTGTGTGAGTAAGTCTGGGTATGAGTAAGTCTGAGTGTGAGCCAATATGTGTATGAGTAAGTCTGGGTATGAGGAGGAGAGGGGAGGAGAAGAGGAAGAAGAAGGAGTAGGAGACGTCCAAGAAATTTGTCACTGCGTGGAGCTCCCCATATGTGCATCTATTCGCATGGACCTGTCCGCCGTGAATGTCTAGGCGCAAGAGCTTTCGAATACAAACGGGTTTCAGTTGTGACGGTCTGGACATAAATCTAACTGCGAATGAATTGGAGTGTGAATGAGCCTCAGTAGTACGAGCGCGTCTCTGTGCATGATCCTGGGGCCTCCTGGGGCCTCCTGAAACCTACTGGGGCTTCCTGGGGTCTCCAGGAGCCTCTTGGGGCCTCCTGGGACCTTCTAGGGAGGTTTCGTGCCCCAGGAGAGACGCAAAATATAGCAACAGACGTACATACAACATTGCGGATTAGAGCCACAGGAGAAGGGCAATCTATAGGAACACGCGTAAAACACCCAGGACTCGTGCCCCAGGAGGGGCCCAATATATAGGAACATAAGTAAAACATGTAGGAATGTGTACACAGGAGAAGGACAATATACATAGAAACATACGTATAACAGCAAGGACTCGTGCTCCAGGTGATGCCCAATCGATAGGAGCATACGTAAAACACATGGGATTGGAGCCACTCCTGTTGCCTTCTGAGGCCTCCTGCTCCTGGGGCCTCTCGGGGCCTCCTGTTGCCTTCCGAGGGCTCCTGGCGCTTCCTGTGGCCTCCTCGGGCCTCCTGTGGCTTCCTGAGGCCTTCTGGAGCTTCCTGGGGCCTCCTGGAGCCTCTTGGGACATCCTGTGGCCTCTTGAGTCTTTCTGTGACCTCCTGATGCCTCCTAGGACCTCATGTGATCTCCTGGGGCCTCCTGGAGCCTGTTGGAGCCTCCTGTGGCATCCTGAGAAGAATCTGCGCCCACGAGCATGGCCACCAAAACAAGCAAACCGATCGAGACATCCTCAAAATCTGGCCCACCTGGGGGGGGGGGGGAAATGAGCGCCTCGCTCGAGACATCCTCCAAATCTGCTCCGAAAGCGAAGGATGCTGGCACAGAAAACAGGCAAACCGCTCGAGACATCCCCACAAAATCCTTCGAAAGGGGCCTAGTGAAACACCCCCCCGCCGCCCCCCTTAGGAACGTGAAAATGAGCGCCTCGCTCGAGACATCCTCCAAATCTGTTCGGAAAGCGAAGGATGTTGGGACAGAAAACAGGCAAACCGCTCGAGACATCCCCACAAAATCTTGCGAAAGGGGCCGAGTGAAACACCCCCCCCGCCGCTCCCCTTAGGACTGCTGAAGCCACAGAATCGCCTGAGACATCCTCAACATCAGTGTGTGTGTGAGTCATCCGATGAGTGGACCTGAGTGAGTGTAGTGAATGTACGAGTACAAGTACGAGTGAGTCTGAGTGATGAGGGAGTCTGAGTGATGAGTGAGTCTGA
Source organism: Prorocentrum cordatum (assembly GCA_963575745.1). NCBI lineage: Eukaryota > Dinophyceae > Prorocentrales > Prorocentraceae > Prorocentrum > Prorocentrum cordatum. The sequence continues at coordinate 272,880 of CAUYUJ010014080.1, forward strand.
GTGATGAGTGAGTCTGAGTGATGAGTGGTAAGTCTGAGTCATGACTGAGTCCGAGTGATGAGTGAGTCTGAGTGATGAGTGTGTCTGAGTGATGATTGGGTCTGAGTGATGAGTGAGTCTGAGTGATGAGTGAGTGGGTCTGAGTGAGAGGAGTGGTGTGGTCTTTCTCTCTCGTTCTCTCCTCCGGCGCGTTCCGCCAATAACAAGAACCCCATACTTAGGATATGGGGAATAACAAGAACCCCATCTTAGGATATGGGGAAAAAACGAGGCAGAGGCGTTTCATCGTTTTCGGCCTCTCGGGGCCCTTACTGGGCCTCGGGAGCGTCAAAAAACGAAGCCATTCCCAGGGAAGTGGTCGAGAGGTCGGGGGCTCGTTTCGATGCCTCCAGTCCGATTCGATTCGATGTCCCCAGACCCCCCCCACTCGCGCCAAGAAACCTCGCGACGGGCGGCTTTTCGCAATTTTCGGCCCCTTCGCCGGGCTCCCGGAGCGTTACTGAACGAATCAGGGTGGAAAGCTCGCTCCGGGGAACTCCCCCAGAACCAGGTTATTCACCCACCCCTTCAGTAGGGGTCGAGGCCCTGTCGAGGGGTCGAGACCCTTCCAAGGGGTCGAGACCTCTGAGGGTCGAGACCTCTGTGGGGAAGACAGTCAGGACGTCTGGAGTCTGGGCCGCCGGCTTCCGCGTCCGCAGGCGGCCCGGTGGTTGCGGGTGCCGCGCTGGGCCCCGAGGGCCCACCGCCCTGCCTGCCTCCGCCGACTGGACTTCTCGCCCGGCCCCCGCGAGCCGACAGCTGACGCCCGTACCTCGATCTGTGTCCCTCCGAAATCCTGGAGCAGACGTCGGGGGAGGGGGGGGGGGCAACTGTGGGTGCGTGTTGTCGGGTGGGGGTCGCCGCTCGAACGGGAGCCCGCTTTCTCAGGGTCCGACAGCTCGCACCCACACCACCTACGGCGCGTTCATCGCCTTGCCCCTCCCCGTTCCTCCTCCCTGTAGGACTGAGTGTGGGTCGGGGTCCGACAACTCGCACCCACACCGACAGCGCGTTCATCGCCCTGCCCCTCCCCATTCCTCTCCCCTAATATCAGTTTGAGCGTGTACTGTTCGTTGGTCAGACTCGGCTGCCGGCTTCTGCCGACCCGATGGATTTCGATTGCCCATGCGACGTCTCGGTTCGATGCTGTGTCGGGGGAGCGTAAGACCCGGGTTTGCCGGGACTCGGGTTCGCCATCGTTTTTTGACGACCGCGCCTCGGATTTTGACGAGGAGGAGTTTCGTGGGATGTCTGCAGCGGGAGGCCTCGTCAAAATGCAGGCTCGGCCTCGTCATTTTTTTGACGACCTCGTCGGGCCAACCCGAGTCCCCCGTACCCGGGTCTTACGTCTCCCCGACTGTGGGCTCTCCTTGCCGAAGAGGCCGCGACGGGGACCGGTGCTGCCGCGCCCGGGCGGCGATCGCGGAGGACGAGGCGAACTCGGCAGCAGAATCGGGGGAGCCGCTAACTTTAGGTCGGCCATGTCCTCCTACAGGCAGATTTTGGAAATACAAAACAGTCAAAACTTACCACTCACGATTCAAGAATAGTAGAGACAGCGTCCCCATACTAAACTTGATTATTTTTGAATTATCCTCCTGTAGAGGGACATGCCCGACTTAACCCGAACCTTAATAGCACGGTGAAGCTGTGGCCCCACTGACATCCCCGCGTTCCGCATCAGGGATAATTTTGATCTGGGCGGTTTGGTCTGATACATCTGCACAACAAAAGACCCCTTATCCCTAATGTTTCGGCCCTCCGAACTTAGGGCCCCTCCCAAAGAGCGGGGGGTCTTTGTATTGCTTATCATTGTGTAATCTCGTGACTCCGTCTTCAGAGTGCATTGGCGTCGACCAGCGTCTGGTAGTCGATGGGATAGCGCGGATGTAGCATCGACGAGCGTCGATTCGGAAGGGCCAACAAGATGGTACGGTAGGTTCACGCGGCGATGCCATTCAATATTGAACTCCGCATGAAAGAACGACGGGGAAACACCAAGGGACACTGTAGCGCCACAGGACCCGTCGGAATCTAAAATTGAGCGATCTGGGTCGCGATCGGTTCGGGGCTGAACGCCGACTTGGTGTCAAATTTTTGCGCGCGCACCGAACCCACGGTCGGACCAAGGTGTAACATCGAGGCCGGTCCGGGGAGGGGGCCCGACTGTTCGTCGTGTTTGTCGGATATTATTGCGCATCCTGGCGAGGGCACTCTTGGATGTTCTGTGTGTTATGGCCGGCGAAGGGTCTGGTGTTCTTGCAGGATGCTCTTCTGTCCCAGGTCCGACCGTACCAAACGGGAGGCTCCCGTGAGCTTCGGGGAGACGTGCAGCGGGGGCTTGGGGGAGGGGCGAAGGCTTCTCAGAAGCAGCCCTGCTTCTCAGAGGGCGCGGGCCTTGCCTGCAGATGTAAGGCCGGCGCCTCCTAAGAAGCGACCTCCGTCCAACCCAGACCCCCGACGTTGTGATTTTTTCTATTCATCCCGAGCCGTTTTGTCCGCGGTCCCAGGGCCGGGTACGGGCCCCCAGAGGCCGAAAAATCAGCGACAGAAATGACCGTGGTGTTTTTTGTTTCGCAACGCGAGGGTTAAGTCGGGCTTGTACAGGAGGAAGATTCAAAAATTGACAAAAATGATATGGGGACGATTTCTGGACTATGTTTGAGAATTTTTGGAATATTTGGAGGGTATTCTTACTTGTTCCTCCAAGATCCCCCTGCAAGGGGGACAGGCCCGACCTAACGCGAGGGGGACTGGGCCTGGAGCTGCCACCGAAGAGGTGCTCGTGCGGCTGCCGCGGCACCTCGCCTTCGAGACGCCGCCGTCGCGCCCGCAGGGCGTGGCCCCCGAGCTCGTGCGGCTGCTGCAGCCCGTGGCCGAGGAGGGCGGCCCCGGGCAGCCCGCGGGGCGCGGCCTGGCCGTGGCGCTGCTGGTGCTCGGGAGATGAAAATTTGTGTTACGTCGGGCCTGTCCCTCTAGAGGAGGGATATTCCAAAATAGTAGAAACATAGTCTGGGGACGATTGAATATTGTAGAGCATGTTGAGGCTAGTTTTAAGTCTTCGCTCAACATCGGCCTGTAGGGGACAGGCCCGACTTAGAATTCGTGCAGTCCACCCGCAGACCCAGGCCCCGTGAAAAAAGTCGCGGCGGGAGGTTTTTCGTTATTTTCGGCTTTCGGGGCCCCTTGCCGGGCCTCGGGGGCGTCGAACAATCGGCCCAGCATGAAAAACCGGTCCTGGCGAGTGGGTCGACGCTTCTGGGGGTCGACGTTATCAACAAATCATGACGTCGTGGGTCTGGCCCTGCATCTCGCTGGCCACTCCCCGCTCGAAAAGCTTCGGATGGGCGTCCAGGGCCCTTGCATCCCTGTCGCGCATCCTTATGATACGGGTTGGCGGTACCGATGTCGCTCACCCAGGAGGGTCTTTCATGCTAATTGGTCGTTCCCTGAGCTCTTGGCTGGCAGTTCGCTTCGTTCTTCCCCTTCTCATCCTTCCCCTCGTCATCAGCATCATCATCAGTATCATCATCAGCAGCATCATCACCACCATTATCATCATCAGCAGCAGCAGCATCATCTTCACCATCATCATCATCATCATCATCATCATCATCATCATCATCATCATCGTCACCGTCAGGGATCTTCATCCACCCCTCATCCATCGGCGGTGGCCGCCGCGGGGGAATATCTGTTTTCCGTATTTCCGAGGCCCCCAATCCGTCAGTAAGCCCGCGTAGACAGAGATGCAAACAAAAGTGGCTTCGAGTATTGGCGGTCCGTCCGGACCCTCTGCGGCTCATGCCCCTGCCTCGCTTTCGCCTTCCCAAGCCTCGTGGGAGGCCCTCGTCCCCTCGGCGGGAGCCGCCTCCACCTCCTGGCCAGAACGCGCCCCCGGGAGAGGTCCGGGGAGCAGCAGCTGTGCCGGCGCCTCTTTCCGAGCATTCTCTGTGTTTGGAGGGTGAATCACAAGACGGATGAATTTTCGAGGTGCAGGAGCCCATATGGATTTCACCCTGAGCCCTCCACCCTAAGAACATGCTCAGTCTTTGGCTCCCCCAGGTGCACCACGAGCGCATGCGGGGCGCCGCCTCGGAGTTCGCGGCGTACCTCGACTCGCTGCCAGCAGGCTTCCCCACGATGCCGCTGCTCGACGAGCGGCCGCCCTGGGGCCTGTCGGACCTGGACGCCGCCGAGGGCGACGGGCCCGAGCTCTACCGCGGCACGGGCGTGGAGCTGCTGGCGAGGGGCGGGAGCGCGCTCGCGGGGCCGAGCGGCGTGGCCAGGATGTGCTCGGCAGCGAAGCACGGGAGCCCGAGGTGCCCTCGCAGTGCCGTCTTCAGCGTCGAGCAGCGTGGATTCGCGTCGGGGGGTCGATGAGATAGCGCCGATTTGGCGTCGGCTAGCGTCGACTTATCGTCGATTAGCGTCGAGTAGCGTCGATTTGTCGTCGACTAGCGTCGAGTCGCAAAAGCCGACAAGATGGTATGGGAGGCTCCTATGAGTTGCCACCGAAGGATGCGCGCCCTGATCGAGCAGCTGGACCCCGAGGGCCTCCACTGGCACCGGGCGCAGCGCGGCTGCGACGCCACGCTGCGGTGGGCCGCGGCGGCGGTGCAGTCGCGGGCACACGCCGCCGAAGAGGGCCGCACGGCGCTGGTGCCGCTCGCGGATGCCTTCAACCACTCGGCTTCGTGCCCGAACGTGGAACTGGAGCCGCCCTGCGAGCGCGACCCCTTCTTCACGGTGCGGGCCCTCCGCCCGATCGCCGCGGGCGAAGAACTCTTGCTGAGCTACGGGCCCTTCTCGAACGCCGAGCTGCTCTTCAGCGGCGGCTTCGTGTGCTCCCCCAATCCGAGCGACTGCGTGCTGGTCTCCAGGTCTCTCGGGCCTCCTAGATGGGATCGGAGCAGATGGGGTCGGAGGATTGCGCCGCATCGCCGATGCATCGACGATGCATCAGCGATGCGTCGGCGATGCATCGGCGCTGCGGCTCGATGTGGGGCCCAGCTTTCTCCACGCCGACGTGGCCGATCGCCGACGTCGCCAGCGCATCGCCGATGCATCGCCGATGCATCGGTGATGCGGCAGGCTCCCTCGACCCTCCTCCTCCTCCTCCTCCGCCTCCCGCTCCTCCTCCTCCTCCTCCTCTCCTGGCTCCGCCTCCTCTCCTCCTCCTCCCCTCCTCCTCCTGGCTCCGCCTCCTCCTCCTCCTCCCTCTCCTCCTCCTCCTCCTCCTCCTCCTCCTCCTCCTCCTCCTCCTCCCCATCTGCTCGGAACCCCTCTAGGAGGCCACTTCAGGGCCGAGCTCGCGGGGGCGGCGCGCGAGCAGTTGCAGGCCCGCGGCCGCCCCGCGCCGCCCGACCTGGACGTGGATTCTCCGAAGGGCGTAGGCGACCCGTCCTCCTCCTCCTCCTCCTCCTCCTCCTCCTCCTCCGCCTCCTCCAAGCTCCTCCCCTCCTCCTCCTCCTCCTCCTCCTCCTCCTCCAAGCTCCTCCTTCTCCTCCCCTGGCTCCTCCTCCTCCTCCTCCTCCTCCTCCTCCTCCTCCTTCTCCTCCTCCTCCTCCCCCTCCTCCCCCTCCTCTCCTCCTCGGGTCGCCTACGGCCCCGGGAGAAGCCGTGCAGGACGCGCGTTGCGCGCGGCTGTGGGAGGCGCACTGCCCGGCGGGCGTACGCCTGGGCGCCTCGGCGCCGCTGCTGGGCGGCGCCGTGCCCGGCGGCGTGGTGGGCCTGCTGGCGGGCCTGCTGCTGGGCCGGGAGGCGAGGGGCGAGCAGGCGGCGGCCCTGGACGCCGATCCTCGAAGAAGGCATGAGGCCACAGGCACCCAGGCACGTGCGCGTCGTAGAGAAGTCAGGGCGGAGGGTTTGGGGGGCTCTTTTCGGCCTCGGGGGGCCCTCGCCGGGCCTCGGGACCGTCAAAGAACGGCTCAGGACGAAAAACCGGTCCCGGGGAAAGGGTCGAGACTTCCAGAGACGCCGTCTAAAAAAAGTCCAGAAGCCGCATATCTGGGCATGAAAGCTCGTGGCGCCCGCGCGGCTTCTTTGTCTCTCTCTGCGCTGGTCTGCGCCCTGGCAGCGCCGCCCGTGCGTCGCCCCACGGCGCGCTCTGCGCGCTGGGGGCGGGGGGGTCCAGCGCAGAGCCAAGGCATCCGCGCGGACCTCCCAGCCCCAGAGTTCCGACGTCGTGCTTTTTTTCAACACGGGGCCCCCAGAAGTGCCGACCCGTACCCCAGGACTGGCTTTTCAGCCTGAGTCGTTGTTTGTCGGTCCTGGGGCCTGGCGAGGGCCCCGGGAGGCCGAGAATTGTAAAACCAATCTTCGTCTTGATTGTTTCAGTCCGTTGGACTTGCGGGACATCCGCGCGGACCGCCCAAAGTTTCTGAGTAGGAGGAGGAGGCGGAGGAGGAGGAGGAGGAGGAGGAGTAGGGGGAGGAGGAGGAGGAGGAGGAGGAGCTAGGACAAGCTAGGTGCGCTCGCGTCATATCTGACGTCCTACCCCTCCCTCCCATCCCTTACCATGGCGCTGATTTTCTCTATCCGCGGACGCGTGTCGTAGCGGACCTGTGGCTCCGCGCGCGCGTGCGTAGTGGGTGGTGGTGCACGTGCGTGCGTGCGTGTGTGCGTGGTTGTCGTGGTGGTGGTGGTGGTGGTGGTGGTGGTGGTGGTGGTGGTGGTGGTGGTGGTGTGGTGGTGGTGGTGGTGGTGGTGGTGGTGGTGGTGGTGGTGGTGGTGGTGGTGGTGGTGGTGCTGGTGGTGGTGGGTGCGGTGCTGGTGCTGTGGGTGGTGGTGGTGGTACTGGTGCTGGTGCTGGTGGTGGTTGTGGTGGTGGTGGTGGTGGTGGTGGTGGTGGTGGTGGTGGTGGTGGTGGTGGTGGTGGTGGTGGTGGTGGTGGTGGTGGTGGTGGTGGTGGCGGTGCGGCGCGGTGGTGGCGGGCGGATGGGCGCGCGAGAAAAAGGCCCGCGCTGGGGCGAGAACGCCATCCTGAACGACGGAGGCCAAACACCGATCCGAAAATGAGGCCCACGCTGCAGCGGGAGCACGATTCGGAACGATTCGGGAGCAGAAATGAGGCCGGCGCCTCAACGAGAGCAGCACTTTGGGAAAAAATGACGCCGGCGCCTCAGCGAGAGTCGCTTCCCGGGATTTCCCGGGCATCCCGTGTGCAAAAAAGCAGTACGCGGGGGGTGCGCGGCCATCACCCGGACGCCATCAGGGGAAGAGGGGGAGTATATTCATATTGAGTAATTGTGGAGGAGGAGGAGGATGAGGAGGAGGAGGAGGAGGAGAGTATATTCATATTGAGGAGGAGGAGGAGGAGGAGGAGGAGGAGGAGGAGGAGGAGGAGGAGGAGGAGGAGGAGAGTATATTCATATTGAGTAATTGTGGAGGAGGAGGAGGAGGATGAGGAGGAGCCTGTGCCGTTCTCCCTTCCTCGGGACATCCCGCCGCGCTCCGGGCCCTCTGGGCCGCGGGCACGCCGGCCGCGGAGGCCCTGCGCCAGGAGGTCTGCGGGGCGGTGCTGCACCTGGCCGAGGGCGCGCTGCGGCAGAGGTCGGGAGGGGACAAAAAAAGAAACAGACACAAAGAATCGTCGATTCCCAGGAGAATCCCAGACCTCCTCGCGTCGTGAGAAAATTATGGCGGGTGATTCTTCCTTCTTTTCGGCCTCCGGGGGCCCTTACCCGGGACCGTTAAAAAACGACTCAGGATGAAAAACCGGTCCCGGGGAAGGGGTCGAGACCCCTGGGGGTCAATGTCATGAGGAAATCATGACGTCGGGGGTCTGGGTTCCTGGGGAAATGTAGGAAAATATTGGACGTGGGGTGGAAGACGCAAATCCAAAAAATATGGGCAAGTATGGGGACTCCAGGAATTTGCGTGTATCTGTTTGTGTGTGTCCCCAGATCCCCGACGTCATGATCTTGTCGTGACCTCGACCCCGAGCGGTCTGGACCCATTCCCGGGGACCGGATTTTCGTCCTGAGTCGTTTTTTGATGGTCCTGAGGCCCGGGAAGGGGGGCATCCAGAGGCCGAAAATTGTTGTTTCTTTTTTTTCGAGCTATGATGTTCCAACCTACTTTAGCCTGGACCACCAGAAAAATTGTCGCGCACCAAGAATGTACCGAAACTTGAGGGTGATCACGTACTGGGCCTTGGGAGGCGATACTGATTCGACAATGTTTCGATACCTTTCTGGGTGCTCGGAATTGTTTTTGGGGACTTGGTCCTTACGTACGATGGGAGCATCATGAAACTCTCAGGAGGGAAAAACACACAGAGACACAGTTAACCGTCGATCCCTTAGAAAACATGGCAACATATGGGAAGTGGGGGGGACGACAAAAGCCCAGAACCTATGGGAAAATATGAAGAATCCTGATCTTCGTGCCTATATTCATGCTCGTGTGTCCCAGGGCCCCTTCCGACTCGATGGGGGGCCTGGGCCCATGGGCCCCTTCGCAAGGTACGCCGAGGCGCGCGGGGAGGAGGAGGAGGAGGAGGAGGAGGAGGAGGAGGAGGAGGAGGAGGAGGAGGAGGAGGAGTCCGCAGCCATTTTGGCTCTGGCCCGCTTGGACTAGCAATGGCGCGGGAAGTTCTGCGAGGCTCGGCTGGCGCGCGGGCCTCTGCGGAGAATTGGTTCGGAGGCAGCAGGCCGAGATCGCCGCGCTCCGCGGCGAGCCGGAGTCCCTGCGCACCGCCTCGGCCCACCAGGAGGACGAGGTGAGGCGGCGCGAGGCCATCGCCCGCCCTGCTCTCCGATCGCTGGTGCGCGGTGTCCGCCTGTCAGGCGGCAGACGCCTCCGCCGCAACTGCGCGTGGCACGCTTCGCGCTGCCCGCGCGCGGGGGCACCGAGGCGCGAATGGGCCGCGGCTCAAAAGGGGCAGCGCTTGGGAGCAGCTGGAGTGCAGGCCATCCTCGTCGGCGAACGATTGGCCATCGAGTGTTACGTGGAGGTCTGCACCTGTGAGGTGGTGTTCCCGAGGCTGGTGGCTCCCAGGGAGCTGGCCCTGGATTTGGCGCCGGGAGTCTGGGAGGCGATCGACCAGGACGAGGGCGCCGAGAGCGAGGCCTTTTCCCCCACGGCGCCGAAAACGGGGGCCAGGCCTTTAGTTGCGGGCTAGCTGCAGGATGGAGGCTCGCGGAGCTGGAAGCACTCAGGCGGTGCAATCGGTGCGAGGTGATCCTGATGGAGGCCCTCAGCGAGGGACAAGCCGCAGGTCGCCTGGTCAGCAGCGCTGCTGGGAGCGACGCTGCAAGCGCTGGGTCGCTGCCGTCGCCTCCCTCCGCGGGTGCGTTGGAGCCTGCTGAGACGATCGTGGAGAGCGGTGCTGCAGGCCGAGGGCCGCCGCCGCTGCTGGCTCAGGGTGCGGTCGACGTGCACTCGGGGAGCCCGACCTGGAGCAGGAAGACCCCTTCAGCGGAGAAGGCACAGTCGTGCCCAACCCAGCCTTAGACACAGAGGTGCCGACAGGAGCCGACGACGGCTCTGAGGTACCAGCCATGTTCGACGCCGAGGCCTTCGAGGAGCACAACCGTCCTCATTCACGCTTCGGCCCATATACAGACATTTCGTATGAGATTGCTTCTCTTTGTTCACGTGGCAAAAATACTGTTCCATGTGCAGTCTCCAGCAAGGTATGGTGGAAAGCCCGCCAGGACATCGCCAGCGTCTGGCTGAACCCAGGCGCTGCTCTTGCCTCAGGGCCGCCACCAACACCTGTCTGGAAAGTTCTCGATGCATCAGGAAATTTGGACACGTTCGGAGCGAAAGACCAGCGCACTATTGAAGAGCAGCATCTTCGGTTTCGATCTCTCGGGGTCTCCAGCAGGTTCAAGTTGTTTGGACACAATGCCTACATTGTTGCGGATTTGCACCGCATGTATATCAGGCCATCCCACACAGGTGCTCTGCGCGCGAGACGCCAAATCTGCAGTGTGATTTGAGGGGCGATCACTGTGCTGTTATTCCTCGCGTTGCCACTTCTCCTGTTTTGTGTTTGCATATTCGCTCTGTTTTTTCTATATTCACTGGTTCTTTGCACCGTGGCATTCTTTCATGTGCGTCGATCGCCATTCAGGGTGTTACATAAGAGTGCAGTCCTTTGCAATCCTTTCCCCCACAGTGGGGCTGCGGCTCCCTCAGAAGGCTCAGAAGGTTCGCCTCTCATCGCGCCCCACGCTGTGGGCGGGCGGCGGACTTTGGCCATTGCCTGCGGGTGGTGGCTGGGGGCAGCCAGGCACCTGGGCCTCTGCCATGAGCTTGTATGGCGGGCCTGGCCTTCGGGCTCCGCCCTACAGGTGTGGGGTAGAGGTGGTGTTTGGGGGCCCTTTTGCAGCCACTTCGATCATGGATTGGTGGGTGCCAAGAGAGAGCCACTAAAAGAGGAGGAGGAGGAGGTGGAGGAGGAGGAGGAGGAGGAGGAGGTGGAGGAGGAGGAGGGAGGAGGTGGAGGAGGAGGAGGAGGGAAGGGGAGGAGGAGGAAGAGGATGGAAGAGACGGGTCTCCCAGGGCCCCTTCCGCCTCGAGGGGGGCCTGGGCCCCTGGGCCCCATCCGAGAGGTACGCCGAGGCGCCCGGGGAGCGCGGCGCCGCAGCGGCGCCCCGCGCGCCCGCGGCCGCCCCCCCCGCGGGGGGGCCCGCGGCGGAGGGGCCGCGGGGCGGCGCGGCCGGCGGCGCGCCGCCGTGCCCGGAAGTCGGGCACGTCCCTCGACAGGAGGAATCTTTGAAAATGGTCGACCCCGAAAAACCGAGGAGGAGGAGGAGGAGGAGGAGGAGAGTGTTGTTTCATCGTTGTCGGCCTCTTGGGGCCCTTCCCGGGCCTCGGGGCCGCCGTGCCAAGAAGTCGGGCACGTCCCTCTGCAGGAGGAATCTTTGAAAATGGCCGACCAAACAATGCGGCTGGTCGACCACCCCCAACCGACCAACAAAAAACAACAGTCTCGATTATAGATCGAGAGTGTTGTTTCCTCGTTTTCGGCCTCTCGGGACCCTTCCCGGGCCTCGGGGCCGTCCGAGAACGACTCGAGATGAAAGACCGGTCCCGGGGAAGTGGTCGAGAGGTCGGGGGTTTGCGTCTCGGGAAAATCGAGACGCCGGATGTCTGGGAATAGTCTGGGGACGATGTTTCTACTATGTTCGGTTTGTTTTCGGGTCTTTCTTGCCGATACGTTTTGTTTTTTTGCTTCGGACCTCCACCTGTGGGAGGGCCTGCCCGACCGAACCGTGCCCCGCGGTCGCGGGCCGCCGGCGCGCCAACATCCTGTGCGTGCGGGCGGGCGAGCGGGCCATCCTGGTGGGCTTGCTTTCCACCGCCACCACCATTGAGTAGGAGGGGGAGGGGGTCCTCCTGTTCTTCCTCCTCCTCCTCCTCCACCTCCCTCCCCCCCTCCAGCTTATGGTGGTGGTGATGGAAAGCAGGCCCATCACATCCTGGCGCAGCTCGCCGCCGCGGCCAGGTCCCGTCTGGGCGCGGCCGCCGGGGGGCGAGGCGCGGCGCCAGAAGGGCAGCGGGAGCCGCCGGCCAAGAGGGCGCGGCTCCAGGCGCACGGGGCGGCGGCCGCCGCCGCCGCCTGACATCGCGGGGCGGGGAGCTTGCTGGGCGATCGCGCGCCAGGATAGAAAAACAAAGAGCAATGGGCCTGGCGAGGGATCCAATCATATTAGACTGCTGCGAGTCCCGCAAGGCAAATATGGAGCGAAGGAGGGGGCGAGCAAGCTGCAAATTAGCGTCGGTGCGGCCCTCTCCTCATTGTCATATGAGGCAGCGCGCCACAGAAAGGGCGGGCCACGGGACAGCGCCACAGAAAGGCGGGCCCTCCCACTGTGGCCTTCGGTGGAGCTCCTCACATGGCCACGAAACGTATGAGGGGGGGCGGGCTAGGCGCGGCGGCGGCACGCGGGCCTTCCCATTATGGCCTTCGGTGGAGCGCCCAATGGGGCCGCGAAACTGAGGGGGGTGCCAAAGGGTGTGCGGCGGTAGCATGCGGGCCATCCCGCTGGGGACCTCCGTGGAGCTCTCTGCGGGGCCACGAAACGTGTGAGGGGCGAGCCGAAACGGGCGCGGTGGCGCCGTATGGGCCCTCCTACCCGAATTTTCGGCGGGGCTCCGCATGGGGCCGCGAATCGTGTGAGTTGTGTGCCGAAATGGGTGCGGCGGTTTCTGCGGGCCCTCCCAGTGGGATATTCCCACTGGTGCCTTCGGTAGAGCTCCCTTGCGGGGCCGCGAAACGTGTGAGGGTTGTGCCAAGATGGGCGTGGCAGAGGCATGCGGGCCCCTCCGACTGGAGCCTTCGGTGGAGCTTCCATCGGGGCCACGAAGTGTGTGAGGGGTGTGCCGACGTGGGCGCGGCGGTGGCATGCGGGCGTTCCGACTGGAGCCGTCGGTGGAGTTCCTTACGGGGCATCGAAACGTGTGAGGGGTGTGTGCCGAAACTGGCGAGGCGATGGCATCCGGGCTTCCCCATTGGGGCCTTCGGTGGAGCTCCCAACGGGTCCGCGAAACGTGTGAGGGGCGTGCCGAAATGTGCATGGCGGTGGCATGTGTGCCCTTCCACTGGTGGCTTCGGTGGTTTCCCTACGGGGCCACGAAACGTGTGTGCGGTGCGCTGACATATATACATATATACATATATATACATACATATACATGTAATATATGTATAGATATGTGATATTTTTATATATATATATATACATATACATATATATATATGTATGTAGGTGTAGGTGTAGGTGTAGGTGTAGGTGTAGGTGTAGGTGTAGGTGTAGGTGTAGGTGTAGGTGTAGGTGTAGGTGTAGGTGTAGGTGTAGGTGTGTATGTGTGTATGTGTGTATGTGTGTCTGTGTGTCTGTGTGTCTGTGTGTCTGTGTGTCTGTGTGTCTGTGTGTCTGTGTGTCTGTGTGTCTGTGTGTCTGTGTGTCTGTGTGTCTGTGTCTGTGTCTGTGTCTGTGTATGTGTATGTGTATGTGTATGTGTATGTGTATGTACGTATGTGTGTGTGTATGTATGTATGTATGTATGTATGTATGTATGTATGTATGTATGTATGTATGTATGTGTGTATGTGTGGATGTATGTGTACATGTATCTGTATATGTATATGTATGTGTAAATGTATATATAAACACATGTGTGTATGTGGCTGTGCATGTGTGTGTGGTGGAGGCATGCTGGCCCTCCCACTGGGGCTTTCGGTGGAGCCCCATAGGACGCCCCCACGCACTCCCAATCGCTATGATCCTCCCCCAAGCGCTCCCAGGCTCGCCGTCGCCACCAGCATCACTAGCATCCACATCCTCATCTTCATCGTCCTCGCCCCCGCAGGAGGGAGCAGATGAAATCCGAATGCATCGACACGTGGGCCACAAGTGGTTTTCACAATGGGGCTCTCGCTTTGCCGGCGCCGCACACCATCATTCTACGCATCGAAAGAACAGATAGAAGGGGCTCTCGCCCTGGCGCCGTGCATACTCGGCTTCCGAGTTGTCTAGGCGCGCGCGTGGACGGCGAGTCCTTTCCAAGACGGCGGGGGTAAGGAACCCCGGGTCTAGAAGCCTGTGAACCTCCGATCGTGGATCGGCCATGGATATTGCCGCCGCCCTTTTCAGATAAGGACTCCCCCACAGGTCTGAAGCCTCCTCGGCACATTCCTTAACGAACGCCCCCACCTTATCCTTAGCCTCGCGCGCATCCGAATACAAAGCCCGCCGTCCTCATCCACTTGACCGTTCCCCGATCTCTTCTACCTGGCGCTCAATTTTGTGTTACAATTAATACGGATGGAGGGCGGCTCCTCTTTCGCAGCGGGGCTCTCGCGTGAGACTCTCGCGAAGCAGACGTCTACGGTCTTGATACCCTGCAACGCCTAAGCGGACGGAGGGCATGTCCGTGGGCCTCATTTAAGGGCTCTGGCACGGGACTTCCGCGAAACAAATGTCCGCGACGATGTCATCATGTAGCAGTTAGACGGATGGAGGCCACGTGCTTCCCTAACCTAAATGGGGTTCCAATGGCCGTCCTTCAAGTGGAGGAAGGATCCTTTACGACAGGTGCCTTCGTCTAACTGGGCGGTCCGAGGGGGAACGCGTGTATCGAGTTATGAAGAGGGGATGGGGGACAGCAGGGTGTGTTGCAGCATCGGCTGCTGCATCTTGGATTTGTTCATTCCTCCTCCGTCCTCCTCCTCTTCCTCCTCCTCCTCCTCGCCCTCCTCCCCCCCCCCCCCCCTCATCTTCCTCCACTTTCTCCTCCCCTTCCCCCCATCCACCTCCTCCTCCCCTTCATCCCCCCCCTTCTGTTCGTGCATTACGCGCCTCACTGTCCTCATCATCATCCTTTTCCTCTCCCCCCGTCAATAACAACCAACACATATTAGCCAGCGTGGACCCCATACTGTGTGCGTCTAGCGATCTATGTTGTGCAACCAATGTTTTGCAGACTATGTGGTGCAATATTCGTGGCGCGAAAGATGTAGCGCACTATATGTGGTGCAACGTCTGTTGTGCTATCTACGTGGTGCAACCTATGGCGTGCAACTACTTTCTGTTCGCAGTGAGTTGTCCACTCCACTGCTCGCGCAACCATCCCACCCACCCGCAACTTGGTTTGCAAAATCTCTTAAGACAGTGACAGTGGGCACCACACGGCACTTGGCAACAACAGCGACGCCGACGACGACAGCGACAACGACGATGACGACGCCGCCGACAACGACTACGACGACACAGACGACGTCTCCAACGACTTCGACGACGCCGACAACGACGACGACGACGACGACGACGACGACACCGACGACGACGACGACGACGCCGACGACGACGACGATGACAACGACGACGACGATGGCGACGCCGACGACGACGATAACGACGACACCGACGACGACGACGACGTCAACGACGCCGACGACGACGACGACGACAACGACGACGGCGGCGACGACGACGATGCCGACGTCGGCGACGACGAAGACGACAACGACGCCGACGCCGACGACGACGACGAAGACGACGACGACGTCGCCAACGAAGACAACGAGGAAGGAGGGAGGACGACGACGGCGACAACGACGACAACGACGAGGGAGGGAGGGAGGACGGCGACGACGCGAACGACGAAGAAGGAGGAAGGACGGCGACGCCGACGACGGCAACGACGAGGGAGGATGAAGACGACGGCGACGACGACGACGACGCGGCGGACGACGACGGCGAAGAAATAGGAGGGACGACGACGAGACGCGACGAACGCAAGACCACGGCGACAACGACGACGGAAACGACCACGACGCCAAAGAGGACGACGACGACGAACACGAGGAAAGACAGAGGACGACGTAGGCAACGACGACGACGACGACAACGACGCGGGAGGAGGGAGGACGGCGACGACGATGACGACGACGACGACGCAAGAGCGCGCGCGCACGCTTTTGTTGAAAATCCGTGTTGCGAAACCTTGTGTTTTTTTAGGTTTATTGGACACACGATTTTCAAATCCTTCCGAAACCGAAGGGTTTTGAAGGTTTTCGGCATACGCGCGCGACGACGCGCGCGTCTGCACTTCGTCCAGTTTTTTGCAAGGGATTCTCGCGACGGCACACGCGCAAGGGCGTTCGACAGATTTCGACATGCGCGCGGGCGAAGCCCGTTTGGTAGCATTTTGTGAAAATCTTGGGGGATCCATGGTTCTCTTAGGATTTCGCAAGGGCTGCCGCGGAAGCTGTTTAGCAATTCTGTGTTGCGAAACCTTGTGTGTTTGTACGTTTTTTTTTGAAGCTCGATTGCGAAATCCTTCTCGCACCGAAGTTTTTTGAAGGATTCCGGCATGCGCGCGCGACGACGCGCGCGTGTGCACTTCGTCATAGTTTTTTGCAAGGGAGTCACGAAAAAGTGCGATG
>CAUYUJ010014080.1:291425-346425 GCA_963575745.1 Prorocentrum cordatum
AGCACGAGAAGGGGTAAGATCACATGATGGGCGGAGCGGGAGCATGAGGCTCAGGAGGAGGAGGAGGAGGAGGAGGAGGAGGAGGAGAAAGAGGAGGAGGAGGAGGAGGAGGAGGAGGAGGAGGAGGAGGAGGGTGAGGAGGAGGAGAAGAAGGCGGGAGGGGGGGCAGCAGCAGCAGCAGCATCAGGGGAAGGAGGAGGAGGATGTCAGGATTTCCGCCATCCTGTAGTGGCAGAGGGGCATGCTGGCTCAGCTCTTGGAAAACAGGTCGCGAGAGACACGATCAGGGTATTCGCTCCTGGCCGTGGCTCTGAGATGTGGGCGGCACGGATTCGCTTAACCCCCGAGCTGGACTTGGCCGAAATATCCCCAACAAAAAAAAAAAACACCGAGGTCTTTATGGAAATGCATGGTGTGGGTGAGGTGCGTCCAGCCACCAGCCAAATGTAAATGCCCTCCCGGGGGGACCCGGGATAGCTTACAAGTCACGGGCAGCAAGGGGCAGCATTTTTTTTGCTAGCCGTCCGGTCTTCTGGCTCTGGGAAGCTGAACCACGGCACACAAGACACGACTTGGAAGCTGAACCACGGCACTCTTAGAAGCTGAACCACGTCGCCGATGCACCGCCGATGTCGGCGTTGCATCGCCGGTGCATCGCCTACACATCGCCGGTACATCGCCGATGCATCGGCGATGCGGCACGATCCTCCGACCCCATCCACTCCGACCCCGTCTGGGAGGCCTCTATGAGCTCCACCTCCGCCTGGACGTCGCCCTCGGAGGTCCCCCTGGCCGCGCCGCCTGCTGCGCCGAGGCCGCGCCCGAAGCCGCCGCCGTCGCCGCGCCGCCTCCGGCGCCGCGCTGGCCGTCGCCGTCAACGGTCTTGCGCCCTTGGCCATCCACTCCTCGCTGACCTTCT
Source organism: Prorocentrum cordatum (assembly GCA_963575745.1). NCBI lineage: Eukaryota > Dinophyceae > Prorocentrales > Prorocentraceae > Prorocentrum > Prorocentrum cordatum. The sequence goes on from CAUYUJ010014080.1 coordinate 292,345, forward strand.
GGAGCTCGCCGACCTTCTGCTTCCGCATCGCGATGTCGGCCGACTTCGCCGCCGGGTGGTCCATGGTGGTGATGAGGTTGGAGTCGTTCTTGCGGAGCGCCTCCTCCTCCAACTCGTCGCGCTCCATTTCGTCCAACTTCGCGAGGGAGTCGGTGTCCCAGGCGAGGTCGACCACCTCCGCCTGGGTCTGGTTGCCTCCGATGCCGCTTTCGCTCGTGGCGTTGATCCCAAGCTCCTGCGCCAACGCCTGGGCCACCGCGGTCGCGAGCACCCGCAGCGTCTCCGCCCGCCTCTTTGGCGAGAGTACGCTCGAGGTTCTCGCGGCACTGCTTCAAGTGACACGCCGCCTGCTCGTAGCGGAGGGCGGCGTCATCCCAGACACCTTCAGCCCTCCTGAGCGCCTCCGCGGGCGGCACCGAAGCAGCTGAGGCAGGCTCCCTGACCGTCTGCTCTAGCTGCTGTGCCTGCTGCTGCAGGCCCGTCTTCGCCTCGGGATCCTTCACCATCTCGATGGCCTGCGCCAGCAAGCTCGAGACCGTGGGACGTGCCTGAATGGCGCCCTCGAGCTTGGGCTGTGACTGGCCGTCTTTGTGCTTGCGAGGCTCGTTCAGCTTCGCTGGCCTGTTGCACTTGCGGCACTTCATGTGCCTGGGTGAACACATCATTGTACTCGCTCGTGCTGCAGGCTCTGCATGTTGACCACGGGCGAGACATGGGTCACTGGGCGAACCTCTCTTCGCTAGCAGGACAGATCATATAATGCGGGTGCGAGAAGGCCACTGCCCACCAAGCCTTTCGTGCAAGTGAGGGGCCTTGGCTACAGGCCCGACAACATGATGCGCAGGACGAGGGGGAGGAGGAGGAGGAAGAAGAAAAGGAGGAAGAGAAGGAGAAAGGAGCAGGAGGAGGAGGACAGGGAACACGCGGGAGGAGGAGGCGGAGGAGGAGGAGGAGGAGGGGGAGGAGAGAGGGAAGAGGACAAGCTAGGTGCGCAAGCGTCATATCTGACGTCCTACTTCCCCCCCATCCCTTACCATTGCGTAGATCGCCTCTCTACCCGCAGAGTCGGATGTCGAACAGGGCAATCACTCCGACAGCGTACGCGAGGCATCCTATAGCACGGCATAGCATGAAGTCGGGCCTGTCCTCCTACAGGGGGATTGTGGACGAACCATAAAGAATAATCAATCAATGCCCCATATGGTCAAAACATATGCAACAAATCGTCCCCTGACTAGTTTTTGACTATTTTTGAATCGTCCCCATGTAGAGGGACAGGCCGACTTGAGCATAGCATGGCCTCGCGTCGAGAACGCGATTGATTTCGAAAAAAAGTTCAGAGGCAAACCAGAAATGGCACAGGACGGGAAATGCAAATGTACGGTTTGGACAGCGCGAAACACAAAATGATAACAGCGCTTCAGCGGGAGCACGAGTCCAAAGGGCCGAAATCAAACCAGCATTGCAGTGGCAGCACGGTTTGGAATGACTGGAAGCGCGGAAACGAAGCCAAGGCTGCAGCATGAGCACGATTTGGAATAACCGAAACAATGTGTACGATGTCAGCGCTACACTGGGAAGATGAGTTGGAAGGACAGAACTGGAAAATGGAGCCAACGCTGTAGCGGGAGCGCCATTCTGGAAGAATTGTAAACGCTCGGATGGAAAAAAAACATCAATGAATTACCAGTTCGGCAGCATCTTGTGCTTAGAGAACAATGCGTGGAGGAGGCCAGGACACCTCACCAGCGTCACCGGGGAAGAGCGAGGGCAGTAGTATTCATAGCGTGCAATGGTTGAGAAGGTGAGGGGGAACATGTCGAACACATAAGCTTCGACACAGCTGTAGAGCGGAACGCCCGCCGAGAAGGAGAATGAAGAGGACGACGAGGGTGAGGAGGAGGAGGAGGAGGATACTTGTGGCGAGGGCGAGGAGAGAGAGAGAGAGAGAAGAAGAAGAAGAAGGAGAAGGGGACGAGAAAGATAGGGAGGGAGGGAGGGCCCAGGAGGAGCGAGAGAGAGAGAGAGAGAGAGCAGCAAGAAGAGCGAGGCGAAAGGCATGAGGGGGGACGGAGCTGGAATGTGTGTGCAGAGGGCGGGAGGGGAGGCGACACGACACGCGGGCGGAAAGGGGTCGGATGATGGGGCAGCGTAGACTGAGTGAGGGAGCGAGGGCGGGAATTGGGGGGAGGGGTTGGGTCGGGGAGAAGGGACCACGCAGCAGGGGGAGCGAGGTGGGAACGCGCTGATTCTGCGCGGCCGTGGGCGATCGTTTGCTGCACACGCGGAGGATGCAGGATGCGCACGCTGCGAGGAGGAGGAGGAGGAGGAGGAGGAGGAGGAGGAGGAGGAGGAGGAGGAGGAGGAGGGAGCAGGAGGGAGCAGGAGGAGGAGGAGGAGGAGGGAAAAGCGAAGCCACGCCAAGACGAGGATAAAGGGTCACGGTGCGGATCGCGGGGAGGAGGAGGCCCTGCAGGTGTGTACTCTCGATCGAGGGCTGGCGGCGCCTTCTCACAGAACCAACGGTCGAGTCTCCCTCCCGTGCCCGCCCAGGCGACCGGCAAGCAGCAGAGCAAGAGAAGAAGGGCACCGTAGAGCAGCTACTCCAAGTCTCGTAGGAAAGGAAGGGGCTCACAACCCTCCCACAGGGGGCCACATGCGAACCCTACCCCTACTCCGTCAGAAATCGTGGGGGGTAGGGGTAGGGTTCGCACGTGGCCCCCGAACCCAGACGAGCAGTTTCAGACCCGCCCCAGAGCAGCCGTGAGAGGGCGTCCTTTTGCCCAGACCCCGCTGGAACCCTCCAAGACAGCTCCAAGCATGCCCCCAACAAAAATCATACGACCCCCTTTTTATTGAGATTGGGAGTACCCCGGTGATTGCAATTGGAAGCAGCAGGGCGCACAAGAGGATCAGCGGGCGGCCCAGATATACAATGGTTGGACGCGTCCCGGCCAGGACGCAAAGTCCCGCTCGCACATGGCAGCCGTTCCAGAGGGGCCAGACGCGATGGCGGACAAGGCGGTCGCAGCGCTCCTTTCGCTCATCTGCCAGCCCAGACACCGTTTGTCTTCTGTCCGTTCTACAGCCGAACATCTGAGTAAGACATATCATCCAGAAAAGCTCGGCCAGCGTTCCTGGACCAACTCGCCAGAAAGCTGTCCCAGTTCCTCGAGCACGTTCGCCCTTGCAGCGTTAACAACAGAGGCTCGCGCAGGTGTGTTTTAAGGAACGTCCGGGAAGCTAGCCCAGCTTGCTAAGATGAGAAGTTGTGTTATCGTGTTTCTGTTGTAGTGGAGGTTGTTGGTGTGGGAGCATGTGTGCCTTCCCTCCTTCTCGTCCTGCCACTCCGCGTCCCCCATCGTGCCCCTCCCCGCCACCCTCCGATTCCCCTCCGGGTCCTGGTGCTCCGCCCCGCCCCCTCCTCTTGTTTCTCTTCCTCTCCTTCCTCCTCCTCATCCTCCTCATCATCATCCTTGTCGTTATCATCAGCAGCAGCATCAGCATCATCATCGGCATCACCATCAACAGCATCGGCATCATCATCAGCATCATCATCATCGTCATCATCATCAGCATCATCATCGTCATCATCAGCAGCATCATCATCGTCATCATCATCAGCAGCAGTATCCTTCTCCTGCGCACTGGCTGCGAGAACGCGTGGTCGCTCGAGGCCGCCCGGCGCCCTGCCGCGCCGCCAGACGCGGGGCCAGCGCGCAGCGTGCGCGCCCACGGGCGCCAGCGCAGCGCGCCCGCCCAAGAGCGCACAGCCCTCCGCACATCGGCGTTAACGGCGCCACCTGCCACGCCGAAAGGGAGGGGGGGGCCGTGAACCGTGGGGCGCCGGGGAGGAGGGGGAGGGAGACGGGCGAGGAGGAGGAGGAGGAGGAGGAGGAGGAGCAGGGATAGGATGATGATAAGGATGAGGATGAGCATGAGCATGAGCATGAGCATGAGGATGACGATGAGGATGAGGAGGATGATGGTGAGGATGATGAGGATGTTGATGATGATGAGTTGTGATAGTGATGATAGTGATGATGGTCACGAGAACGATGCTGATGATGATGATGCTGTTGATGCTGCTGCTGTTGCTGCTGACGATGATGATGCTGTTAATGATGATGATGATGATGATGATGATGATGATGCTGATGCTGATGCTGATGATGATGATGATGATGATGATGATGGTGGTGATGGTGGTGGTGATGGTGATGGTGATGGTGATGGTGATGGTGATACTGATGATGAGGAGGAGGAGGATGCTGATGATGAGGATGAGGAGGAGGAGGATGCTGATGATGAGGATGAGGATGATGATGATGATGATAATGGTGATGACGATGATGATGATGAAGAAGAAGAATATGATGATGATGATGATGATGATGATGCTGATGCTGATGGTGATGGTGATTATGATGATGGTGTTGATGATGATGATGATGATGGTGATGATGATGATGGTGCTGATGATGATGATAAGGATGATGAGAGTGATGATGATGATGATGATGAGGAGGAGGAGGAGGAGTTAGATGAGGATGAAGATGAGGATGAGGATGGGGATGACAATGAGGACGCTGATGATGATGAGGAGGAGGAGGGGGATGATGATGATGATGATGATGATGATGATGATGATGATGATGATGATGATGATGAAGAGGAGGATTAGGAGGAGGTGGAGGAGGAGGAAGGAGGAGGAGGAGAGGAGATGATGATGATATGATGAGGAGGAGGAGGAGGAGGAGGGGGATCGTGGAGGGCAGGGCCAGGGCGGTGCCGAAGGAGCCGCAGGCGGCTTCCTGGAGGCCCCGGGCCGACGAGCACGGGCCCCGCCCGACGGCGAACCCCTGGGAGCCGAGGGTGCCCAGCGGCTGGTCTAACCCGTCGCCTGTCCTGCCCCGCCGCCCCTGCCGAAAGCCAGAGGGAGGGGGGGTCCGTCAGCGTGGCAGCGCGGGCCGCCGCAACTCTTATTCGGACCACAGGGCGGGCCGACAAAGAAAAGCGGCACCAGGGGCCTGGCTTGCGACACGATGGAGCCGAGGGTGCCCAGCGCAGGGCTCGTTTCGATTCCTCCGACTCGATTCGATTCGATTTCGAGGGCTTCCGATCTCGATTCGATCCGACTTGGGATCCCGATTGGGGCTCCGACTTCTTATTGGAGGCCCACTAGCCTGCCGATTTACGCCGATTCGACTTTTCCCGACTCGGCTGCCGATTTCCGCCGATCCGATTCATTTCGATCGCCGATCCGACTTGTCGATTCGATCCTGGGGGCGCCTGCCAGGGGCCTGGCTTGCGACATGATGTGCACGATTGCGCCCTGGAAGTCCTCCCTTCTTTCCAGAGGCATCCCCAAGGATTCCTTCCTGCGCGCCGCGCGGCGCGCGACGCGCCACGGAGTTTATGTGTTGTTTCGTGCGAGATGCTAAAAGTATCGCTCTGTGAAAACGGCCCCCTGGAACTATTAAATCCTTGCGCGGTGCTAACGATAACCCCGGGGGGTTCTTGAAGGCTTCCTCGGGTTAGATTTCGGAATTCCAGCATGGGCGGATCCTAAGACCTGTTCACAGCTTACGAACATATTGTCCAGTACAGTCCGACCCCAAAACATAATCTCCGCTTGATACACGTAAGTTGCATCATAGCGCGTTCGCAAGCAAGAGTCGACGTTATCATATTTGGGTTTCTTAACATAGGCCGTTTCCCTCGCAATTGAAAGAACCCCACGCGTTCCAATCCAACATGGGTACCCCCGTCCTGCCTCGAGCACATCTCTCAGCGCAGCGTTGGTCCCAATGATTTCATATCCGCGTTAGACGTTCTCGGAGCGGCTGTTGTGAGCTCGAGTTAGTCTTGCCATCAGCGATGTACCACCGTTGCTTGTATCATGTTTGTATCATGGTTCTCAGCTGTGCTTGCTTGTCTGTGGTCGATATAGTGTAGTTGTGTTGAGTGTTTGTTGCTCCTCCTCCTCCTCCTCCTCCTCCTCCTCCTCCTCCTCCTCCTCCTCCTCCTCCTCCTCCTCCTCCTCCTCCTCCTCCCTCCTCCTCCTCCTCCTCCTGTCCTCCTCCTCTTCCTCCTCCTCCTTCTCCTGCTGCTCGTTTCTCCTCCTTCTCCTTCCCTCCTCTCCTCCTCCTCCTTCTCCTCCTCCTCCTCCTCCTCCTCCTCCTCCTCCTCCTCCTCCTCTCCTCCCCCTCCTCCTCCTCCTCCTCCTCCTCCTCCTCGTCCTTGCGGAGGCCCCTGCTGGGCGCGCTGCCGTCCTGGTCTCTCTCTATCTCTTTGGACTCCCTGGCGCGAGCCGCCGTGCGCCCGCGGAGGTCAGTGCGTGGATGCCGAGTCCGCCCAAGGAGGACCAGGAGCTCGCCACCGAGAAGGGGCTTCCCAGACCCCCTCGCGTTGTGAAATTACCCTGGCGACGTACCCAACCCCTGCGCAGTGGGGGGCAGGAGTAGCTTGGGAGATTTGGCGAGAAGGCGGCGGCGTGACATGGGCGCATATGATTGTGCGAGCGGCATTCGGAAGGTTCGCAGGTCCCCAATCAAGGAAAACACGATGAGTACCTAAGTGAACCCCTGAGTCACTAAGGAAGACGCAAGGTCCAACAGGAGACGGTGGGCAAGGGGCTTGAAACGTCGGCGGGGTAGCAACAACATGACATGGCCCCCAAGGACGGCGAGGCCCGCTCAGGTCTGCGCAGTGCCTCACTCCGCTGGACCCAGCAGCAGCCTTCGAAAGTGGCGAGCCCACCAGCAGCCCTCGAAAGTGGCGACAGTTTCGCAGATCGCAGCCCCCCAGGGACGGCGAGCTACCGCTCAGATCCGCGCGGTGCCTCACTCCGCTGGACCCACCAGCAGCCTTCGAAAGTGGCGACAGTTTTCGCAGATCGCAGCCCCCCAGGCAAGGCAAGAGGAGACAAGTAGAAGGGGGGCGGGAGGCGGGTGGCAGGAGGCGGGAGGAGGAGGAAAAGGAGGAAGACGCGACCGCGGTGCTCTATTCAAAACGAATACCCAACCAAGGAGGGTTGGGAAAAATCACGACGGGAGGTGTTTCGCTATTTTCAGCCTCTGGGGGCCCCTACCGGGCCCCAGGAGCGTCAAACAGCGACTCGGGATGAAACACCGGTCCCGGGGAAGGGGTCCGGGCCTCTGGAGGTCGAGGTTGCGAACAAAATCACGACGTCGGGGGTCTGGGGCAGAGGCCCAGAATTGGCCACGCGCAGAAGGGGAGTACGGTAAGTTCGCGCCGTGTCGACCAGCGGCGACCCCGCCGTTGGCGTTCAACCTTGAACGCCGCCAGCGACTCAGAATCGGTCGATGTTGATCGATCTGACGCGTCGGAAGCCGATCGTTCAAGGTTGAAAATGCCCGCGGTGCCATTTTGAGTAGGACCGAGGGTCAGAGAGCGTCTTCCTCTGCAGGACCACCAAAAAAGGGACGGCAAGGTGGTCAAAGGCCTCGCCGATTAAGTCGACGAAGATTTCCAACATCGAACCATTCGTTATGTTCATTTTGTTGGTTCGACGCCGGATGCGGTACATCAATTCCAGCTTGACCGAACAGGTTGGGTGCACCCTTTGACGTTCGTTCGGGGTGTTCTGCAGAGCTGGCCCCCAGCCCTACTCAAGGTACAGTCGGACCGAGGTATAAGATCGAGGTCGTTTCGGGAAGGGTGCCCTAGTGATCCTCGTGTCTGTTGGATGTTCTTGTGCAACCTAGGCAGGATACCCTTGGATGTTCTGTTTGTGTTGGCCGGCGGAAGGTCTCATGTTCTTGAGGGGTGTTCTTTTGTTCTAGGTCCGACTGTATGGGGAGGAGGGAAGGCGTCTTAGAAGCACCCCTGCTTCTTAGAATGCGTGGGCCTTGTCTGAAGACGTAGGGCCCACGCCTTCCAACAAGCAGGGGTGCTTCTAAGAAGCCTTCCCCCTCCCCCCACCTCCGTCTGCGCGCCGCCAGTAGAAGGAGGCGCGGCGGGCGGAGTGGATGGTGCCGCCTCTCAGAAGAGGAAGAGATGCCGTGACCCCAGACCCCCTCGGGTCATGACAAGACACGCCAGAAGGTCTTTTCTATGTTCAACCTTTGGGGGCTCCCACCGGGTCTCGGGACCGTGAAAAAACGATTCGGAATAATAAACAGTCTTGGGGGAGGGGTCGGGATTTCAGGGGACCCCGTATGGAAAAACATAGGACATCGCATGTCTGGGAATCTATCGATACCGTTGCCCTTTCTTGGTCGTCATGGTTAGCTTCGCTTCGAAATCCGAGTCAGATCACACTCCTAGATTCAGTGTCGTTGAAACGATCCCCATCCCCATCCCCATCTCCTTCGAGACCCCCACCCCCACCAAATGACCATCCCAGTTGGGGATACACCCTTCGAAACCCGAAGGGAACGACCTATATCCCCATCTAGGGGGGTAAATCGGCCAGTGGGGCCCAGGCCACGGCGATGGGGATGGGAATCGGTTAAACGAGACTCATAGATGGGTCTGCGGAGTAGCGGTATCGGTAATTACCTTTTTGATTCCCCAGCCTCGTGCGCAAGGCAGGACAGCGAGGAGGAGGAGCAGGAGGAGCAGAAAAGCCATTTGGCCTCTTGCGGGCCAGCCGATCCCGATCGATCCATCGGGGTCGGTCGGCGCCTGCCGCCCGATCGATCGCGGTGGCAGGGCGCATCGCGCATCGGCCAGCCCCCGAGGCCGGGCTCACGCGCGCCGCGCGCCATCTTCTGCGGCAGGGGGCCACCCGTGCCTCCCTGTCCCCTGCCGCAGGCCGCGGCGCTCGCGGCCGCGCTGCGGCCCACCGGCGGGACGCCGCCACATCGCCGAGGAGGAGGTCCAGAGGGCGCTGCACACCGCCGTGAGCGGCAGCAGAGAGCCCAGGACAGGCTCCTGCTCCGCCTGCGGGCGGCGGCCGAGCGCCTGGCCGCCCACCACTCTGCCCAGCCAGCGATGGCACGAGACGGGAAGGGCAGAGGCAGCGGTGGCCGAGGCGGCAAGGGCCACGCCCAGGAAGGAGCAGCGCCGCCAGCAGCGCCCCCTTGGCGCCAGGAGAGGTGGCAGGGCGCTGGATGGCAAGAACAGCAGTGGCATGCGGAGCCAGCAGGCGAGGACCCGCCCTGGCGCAGACCGCTATCACGGCCGCGGCGCTCTGGCCAGGCCAGCCCTCGCCAATGGCAACCGCAGCAGCAGCAGCAGCAGCAGCAGCAGCAGCCCAGCCAGCCCCCATGGCAGCAGCAGCAGCAGCAGCAGCAGCAGCAGCAGCTGCAGCAGCAGCCCAGGGCGGGCAAAGGCGGCCAGGCCAGCTCCAGCAAAGCGGACCAGAGGGCTCAAAAAGTCATTGACTCTGTGGCAGCCTGCACGCTGGACGAGGCCACCTCCCACCCAAAGTGGCAGGCGCCCCCAGCCGACCGCGCAGGCATCCAGAAGTTTCTGAGCAGCGCTGACCAGAGGCTGAGGAAGCTCGGCGACCTGGTCGTCGCCAAGCAGGCCGCGGGCGACAGCACGAAGGAGCAGTTGATGGAAATCTCGGTCATCAAATACCAGAAGCTGGTCACGAGGAGGCCGAATGACCAGCTGCAGGTGCTCAGCAAAAGGCGCAAGGCCGTCAAACTCGAAGTCATCGCCCTCGAGGCCAAGACGAACGAGCTGCGGGACGACCTCAAGGCCAAGCAGCAGGAGTTGAGGCAGCTCGAGTCCAACATCGCCGACGTGCGGGCCGTGCTCGCCGACGGCGGCGCGGCGGACGACGAGGGCGACTGGGACGCGGACGGGTTTGGCTTGGCGCCGAGCTGGGATACCTTCCACAAGGCCGTGATCGATAGGCGCCTGAACAGCGAAGCACCTGGTGACGGATTTCCAGCTTGGCCAGCGGGAGTGGTGGGGCGCTCGCCACGCTCAAGAGCCAGCTCGGCAGGCAGCGCAACCAGAGGCTTCGCCGATCAGGTGGCTAAGGCGAATGCGGAGCGGGCCCGCCAGCAGCAGCGCCATGCCGAAGCCGAGCAGGAGTTTGCTGCCGAGCTGGCGGAAGTCAGGAGGGTCGCCCGAGAGCAGGCACTCCGCCACAACGCCGAGCAGGCGAAGCTCAGGCTGGCACTCAAGGAGGAGTCAGAGCAGCTGCAGCGCATCACCGCAGCGGAGAGCGCAGCCCAGCAGCAGCAGCAGCAACACAAGGCTCTCCGCCACGAGATCAAGAAGCAACAAGCCGAGCAGCTCGAGTTCGCGACGCAGATGGAGGCCAGGATAATCAGCCATGACCCAGCCTTCAGTCAAGCCAAGGCTGAGGCCGAAGCGGCGACCACGCGTGCAAATCACCTGCAAGAGCAGCTTGGGCATGCCCGAGCGGAGCACCGAGCGCAGCCGCAGCCCCAGGACAGGGTCTACCAAGACCTGCTGCGGGCAAGAGCCGAGGCGCAAGAGGCATTGCGACAGGCCCAGCACGAGAGCGCCCAAGCGACAGCTACAGCTGGCACTCTCAAGCAGCAGCTCACCAGGCAGGAGCTGGTCATGGAAGAGAAGCTCCAGGAGGCCAAAAAGAACCACGCCCTTGAGCTTGAAGCTGCCGTCGAATCAGCCAGGGCCCAGGCAATTGCCCAGGCCCAAGTGGTTGCCAATGCCAAGGGAAAAGGAGCCCTCCCGCCGGCAGAAGCGGCCAGGCTGCAAGGGGTCGTCCAGACAGCAGCACGGCAGCAGGATCGGCTCAAGCAGACCAAAAGCGAGCTCGAGGCAGCTGAAGCCCGCATACACGAGCTCCAGCAGTACTCCAAGCTTGAGGCGGGCGCTGCGCAGCGTGCAGTACAGGTTGCATACCACGAAGCAGCGGAGCTGAGAAGCACCAACGAAGAGCGGCAGATCCCGCACGAGGTGCAGGCATTGCAGTTCGCCCTGCTAAGGACTAGGGCAGAGGAGGAGGAGATTGCGAAGGCCAGCCTGAAGGACAAGGAGGCAATGCGGGCAGAGCTCGAAGGCAGTGCTGAGCGAATAAGGTCGAGTCTCACCCGCCAAGTCATGATAGAAGAAGCGAACGCACATGACTTGCAGCTGCACGCAGAGAGCCTGCGACAGGAACTGAGCAGCTACGCGGTGCAGCTGAGCGAGCAAGGGTCCAACGCAGAGGTGCAGGAGCAGGCGCTGGAGGAGGAGCTCGCCCAAGCCCTCACCTTCAGGATCGCCAGCATGGAGGAGGCCTCCGCCATGGAAGACTTTGCCAGCCAGCAGAGGACGGGCAGGGAGGAGGCCATTCACCTCGCGCTGCAAGAAAGCCTCCAGCGCTCCCGCACGCTACACACCGAGCTCGACGCCATCGCAAAGAAGGAGCAGCAGGGCGCGTCGGAGACAGAGGAGTTAAAGCTGAGAATGCAGAGCCTGGAAGCCATTGCAGCCAGCAGGGAACGCGAACGCAAGGCCATGGTCAACCTGTACGCCGAGATGAGGCAATACGGGCAGGAGGGCTACGACTTCACCAAGAGGGCAGCTCATCACCTCGTCCAAGGGGGCCACCTCCCAACGTCCCAAGAGTCCATGGACGACTACCAGGAAGCCGCCGACCTGTACGAGAAAACCAGAGGAGCAGCCGAGGCAGCGACCGCCACAGCGGAGCCCCCCGTTGCGACCAATCTCCCAACTGGCGCAGCCGAGGAGCGCCCAGCCAACAGGGGCCGTAGGCAGAGCAGCCCCTCGCCTCGGAGGCCAGCATCAACCAGGTCAGCCAGATCAGCAGCCCGCCAGACCGACGAAGGCGATGTACCCCTCATAGAGCGTGACAGGTCCAGGAGCCCCGACAGGCCAGACCCGCATGAGGAGGCAGAAAGATACGAGCGCGAACAAGATGATTTGCGCAGACAAGATGCTTAGGAGAAACCACAATGGGAAGCCGTACAGATGGAGGAAGAGCTGGAGTCCGTAGTGAGGGACCACGAGGCGGAGGAGATCCAAAGGCGCTACTACGAGGAGGCCCCCTTGACCCAGTCCGGCACTGTGGGCACGCAGGACTCCCAAGCGGAGGACGACGGCTCGGAGCATGCGCCGATGATCTACCCCGCCAGCTGGACGCCCTGGAGCCAGGATCACCCCGCACCCGAGGAGGGTGAGGAGATGAGGGGAATCACGCAGCACGAGGCAGACACAGACCTGGCATCCACGTCAAGGGCTAGCTCGGTACCAGCAGAGCAAGGCGACCCTCCTACTCCGACAGCATCTCAGGTGCTCTTCATCCCAGCATCGCCAGCGCCACTCAGCGAGAGGTCACTCACGCCCACAGTTCCATTCGGGCATGATGAGCAGCGCGGCCATGGAGGTGGAGAGGGAGCCGACAGCTTCGTATTGACCCCTCCCCCTGCATCCCAGCAGAACGCGGAGGCGGCAGCAGCCAGCATCGAGAGGCAGTACGAGGGCATCGACATCCTAACGCGCCAGCACACCTCAGCCGCCGCCGCAGCTGCAGCCCTTGAAGAGGCGTTTGGACCCGCGCCCGCATTTCCAGGAGAAGACATCAGCCAGGCCCACAAGGGTCAGCGGGTAGACTCTGGAGAGTCAGGCATAGCACGTTTTCGTGGCCGAGTGGCCCGCAGGAGGGACGAGACAAGGGGCACAGCAACCCCTTCCCCTCCTGCAACTCCTGGAGCCGAGGAGCAGGCAGCAGCAGCGCCCGCTGGACCCCCCCGAGGGGGGGAGGGGGCCTAGCAGCGCCGCCAGGCTTCAGGTCACGCATGACAGAATTCACTGCCAGGAGGCGGTCGATGAGTCCAACAGGGCAGAGCACGACGGATGTGGGCTTTCTTCACGCTCTCCGATCAGTCCGACAGCATCGATCTCCCGGGCAGCATTGGGGAGAGCAGCTGGGGCCCAAAGCCCGCAGCACGGCAGTGAGGTCCTCCACTACGATGCTCGACCTACCCACCACCAGAGGCCTGAAAGCACGGCGGGCCCTGGGGTTATTTGCGACAGCCGTCTAGTAACACAAAGACCAGCAGAGATTGCGACAGTCTCACACACCAGATCAGATACTCCCAGGAGTCCAGGGTCCCGAGGGGCCACGACTCCAAGCAGACGTGCTACCGCAACTGGCATTGGCAGTGGGAGGGCCACTCCCAATCGCAGCAGCCAGCAACAACAGCGGTATCAGTCACCTGGGTCTCGAGGGGCCAACGTGACACCACCACGGCCGACACGAGGGCCGCCCGCCGCGTCTCGAGGGGCGCTAGGCGGCAGCCAAGGAGGCGCACTACCAGGGAGGAGTGATGCATCCGCCAATCTGTCAGCACTTCAGGTCAGAAGCCACCAAGATGGCCGCAAGGATGCGTTACCGGCTGCCCTTGCACTCAGCGCGTCCCCCTCCGCCATCCGAGTCCACGAGATCGAGAACGTGGAAAGGACCTTTCTCGACGGACAAAACTCGACTGGCAGCGAGGCTGAGGACGGCATGGAGCAATGCTACGAGGAGCGGAAGCAAGCGCGCGCAGTCGCAGCCTTCCGATCAGCCCAGCGGCGTGCACGCCGCGCACGGCGCGCTGCGGAGAGCCACAGTCGTCGGGACAACAGCAGCACCCACAACAAGTACCATGCCCTGGTGGTGGATCCAGACCCGACGGACCCAGCAGCTCACCCAGCATCACCAGTGGCCCCAGTCCCGACGGACCCAAACAGCTCGCCACGGCCAAACAGGTGGAAGCCAACGCTCCCCTCGGCATCAGCGCGCTCCCACCACGGCACGGGTGCTACCAATCACCCAGACGCCCTGGATGGCGAACCTTATCGTCTACGTGACAGCATGCTCCACGCCCAATCACGCGAGCCCCTGTTCAGTCAGGCCGCGCGGGCTGGATCGGACAACTTGAACTACGATGAGGGGAGCCAAATGTCATCACTACCACCCGTGAAGCGGAGTGCGCCTCAGGCTGGGGCCATACCTCTAGCCCCGCCAACCCGCTCCGCGACATCACAGCCACCTCCAGCCCGCATTACCAGTGCACAAGGTCCCACTCTACAGGGCATGGAACTGGCGCCAGACGACGACATCGAGTACTCCCCCGAGTACGTCAGTGCTGAGAGGGCCAGGCGTGGCCGAAGGCAACGGCAGCTCCCCACCACGGCAGCACCAGAAAGAGGCCAAACTGCAGTGCTGCCAGTTCTCAGCCAGGACCCAGTAGCCGAGACCCTTCGTGGCCGAGGCCGCGTCAACGTCTGCGCCGACGTCGACACTACGACCCTGCACAGCATGGCAAGGATGGCGCTGGAGATGTGCCCATCACGCGAGCTGCCGACCAGGCGGACACACATCTACACGGACGGCAGCTACAACGGCATCCCACATACAGCCGCCTGGGCAGTAGTTATTGTCGACGAGTACGACGACGGGCGCAACTCACGAGGCCCGTTTGGTTTTCGGGGTTTCATTGCTGGCAAGGTCACCGAGTCCCTAGACGACATGGCAAACGAGAAGGTGACGGCATACACAGCGGAGCTCACGGCAGCACTTTGGGCACTAATGTGGGCCCTTGGTCAAGACACCGCCGCGCCCATCGAGGTCACGCCCGATGCCCTCAACGTTATCAACCTGGCCAAAGGCGAAGCCCAATGCCACGTACATCCGAGGTTGGGGGCCGCCATTCGCACGCTTGCTGGCCTCCTCCAACAAGCCCGACCTACTCAGTGGCACCACATTAACTCGCACATTGGGCACCCTTGGAACGAGCTCGCAGATGGGATAGCAGATCAAGCTTCGGCCAGCGACCTGATGGACCCGAACATTGCAGCAGTGCAGGCGATCGCTCACAACAAGTTCTTTTCCTGGGAATGGTTACGCTCAGAGCCAGATGCGGTCAAGGCCGCATACCCTCCCTTGCGGAACCAAGACTTCATCATCGAGGCCACTCAGCCGCAGGCAGCCCCAGGTGCGATCCAGAGGCCCGTCAGCACCACCACCATCAAGGCCGACCTCAACGTGAATTTGTGCACCTACAACTGCAGATCACTCAAGGCCGCCGTCAGCTTCAAGTCGGGCAAAGGCAAGGCGGCCGGCAAAAGCAAGCAGAGCCTCTCCAAGGTCACGCACCTAGCAGCACAGTTTGCTGACATGGGCCTGCACGTCGTGGCCCTCCAGGAGACGCAGAGCGAAGGAGACGTCCGCAACGTAGGAGAATATGTTTGCTACTCCTCAGGCCACACGCAGCAGAACAGAGGATGCGACATCTGGCTCAACGTCTCCAAGCCAATCAGCGCGAGTGGGGCAGCGAAGTACCTAAGTGCCAAAGACACCCTCGTCCTCCACCAGCACGACAGGCTCTTGATCATCAAGACCCGCGTTGCAGGCACAGACATGGTCATCGCCTCAGCATATGCACCCCACGAAGACTCCCACGCGGCTGAGAAGAGAGAATTCTGGGAGTCTGCTCAGCGATTGTCTGCCAAGTACCGCGTGGACATCTTCATGGGGGACCTGAACGGGCGTCTTGGCGACTACGAGTCCCCAGGAGTTGGCACCAGTGGGTACCCAGAAGCGACCAACGGCAATGGCAAGCACATCATCAGCTTCGCTGCCGACACCAACATGGAGGTCATCAACACCACGAGGGATCCAGGCAACAACTCATTTACGCATGTCGGATCGAAGGGGCAGCACCACAGGATAGACTACATCCTGCTGAGCTCCTCGATCGCCCCGTACGTTGCGAGCTGCAGCACGGAGCCAGGTCTGGACCGAGGCACAGCTGCACAAGACCACATACCAGTACTCGCCACCCTCAAGTGGGCCGTCTGCAAGACCACCAAGGCCTCAGGACCGAGGCCCGACCTGACCAACTTGAACAACGACGTCGCCAAGGCCAGCTTCAAGGAGTTTCTCAAGCAGGCCCCGATCATCCCCTGGGAGGTGGACGTCAACACCCACTGCGAGGAGGTCACCAGAGTCGTCAACGACGCGGCCATCCAGGCCTTCGGCAAGGCCGTCAAGGCAGCGAGGAAGCCCTACGTCACCAAGACTACCATGGGCCTAATCCGAGCCAGGCGCCTCACACTCCGAGTCCACCGCGCAGTGCTCAGAGGAGAAGCCCATGACGACCGACCTGGACGACTAGTAGCCCACGCCCACTTTCTTCTTGGAGGCGAAGTCGGGGACTCACTGTCCCTGTGGAGCAGAGAGCGTGGCGACGACGATGGCACCATCCACGACATCCACGACTACGCGCACCTCCTCCTGAACTGGACGATATCGCCCATGGTCTACGCCATGGCCATCCTTTCCTTCCTCACCAGGTCTGGGCCCCTCGTTGCCTCGGCCGTCGAGAAGGACCGTAGTGCATTCCTCAGTCGGCTTGCCTCAACTGCGTCCTCCGCCTCCGCTGCGAACGACGCTGCGGCCCAGTGGAAGGCCTACCGCGACCTACTAAGGTATGGCGGGAGGAAGGCGAAGTTCCCAGCAGGAAAGCCGATGCGGCTCGACAAGGACGGAGAGGTGATCCACAACTCCCAGGACATGGCGGACCAGGAGCTCAACCATTTCGCGAAGATGCAGGCGGGCAAGATCGTGACAGCGGATGATCTTGCCAATAAGTACAATCACGACAGCAAGACCAGGCCCTTCGACGGCATGCTGGATCTCTCCATGGTGACGCCCCTGGCCGTCTGCCAAGCCCAGTTCGCTGCGGCCAAGGCTGGGACGCAAGGAGGCCCTGACGGGCTCACGAACGCTGTCCTCAGGGCGGCTCCTACAGAGGCAGCAAGGCTACTGCACCCCCTCTTCACCAAGGTGGCGACCACCGTACGGGAGCCGCTGAGCTTCAAGGGTGGGGACCTGGTCGCAATTCCCAAAGGAAAAGGCGACCCACGGTACCTCCAAGCCTACCGCGAGATCCTCTTAAACAACGTCCTGGGCAAGCACCACCATAAATACCTAAGGGCGATGCTCAACACTACCCTCGCCATAGCGCTGGGGGACATCCAGGTTGGCGGCCGGCCCAAGCGAGGGGCTGACATGGCGGTCCTAGCAGCGCGCCTCTTCACAGAGAGAAGTCAGGCCCAAGTGAAGTGCTCCATGATTAGCTGCTACGACTTAAAGGAGGCCTTCTATTCGGTTGTAGTCCAGCTGGTCCATGGCATCCCAGGCGAGGAGGACGAGGTCAAGGAGGTGCTAGAAAACCTCGAGGTTTCCCTTTGGGCCCAGCCACAACTGGAACACCTCATGGCCAACCCAGGGATACTCGACACAGTGTTGGACGGCTCCCACCTGGCTGCCCTCATTGCAGAAGGTTACCGCAACAGGTGGACATCGCACAGGTTCTCCCAGAACCTCATTGCGCCGCACAAGGGCACGAGGCCTGGCGTGCCCCTGGCCGACGCGGACTTCAATCTGCTCTTCGGCCGAGTCCACCGCATGATTGACAGCTACCTTGCGCAGCGAGGGCTACGACCCCAGGGCAAGCCCCTTGACAGCAGCTTCGCATGCGACACCGACCCCACAGATGGACCACTCCAGGAGCATGAACCTCACGGCCTATCGTTCGTCGACGACCTAACGGGCATGCACGTGTTCACCAGCCCCGACCACATTCAGTATGAGGCCACGGGGTTCTGCGAAGCCGTCTACTGCGCCGCCAGCACCTTCGGCCTCCAGCTGCAGCTCACCAAGACCAAGGTGATGATCGACTTCAGTGGGCCTGGGAGCCGGCAAGCTCGGGCCAGCTTCTATTCCAATGGAGTGCCGAGGATCGAGGTCCCCCTCGCAGAGAGCTACGTCGAGGTTGTTCGTCACCACAAGCTCCTCGGGACCTACGTGACCGACAATGCATCCCCTGGGGTGGATGTCGCAGTGAAGGTAGCCACTGCAGCGACATCCACGAGGCCTCTCCATCGCGAAGTCCACCGTCGCTCAGAGCTGGCCATCAAAGACAAGGCCTACCTAGCCGACAGTGTGGTGCTATCCCAGCTACTATACAATGCGTCTACCTGGCCTGAACTCACAGCAGGCCAGGCCAGGAATTTCAACAACCAGTATATCGTGAACTACGCTGCCGCGCAAAGGATCACTTGGAAAGTACGACAGAAAAAGGAGGTCACGAACACCCAGATTCTCGAAGGGATCGACAAGTTGCCCCCAGAGATAGTCCTACGACTTGAGCGGCTACGACTATTTGGTAGATGCCTCAACTGGGGACCCCTGCACCTCCGCCGACTACTTAGCCAAGCATGGGATGGTAGTTACGGCTGGGTGGCACTGCTCCGCCGCGACTTAGACTGGGTCCGCGACCACACAGGACCTGACGAGCGTGGTGGAGCATACACGCTCGAGGACTGGAAGGACTGGGCCAGGAACGACTACCAAAGCTACCTCAGCGCAGTAAAGAAAGCTTGCCAACGTGGCAAAGCCCGCCAGTACGATCACGACTACCAAGCTCGATGGCGGCTACGACTCCAACGGTGGACCAACACGGAAGCCATCTCGCCCTTCCCAGACCAGCACTTCGAGCAGCAGCGCAAGTACCTATGCTACCACTGCGGACGTACTGAAGCCAGCGCAGCAGTGCTACGAGCACACATCACCAAGGACCACACCTCGTCGGGTCATCCTATCTCGTGGGCAACTGGTTGGGTCTGCTACGGATGCGGCATGGATTACCACACTACAAACAGGCTGGTCAAGCACTTGCTGAGAGTGCGCAGGTGCGCTCGACATTGGCGAAAGACACGTCCAGCAATCCTTAGCAAAGCCGAGCTGCAGCACAACCAGCAAGTGGTGCGCGACCAGCAGCAGGCGAACAGAAGGGCGGGCAGGCCCATCGACTGGGCAGAGAAGCCTGCAGTCCCTGCTCGTCCTCCAGAAATACACACGGACGAGGACAGCGACGACAGCAACGGCGGCCACTACGAGAGCCTAGAGCTCCCCTTCATCGAGGAGCCACCACCGCCGCCAGCTGCTGTACCCAGGCCCAGGCCAGCTCGGACGCTATACGTGCTGCATTTATTCAGCGGCCGTCGCCGAGAGGGAGATGTTCAGGATTGGTTCGACCGTCTCAGCAGTCGGGCTTCTTGCGACATACACATGCTCAGCCTGGACATCGCCAACGGCCCGACCTTCGGCGACCTGACATCAGAAGTCGCAGTCAACAAGCGGCGAGACATGGCACAAGCAGGGAGGATTGCAGGAGTCATCGGCGGACCGCCGTGCGAGACCTGGAGCCGAGCGCGCCACCTGCCCCCCAATGACTGCAGGGGTCGCCCACCAAGACCCCTAAGGAGCAGCAACAGCGCGCGGGGCCTTCGCTACCTTTCCCGTCCAGAGATGGAGCAAGTAGCGATAGGCAGCCGCCTTTACAGGACACAGCTGGAGCTCATGTACATGTGCCTCAACCTTGGAGTCCCAGGCATGCTCGAGCACCCGTGCGAGCCCACCGAGGAGCACTTCGCCAGCTCCTGGAAGCTCCCCGAGACGCGCCACCTCCTGAACCAGCAGGGAGTCGAGCTGGTCACATTCGACCAGTGCACCTGTGGAGCGCGTTCGAGGAAGTCCACAAGCCTGCTGGCGGTATCCCTACCAACCCTCCGAGCAGAAATCCGCAGATTGCCTGGAGGCGGGAGGTGCTTTCACACGGCCTCCTGCCACGCGGAGCTGGCAGGCATCAGCGACGACGGCCAGTGGCGCACCGCGGCGGCCAAGGAGTACCCGAACAGGATGTGCCAGGCCATCGCGACCGCACTGGCGAAGCAGATAAGGTGGCGCGTTGGCGAGTCGCCTAGCGACGTCCACGGGTGGCACATCGACGACGACGTGGCCCACTTCTTCCAGCCGCTCGACCGTTACAAGACCAGGGAGATGGGTCAGGACTACCATCGTGGCCCAGCGAGGCGAGGGGGGCCCACCGACCTGGTTGGAAGAGGCAAGGGAGTGGGCCCTGCAGGACCGACCCGATAAGGCAATGGGCAGGACCACCAACTCGACAGGAGCTGTTCGGGCACAGGCTGACGACGCGGATCGCGACGAAGTGCCCTGACGACAAGTACGAAAGGACCAGAACGCAAGTCCTGAGGAAGCCCCGAGTGCGAGGGAATACCTCAGGCTACGTCGCCAAGTTTTGCACAAGTCGTCAGGGCGCAAGTCCTGGGGAAGCCCCGAATGCGAGGGAACACCCCAGGCACACGTCGCCACGTTTTGCAGCAGTGACGGACACGGCCGCCGTTCAGCCAGGGCTCAGAGGTACCAGCCAGATTACCCCAACTGCACCAAGTACGAGTCAACGCTGCCCTGGTGAGGCAAGGATCAAACTTCGAGACGGGCTCGAAGGGCGGGGGGGCAGGACGAGGACTGCCCGCGCCTACCAGGGGGGATGGTGAGGGGCAGGGGGGGGGCAGGACGAGTACTGCCCGCGCCCCCGCGGTCCGCCCTAGCTCGCCACCCCCACCATTCCCATGGCGGAGACGGAGCTCCCGAGCGCCCAAGGGCGAAGCATAGGGCAGCGTTGACCTTCCTCATCGACAGCAGAAGAATCACTGGGCCTGGGGTTCGCCCCCACCGAGGGCACTGTGACCCCTAGCCATAGCGGGACGAGGTGGGGCCGCCATGAACCCTACTTGAAGTCGGTGCATGGAGGCCTGAGTGCGCCCACAGTCTATTCCACCTACCAGCAACAAGCCGACCCCCAACGACCTGTAACCAGCACGACAAGTACCTCATCGGCTGAGACGAGTACCAGGAGCCTGGGTCCAATACATGACCGGTACGAGGGCCACACGGATGGGCAGAGCAGAGTCAACAACAATTGCGACCAGCATGACTGAGTCGAGCACCACAAGCTCGAGGGTGACAGTACTACGCTCTACTACAAGACCAACAACCACCGAAGTGGCCCAGAGAGGAGGCCGAGTCGTCGGGGTTGGTCACTGCAGAGTCAACCAGAGTTACCTCGACCAGCACGACTGAGTCGAGTATCACGAGATCGAGGGCAACATAATCAGGCGGTACCTCAAGAGCGTGGACTACCGACGTGTCCTCGAGGAGGAGGGCTTCCCCGACTTCGCCGACGAGGCGAGGGAGTGGGTCGCCAACACCGTCCTCGACAAGGGCCAGGGTAGGACCACCAGAACGGCGAGTTCTGAGAGGGCGCGGATCTCGGGGCTCGGTGAGCCGCCGACGGCGCCTGAAGGGGCCGCGACAACGGGGCCCCTAGGGACCGTAATTTGGTGCCTCCCCCTTACCCCCATATCTCTCTCATCCAGGCCTGACCCAGGGATCCTTCACCGTTGGCCTTCTGGCTCTGGAGGGGTTAGGGGGAGGCACACCAGGTGGGCCTTCTGCCCACCTGGTCCCAGCGCCTGTGCGCTGCCGCCCAGGCAAGGATAAGCTGCTGGACAGGGGCGGATATCCTGGGCGGCAGCGCGACGGGCCACATCCCAATTCGGCATCTCGAGGCAGTCCGAGGCTCCTCCCCCCTTCCTTCCCTGTGTAGCCCCTCCCCCCCCTTCTCTCGGGAGCCCTCGGACTGCCGCCTTGGCCCTTGGACCCCGCCCCTCTCCTCCCCAGGCCCTTGCAGGCTCTCCCTTGGTCCTCCTGGCGGGGTCCTTTGGCGCTTCTGCTCGTAGGGTCGCCAGGCCTGTCCCCGCTCCTCCGCCGCCCCGCGCGCCTGGGCGGGACGGGCCTTCCTCCCCTCTCCTCTGGCGGCGGCTTCGGCCGCCGAGTGGCGCCGCAAGGCACTGACCTTCAAGGCGCGGCAAATAGCGGAAATAGCGGAGGAGCAGAAGGAGAACAGGAGGATGCTATCTGTGCCCTTGCGGGTTGATCTTCTTACTCATTCTACTCCTCGTCACCCATATGGTATGCCTTACTGTTGCGCACCGTTGCAGACTTATCAGGGCACGTCGCCCAAGCTGTTGGTTCTCGGTCCCACGCTTCGGCACACATTGCCAGGGTCCGCGCAGCGGAATGGGCAAAATGGGAAGCCCAGGACACGCCAGAGTGATGCTGCACCGCACGCTTCCAGCCCCACGGGCCCCCCCCCCGACCCGAGTCGGCACAAGGTGATCCTCTTCGAAAGCGGCGAGCGCCCGCAGAAGCGGTCGCAGGCCCCACATGGCCTGCACCGCGAGCGCCCGATGATTGCTCCTTCGGGGCGCACATCAGCGAATGCATCGAGTTTGGGCCGCCCTGCGCTACAGGGCGCAGTGAGCCCTGAGAGGGGGGCGCCCTCCGCTGTGGTGGCTCGTGAGAGTTATTACGAGAGGCGGTCGTGGCGCCAAGGCGCAACTACGATGTTGAGCAGGGAAAGCCTAAGGTAACCCCAGAACAGACGTAACCTGGAGGGGGCCTCAGGGCCCACCTCGGGGCGCCCAACGGTTGCGTTTTGGCGTCCACCGTGGCTGGACGCGTGGCCGCTGTGACACCTCACTGGGGGTACACACCTCGTCTTGGGGGTATGGTTGCCCCTTACCATGTGAAGGAGGAGCCAGCATCCGTCCTCGCGGCTGTTGGAAGTTTACGGTCAGGCGCGGTTGCGTGGCGTGTCGCGCCGCCGGTTCGGGCCCGCCAAGCCTCGCCGCGACACGATAACCACTTCCCAGTCCCGAGAGACCACGTCCAGAGCCTTTCTCGGCCTCCCGCCCCGCGGAGCGGAACGACCCGTTTATCCGCTTGCAGGGGAGAGCGCGTCGCCAGGGTCACCAGCGCGACACCGTACGCAAAAGTTCCCGACCTTCAGCCCCGTGCTCATGAAACGAAAGGGCATCAGGCGACAGCACGATTTCGGACATGAGCCGTTCGTCACCAGTGCAGATGTTCGAGCATTCGAGATGTTAAGCGTGCGGATGTTTCGAGCGCGACTTAGATTTAGAACATCAACCGCCCTCAATAAGATCAGGATGTGTCATGAGGGTCATTGAGCGTCAGAGATTTCTTCAACAAGATAGCCAGATTGCGAAAACCACCAGAGGTTGATCCGCGCTTTTGATGGATATGCTCGATGACTACGGTAACACATGCAAAGCACGTCTCAGGCGAGAGCCAGGTGTTGAAAACGACCCGCTCTCCATCCGCGCGAGGATCCTAACATTCAAGCTCGAGGATCCGAACATGCACGCAAGGTCAAGCCGAGAGCCATATTATATATATATATATATATATATATATATATATATATATGGCCGCGCGAACAGCGCGAATCGCACGAAGGGCAGTTCACATCATCAACATACCTGGTTCAAGATGATCCAGATGGTGTTTTGCTCGTTCAGCATAAATGTATTGTCAGTAGAGTAATACGACGTTATTGAACACACCATGTGTGTTTGGGCTACCTCTGTATACTTAGCTAATTACGTAGATACGTACGTGCAAGTATTTAACTTCACTTAGCTAACTATTTGGCCAAGTACTTACAAGTACGTAGCTAACTACTCACATCCACTTAGCTTTCTTCGATGTTAAGTAGTTGCATCTATTGACATCTAGGTTGAACACTTGCGATGGGGGCTGGCGAGTCCCGAAGGCATCCAAGTAGCCCAGTGGCGGGCATTACACGCATTCGCCCAGAAGCCTTTTCGAAGACATACGTCATCGGCGCACCTGAATACGGTAGGTTTGCGTCGTGTCGACCAGCGGCGACCCCAGCGCGGGCGTTCAAGGTTGAACGCCGCCATCGACCCAGAATCGGTCGATGTTGAACGATCGGACGTTGCGGCAGCGGCCGATCGTTCAAGGTTGAACGATCCCTGCGGTGTCAAAAACCAACGCTGGGGTCGGCACGACACGAACCTGCCGTACATGTTCTGTTTTTCCCTGGGCTATTCGCCCCTTGCCGTCGCCTCCGACGAACGGCCGCCCGAGACCCGAGCCATGGCCCGGACACCAAACACTTCGGAGTTTGACCGGTGCGGTCGGTGAAGGCTCGGGTCGGGAGCCTCGAGACGGGGGTCAGTGCAGACGGGGGTCAGCCAGGGCACCAGATCCTGCAGGATCCTGCAGGGCCAGGCTCCCATTGACCCGGGTTTGGGTGCAGGATCCTGCAGGATCTTGCAGGATCCTTCGCATTGACCCGGGTTTGGGTGCAGGGTCTTGCAGGATTTTGCAGGATTCTGCAAGCCCTGGCTGACCCAGGTCTGGGTTGACCCGGGTCAGGAGATCCCCGATCGGGGTTTTCGGGCGTTTGCGCTGTGGGTGCGCGGGGCAGCCGTGCTGTCGTGCGCAAGGAGGACGCCCCTCCGCCTCGGGCAGCTCGTGCCTCCCGGGGTCCCACGAGGAGGACGGAGAGAAGCGGGGCGAAGGAGGTGGCAGAGGCACGATGAGCTGAGACAGGGAGGACAGTGACGGGCGACGTCCAGAATGCGGATGTCTCGCCGAGGTCTTCTGCGGCCCTCTTCCAATACGTCAAGATGCATGGTGCTCTGAGTCTGCGCCGCCCAAGGTCTTCTGGCTCAAATCCTGCTCGAACTGCTCCTTGGCCCGGCCACGCTCGCTCCGGCCCGCTTGGACACGACGCCCCCGGCACGCCCCATGCTCTGCGCAGGGGACGCCTCTGCCATGCCGACCGCGGCGGACACGAGTGGCGCCGCCCCCGCGGGCAGCGCCGCCGCCGGCGAGGCGGGGCCCGCTGGCGCCGCGGGGGCGCGCGGCGCGGCTGCGGGGAGGCCTGCGCCAGGGCCGCGGCCCGGCACGCGCGGGCCGGGCGGGGCGGACGCCTCGGTGCCCACGAGGTTCAGGAGGGGGAAAAAACACACAGACACAATGAATCGTCCACTCCCAGGAAAATGTAGGAAAATATGGGAAGTGGGGGGGGGAGACAAGAACTCAGAAAAGACATGAAAATGTGGGGAATCCTTTTATTTGTGTGGATTTATTTGTGTGTCCCAGGGCCCCTTCAGAGGTACGAGGCCGTGCACGTGCTCGGCTCTGGGGCCTTCGGGACGGTCTTCATGGCGAGGGACCGCGAGACCGGCGGCAGGGTGGCGCTCAAGCGATTGATGGTCAGCGCTGGCCAGGACGGCGTGCCCGGGAGCGTCATCCGCGAGGTGTCGCTGCTGCGCGATCTCGTCCACCCGAACATCGTGCGGCTCAAGGATCTGCAGATCGTCGGCCTCAACGGGATCGAGCTGATCTTCGAGTACATCAAGGACGACCTGCACCAGGTTTTGAAGGGCTACCGGAGGGAGGGCACCCAGCTGCCCATGGAGAAGGTCGTGCGGTATTCACAAGATCTCCTCAACGGGATCCACGCGTGCCACACGCGCATGGTGATCCATCGTGACCTCAAGCCGCAGAACGTTCTCATCCACCCCGTGGACGGCCTCAAGATCTGCGACTTTGGCATGGCCCGCCTCGCCTCGCTCACCGTCACGAGCTACACCCAGGAGGTCGTCACCCTGTGGTATCGTGGCCCAGAGTTGCTGCTGGGGCATCCCACCTACGACCTGCCGGTGGACATGTGGTCTGCGGGGTGCGTCCTTGCCGAGATCGCCACTGGCTGCCCGACATTCCCCGGGGACTCCGAGATTGGCACACTCTTCAAGATCATGCAGCTGCTGGGCTCCCCCACGGAGGCCACCTGGCCAGGCTTCGAGACCAGCCTGCCGCTCTGGAGCCCCCTGTACCCGAGCTGGCCGCCCTCCGGCCTCAAGACGATACGCGACCAGCGCCCAGAGCTCGGCGATGCCGGGATGGACCTGGTCCGCTCCCTGCTGACCATGAACCCCGCGGCCCGGTCGACCGCCCGGAAGGCCAAGGCCCACGCCTGCTTCTCGCGGCCCGGCTCAGCTCCACCGAGGGGCGCCCCCTCCTCATGATGGGCACCCGCGTCTGCGCGCAGGCTTGGCGCCGACGGTCCGCATGCCCGTCCGCGAGGTTGCCGCTCGGGCTCACACGGCAGCCACGTGATCCTCTTCCTGGTGGTGTGCAGAGCTGCCTGAGCACATGCCATCGTATCTGCTCTGTGGGTCCAACATTTTCCGATCATGCATAGGCATGCCCCACCTTTTGCTCAATTTTTGTCAAGCATCTCATTTCACGCATCAGCCAGCCTCGTCAACGAAGTGGGGCGACAACAACGGAACCTACGTTGGATTCGAATTGGGCCGAGCTATATTGTTCCAGTTCGAGTTGTCACGCGTGAGTATACACTATCTATTGGACGTCTCGTGATCATCCATGAATTAAGATCTCTGATGAGTTGCATTTTTTCTGCCCCAGCCCGGATTTCCAGTTGTATAATTGGGCAAACGTGTTGGCTTGGCAAAGTGCGCCGTCTCAGTCCGAGGGGCGCATCCGATTGGAGGCCCGACGCAGCCTGAGGGCCAATGATATCAATTATCGGGGTCCCCGCGCAGGCGGTGCAGTTGCTGCACTTGCCAGGCGAGCGGCTCCAGCGGAGCTGCAGCTTCCGTCCTCCCGACTTCCTCGCCGATGATTGTAGGAGGGAGTTCCGTGGGAAGGGGTAGCTTGTAGATGTGGGTGGAGGAGGAGGAGGAGGAGGAGGAGGAGGAGGAGGAGGACAGGAGGACATAGGAGCCAGGCTAAGGGCAAGGGAAAGAAGGGGCGTGGTGGGCGGGGGGCGGACGGTGGGGGTGGTGGTGGGAAGGGAACTTAACTTTCAGACCTGTGCCGAGAGTGCTGGCCCCTATGTGGGGGGTTGGTGCCTCTTGGGGTCGCCAGCCAGGCCAGTGCCGCCCTCGTGCGGTGAGCAGCTGGCCTCGAATCGCCTTGCGTCGGTTGCGTAACTAACCTTCCCAGAATCCCGAGTGATTTCTGATAGGAGTCCATGTCGGATACCTGTCCAACTTTTTGTAATGATGTGGATTCCATGGGTCTTGAGTCTTGAGTCTGAGAAGAAGGGGGAGGAGGAGGAGGAGGAGGAGGAGGAGGGGAGGGGAGGGAGGGAGGGAGGGAGGGAGGGAGGGAGGGAGGGAGGAGGGAGGGAGGGAGGTGGGTGGAGTGGTGTGTAAGTAATGAGTGTGAGAGGGCGGGCTTGCGAAGATCTGTTACAGGCGCTGCCGCACGGCGTGCCGCTTGCCTTCCTGCGCTGCACTCCGCAGCCTCGAAGCTCGTCGGCTCCGCCCGCCGTGGGTCGGTCTCTCGTGGCCCATGGCGTTCGTTCTTTTGTTCGCCTCGACGTCGGTCCCTGCACGCTGCCGCGTGCGCTCTGGAAGCTAGCGCCTGACTCTAGCCCGCGCCCGAGCAAATGTTGTTTCAACCAGCAGCTGCGCAGCTCGAGAATTCCCTCCACTCCCTCGTCTTCGGTCTCGTCCTCGTCTCCGCCTCCCCCACCCCTCCTCCCCTTATCCTCCTTCGTATATGTGATGTCCGACAGAAGCCCAGCATGAGGCCAGGGCCCTTTGAAGGCTGTCCCAATATCTTGGCGGCGGCTCTCTTCAACGCGCCTGGGTATATGCTGATGAACACTGCTGTATAGTTAGGAACTGAGCGCTTGAATTCGCTGGAAAAAGAAGGTCTCCACTCACCGCTGCTCGTTGGCAGCTCGGGGGCCTTGGCGCGGTCACAGCACCGCGTGGTGAGTCAGGGCCGCCCGACGTCAACAAACACGGCTCAGGGCATCTGCGCAGAAGTCGGTGAAGGCTCGGGTCGGGAGCCTCGAGACGGGGCTCAGTGCAGACGGGGGTCAGCCAGGGCACCAGATCCTGCGGGATCCTGCAGGGCCAGGCCCCCATTGACCCGGGCTTGGGTGCAGGATCCTGCAGGATCTTGCAGGATCCTTCGCATTGACCCGGGTTTGGGCGCAGGGTCTTGCAGGATTGTGCCGGATTCTGCAAGCCCTGGCTGACCCAGGTCTGGGTTGACCCGGGTCAGGAGATCCCCGATCGGGGTTATCGGGCGTTTGCGCTGTGGGTGCGCGGGGCAGCCGTGCTGTCGTGCGCAAGGAGGACGCCCCTCCGCCTCGGGCAGCTCGTGCCTCCCGGGGTCCCACGAGGAGGACGGAGAGAAGCGGGGCGAAGGAGGTGGCAGAGGCACGATGAGCTGAGACAGGGAGGACAGCGACGGGCGACGTCCAGAATGCGGATGTCTCGCCGAGGTCTTCTGCGGCCCTCTTCCAATACGTCAAGATGCATGGTGCTCTGAGTCTGCGCCGCCCAAGGTCTTCTGGCTCAAATCCTGCTCGAACTGCTCCTTGGCCCGGCCACGCTCGCTCCGGCCCGCTTGGACACGACGCCCCCGGCACGCCCCATGCTCTGCGCAGGGGACGCCTCTGCCATGCCGACCGCGGCGGACACGAGTGGCGCCGCCCCCGCGGGCAGCGCCGCCGCCGGCGAGGCGGGGCCCGCTGGCGCCGCGGGGGCGCGCGGCGCGGCTGCGGGGAGGCCTGCGCCAGGGCCGCGGCCCGGCACGCGCGGGCCGGGCGGGGCGGACGCCTCGGTGCCCACGAGGTTCAGGAGGGGGAAAAAACACACAGACACAATGAATCGTCCACTCCCAGGAAAATGCGGGGAAATATGGGAAGTGGGGGGGGGGGACAAGAACTCAGAAAAGACATGAAAATGTGGGGAATCCTTTTATTTGTGTGGATTTATTTGTGTGTCCCAGGGCCCCTCCAGAGGTACGAGGCCGTGCGCGTGCTCGGCTCTGGGGCCTTCGGGGCGGTTTTCATGGCGAGGGACCGCGAGACCGGCGGCAGGGTGGCGCTCAAGCGATTGATGGTCAGCGTTGGCCAGGACGGCGTGCCCGGGAGCGTCATCCGCGAGGTGTCGCTGCTGCGCGATCTCGTCCACCCGAACATCGTGCGGCTCAAGGATCTGCAGATCGTCGGCCTCAACGGGATCGAGCTGATCTTCGAGTACATCAAGGACGACCTGCACCAGGTTTTGAAGGGCTACCGGAGGGAGGGCACCCAGCTGCCCATGGAGAAGGTCGTGCGGTATTCACAAGATCTCCTCAACGGGATCCACGCGTGCCACACGCGCATGGTGATCCATCGTGACCTCAAGCCGCAGAACGTTCTCATCCACCCCGTGGACGGCCTCAAGATCTGCGACTTTGGCATGGCCCGCCTCGCCTCGATCTCGACTTTGGCATGGCCCGCCTCGCCTCGCTCACCGTCACGAGCTACACCCAGGAGGTCGTCACCCTGTGGTATCGTGGCCCAGAGTTGCTGCTGGGGCATCCCACCTACGACCTGCCGGTGGACATGTGGTCTGCGGGGTGCGTCCTTGCCGAGATCGCCACTGGCTGCCCGACATTCCCCGGGGACTCCGAGATTGGCACACTCTTCAAGATCATGCAGCTGCTGGGCTCCCCCACGGAGGCCACCTGGCCAGGCTTCGAGACCAGCCTGCCGCTCTGGAGCCCCCTGTACCCGAGCTGGCCGCCCTCCGGCCTCAAGACGATACGCGACCAGCGCCCAGAGCTCGGCGATGCCGGGATGGACCTGGTCCGCTCCCTGCTGACCATGAACCCCGCGGCCCGGTCGACTGCCCGGAAGGCCAAGGCCCACGCCTGCTTCTCGCGGCCCGGCTCAGCTCCACCGAGGGGCGCCCCCTCCTCATGATGGGCACCCGCGTCTGCGCGCAGGCTTGGCGCCGACGGTCCGCATGCCCGTCCGCGAGGTTGCCGCTCGGGCTCACACGGCAGCCACGTGATCCTCTTCCTGGTGGTGCGCAGAGCTGCCTGAGCACATGCCATCGTATCTGCTCTGTGGGTCCAACATTTTCCGATCATGCATAGGCATGCCCCACCTTTTGCTCAATTTTTGTCAAGCATCTCATTTCACGCATCAGCCAGCCTCGTCAACGAAGTGGGGCGACAACAACGGAACCTACGTTGGATTCGAATTGGGCCGAGCTATATTGTTCCAGTTCGAGTTGTCACGCGTGAGTATACACTATCTATTGGACGTCTCGTGATCATCCATGAATTAAGATCTCTGATGAGTTGCATTTTTTCTGCCCCAGCCCGGATTTCCAGTTGTATAATTGGGCAAACGTGTTGGCTTGGCAAAGTGCGCCGTCTCAGTCCGAGGGGCGCATCCGATTGGAGGCCCGACGCAGCCTGAGGGCCAATGATATCAATTATCGGGGTCCCCGCGCAGGCGGTGCAGTTGCTGCACTTGCCAGGCGAGCGGCTCCAGCGGAGCTGCAGCTTCCGTCCTCCCGACTTCCTCGCCGATGATTGTAGGAGGGAGTTCCGTGGAAAGGGGTAGCTTGTAGATGTGGGAGGAGGAGGAGGAGGAGGAGGAGGAGGAGGAGGAGGAGGACAGGAGGACATAGGAGCCAGGCTAAGGGCAAGGGAAAGAAGGGGCGTGGTGGGCGGGGGGGGACGGTGGGGGGGGGGGTGGGAAGGGAACTTAACTTTCAGACCTGTGCCGAGAGTGCTGGCCCCTATGTGGGGGTTTGGTGCCTCTTGGGGTCGCCAGCCAGGCCAGTGCCGCCCTCGTGCGGTGAGCAGCTGGCCTCGAATCGCCTTGCGTCGGTTGCGTAACTAACCTTCCCAGAATCCCGAGTGATTTCTGATAGGAGTCCATGTCGGATACCTGTCCAACTTTTTGTAATGATGTGGATTCCATGGGTCTTGAGTCTTGAGTCTGAGAAGAAGGGGGAGGAGGAGGAGGAGGAGGAGGAGGAGGAGGGAGGGGGGGGAGGGAGGGAGGGAGGGAGGGAGGGAGGGAGGGAGGAGGAGGAGGAGGTGGGTGGAGTGGTGTGTAAGTAATGAGTGTGAGAGGGCGGGCTTGCGAAGATCTGTTACAGGCGCTGCCGCACGGCGTGCCGCTTGCCTTCCTGCGCTGCACTCCGCAGCCTCGAAGCTCGTCGGCTCCGCCCGCCGTGGGTCGGTCTCTCGTGGCCCATGGCGTTCGTTCTTTTGTTCGCCTCGACGTCGGCCCCTGCACGCTGCCGCGTGCGCTCTGGAAGCTAGCGCCTGACTCTAGCCCGCGCCCGAGCAAATGTTGTTTCAACCAGCAGCTGCGCAGCTCGAGAATTCCCTCCACTCCCTCGTCTTCGGTCTCGTCCTCGTCTCCGCCTCCCCCACCCCTCCTCCCCTTATCCTCCTTCGTATATCTGATGTCCGACAGAAGCCCAGCATGAGGCCAGGGCCCTTTGAAGGCTGTCCCAATATCTTGGCGGCGGCTCTCTTCAACGCGCCTGGGTATATGCTGGTGAACACTGCTGTATAGTTAGGAACTGAGCGCTTGAATTCGCGGGAAAAAGAAGGTCTCCACTCACCGCTGCTCGTTGGCAGCTCGGGGGCCTTGGCGCGGTCACAGCACCGCGTGGTGAGTCAGGGCCGCCCGACGTCAACAAACACGGCTCAGGGCATCTGCGCAGAAGTCGGTGAGGGCTCGGGTCGGGAGCCTCGAGACGGGGGTCAGTGCAGACGGGGGTCAGCCAGGGCACCAGATCCTGCAGGGCCAGGCTCCCATTGACCCGGGTTTGGGTGCAGGATCCTGCAGGATCTTGCAGGATCCTTCGCATTGACCCGGGTTTGGGTGCAGGGTCTTGCAGGATTTTGCCGGATTCTGCAAGCCCTGGCTGACCCAGGTCTGGGTCGACCCGGGTCAGGAGATCCCCGACCGGGGTTTTCGGGCGTTTGCGCTGTGGGTGCGCGGGGCAGCCGTGCTGTCGTGCGCAAGGAGGACGCCCCTCCGCCTCGGGCAGCTCGTGCCTCCCGGGGCCCCACGAGGAGGACGGAGAGAAGCGGGGCGAAGGAGGTGGCAGAGGCACGATGAGCTGAGACAGGGAGGACAGCGACGGGCGACGTCCAGAATGCGGATGTCTCGCCGAGGTCTTCTGCGGCCCTCTTCCAATACGTCAAGATGCATGGTGCTCTGGGTCTGCGCCGCCCAAGGTCTTCTGGCTCAAATCCTGCTCGAACTGCTCCTTGGCCCGGCCACGCTCGCTCCGGCCCGCTTGGACACGACGCCCCCGGCACGCCCCATGCTCTGCGCAGGGGACGCCTCTGCCATGCCGACCGCGGCGGACACGAGTGGCGCCGCCCCCGCGGGCAGCGCCGCCGCCGGCGAGGCGGGGCCCGCTGGCGCCGCGGGGGCGCGCGGCGCGGCTGCGGGGAGGCCTGCGCCAGGGCCGCGGCCCGGCACGCGCGGGCCGGGCGGGGCGGACGCCTCGGTGCCCACGAGGTTCAGGAGGGGGAAAAAACACACAGACACAATGAATCGTCCACTCCCAGGAAAATGCGGGGAAATATGGGAAGTGGGGGGGGGGGACAAGAACTCAGAAAAGACATGAAAATGTGGGGAATCCTTTTATTTGTGTGGATTTATTTGTGTGTCCCAGGGCCCCTCCAGAGGTACGAGGCCGTGCGCGTGCTCGGCTCTGGGGCCTTCGGGGCGGTTTTCATGGCGAGGGACCGCGAGACCGGCGGCAGGGTGGCGCTCAAGCGATTGATGGTCAGCGTTGGCCAGGACGGCGTGCCCGGGAGCGTCATCCGCGAGGTGTCGCTGCTGCGCGATCTCGTCCACCCGAACATCGTGCGGCTCAAGGATCTGCAGATCGTCGGCCTCAACGGGATCGAGCTGATCTTCGAGTACATCAAGGACGACCTGCACCAGGTTTTGAAGGGCTACCGGAGGGAGGGCACCCAGCTGCCCATGGAGAAGGTCGTGCGGTATTCACAAGATCTCCTCAACGGGATCCACGCGTGCCACACGCGCATGGTGATCCATCGTGACCTCAAGCCGCAGAACGTTCTCATCCACCCCGTGGACGGCCTCAAGATCTGCGACTTTGGCATGGCCCGCCTCGCCTCGCTCACCGTCACGAGCTACACCCAGGAGGTCGTCACCCTGTGGTATCGTGGCCCAGAGTTGCTGCTGGGGCATCCCACCTACGACCTGCCGGTGGACATGTGGTCTGCGGGGTGCGTCCTTGCCGAGATCGCCACTGGCTGCCCGACATTCCCCGGGGACTCCGAGATTGGCACACTCTTCAAGATCATGCAGCTGCTGGGCTCCCCCACGGAGGCCACCTGGCCAGGCTTCGAGACTAGCCTGCCGCTCTGGAGCCCCCTGTACCCGAGCTGGCCGCCCTCCGGCCTCAAGACGATACGCGACCAGCGCCCAGAGCTCGGCGATGCCGGGATGGACCTGGCCCGCTCCCTGCTGACCATGAACCCCGCGGCCCGGTCGACCGCCCGGAAGGCCAAGGCCCACGCCTGCTTCTCGCGGCCCGGCTCAGCTCCACCGAGGGGCGCCCCCTCCTCATGATGGGCACCCGCGTCTGCGCGCAGGCTTGGCGCCGACGGTCCGCATGCCCGTCCGCGAGGTTGCCGCTCGGGCTCACACGGCAGCCACGTGATCCTCTTCCTGGTGGTGTGCAGAGCTGCCTGAGCACATGCCATCGTATCTGCTCTGTGGGTCCAACATTTTCCGATCATGCATAGGCATGCCCCACCTTTTGCTCAATTGTTGTCAAGCATCTCATTTCACGCATCAGCCAGCCTCGTCAACGAAGTGGGGCGACAACAACGGAACCTACGTTGGATTCGAATTGGGCCGAGCTATATTGTTCCAGTTCGAGTTGTCACGCGTGAGTATACACTATCTATTGGACGTCTCGTGATCATCCATGAATTAAGATCTCTGATGAGTTGCATTTTTTCTGCCCCAGCCCGGATTTCCAGTTGTATAATTGGGCAAACGTGTTGGCTTGGCAAAGTGCGCCGTCTCAGTCCGAGGGGCGCATCCGATTGGAGGCCCGACGCAGCCTGAGGGCCAATGATATCAATTATCGGGGTCCCCGCGCAGGCGGTGCAGTTGCTGCACTTGCCAGGCGAGCGGCTCCAGCGGAGCTGCAGCTTCCGTCCTCCCGACTTCCTCGCCGATGATTGTAGGAGGGAGTTCCGTGGGAAGGGGTAGCTTGTAGATGTGGGTGGAGGAGGAGGAGGAGGAGGAGGAGGAGGAGGAGGAGGAGGACAGGAGGACATAGGAGCCAGGCTAAGGGCAAGGGAAAGAAGGGGCGTGGTGGGCGGGGGGCGGACGGTGGGGGTGGTGGTGGGAAGGGAACTTAACTTTCAGACCTGTGCCGAGAGTGCTGGCCCCTATGTGGGGGGTTGGTGCCTCTTGGGGTCGCCAGCCAGGCCAGTGCCGCCCTCGTGCGGTGAGCAGCTGGCCTCGAATCGCCTTGCGTCGGTTGCGTAACTAACCTTCCCAGAATCCCGAGTGATTTCTGATAGTCCATCCATGTCGGATACCTGTCCAACGTTTTGTAATGATGTGGATTCCATGGGTCTTGAGTCTTGAGTAGAAGGGAGGAGGAGGAAGGAAGAGGAGGGAGGGAGGAGGGGAGGGAGGAGGAGGAGGAGGAGGAGGTGGGTGGAGCGGTGTGTAAGTAATGAGTGTGAGAGGGCGGGCTCGCGAAGATCTGTTACAGGCGCTGCCGCACGGCGTGCCGCTTGCCTTCCTGCGCTGCACTCCGCAGCCTCGAAGCTCGTCGGCTCCGCCCGCCGTGGGTCGGTCTCTCGTGGCCCATGGCGTTCGTTCTTTTGTTCGCCTCGACGTCGGTCCCTGCACGCTGCCGCGTGCGCTCTGGAAGCTAGCGCCTGACTCTAGCCCGCGTCCGAGCAAATGTTGTTTCAACCAGCAGCTGCGCAGCTCGAGAATTCCCTCCACTCCCTCGTCTTCGGTCTCGTCCTCGTCTCCGCCTCCCCCACCCCTCCTCCCCTCATCCCCCTTCGTATATCTGATGTCCGACAGAAGCCCAGCATGAGGCCAGGGCCCTTTGAAGGCTGTCCCAATATCTTGGCGGCGGCTCTCTTCAACGCGCCTGGGTATATGCTGGTGAACACTGCTGTATAGTTAGGAACTGAGCGCTTGAATTCGCGGGAAAAAGAAGGTCTCCACTCACCGCTGCTCGTTGGCAGCTCGGGGGCCTTGGCGCGGTCACAGCACCGCGTGGTGAGTCAGGGCCGCCCGACGTCAACAAACACGGCTCAGGGCATCTGCGCAGAAGTCGGTGAAGGCTCGGGTCGGGAGCCTCGAGACGGGGCTCAGTGCAGACGGGGGTCAGCCAGGGCACCAGATCCTGCGGGATCCTGCAGGGCCAGGCCCCCATTGACCCGGGCTTGGGTGCAGGATCCTGCAGGATCTTGCAGGATCCTTCGCATTGACCCGGGTTTGGGCGCAGGGTCTTGCAGGATTGTGCCGGATTCTGCAAGCCCTGGCTGACCCAGGTCTGGGTTGACCCGGGTCAGGAGATCCCCGATCGGGGTTATCGGGCGTTTGCGCTGTGGGTGCGCGGGGCAGCCGTGCTGTCGTGCGCAAGGAGGACGCCCCTCCGCCTCGGGCAGCTCGTGCCTCCCGGGGTCCCACGAGGAGGACGGAGAGAAGCGGGGCGAAGGAGGTGGCAGAGGCACGATGAGCTGAGACAGGGAGGACAGCGACGGGCGACGTCCAGAATGCGGATGTCTCGCCGAGGTCTTCTGCGGCCCTCTTCCAATACGTCAAGATGCATGGTGCTCTGAGTCTGCGCCGCCCAAGGTCTTCTGGCTCAAATCCTGCTCGAACTGTTCCTTGGCCCAGCCACGCTCGCTCCGGCCCGCTTGGACACGACGCCCCCGGCACGCCCCATGCTCTGCGCGGGGGGCGCCTCTGCCATGCCGACCGCGGCGGACACGAGTGGCGCCGCCCCCGCGGGCAGCGCCGCCGCCGGCGAGGCGGGGGCCGCTGGCGCCGCGGGGGCGCGCGGCGCGGCTGCGGGGAGGCCTGCGCCAGGGCCGCGGCCCGGCACGCGCGGGCCGGGCGGGGCGGACGCCTCGGTGCCCACGAGGTTCAGGAGGGGGAAAAAACACACAGACACAATGAATCGTCCACTCCCAGGAAAATGTGGGAAAATATGGGAAGTGGGGGGGGGGAGACAAGAACTCAGAAAAGACATGAAAATGTGGGGAATCCTTTTATTTGTGTGGATTTATTTGTGTGTCCCAGGGCCCCTTCAGAGGTACGAGGCCGTGCACGTGCTCGGCTCTGGGGCCTTCGGGACGGTCTTCATGGCGAGGGGCCGCGAGACCGGCGGCAGGGTGGCGCTCAAGCGATTGATGGTCAGCGCTGGCCAGGACGGCGTGCCCGGGAGCGTCATCCGCGAGGTGTCGCTGCTGCGCGATATCGTCCACCCGAACATCGTGCGGCTCAAGGATCTGCAGATCGTCGGCCTCAACGGGATCGAGCTGATCTTCGAGTACATCAAGGACGACCTGCACCAGGTTTTGAAGGGCTACCGGAGGGAGGGCACCCAGCTGCCCATGGAGAAGGTCGTGCGGTATTCACAAGATCTCCTCAACGGGATCCACGCGTGCCACACGCGCATGGTGATCCATCGTGACCTCAAGCCGCAGAACGTTCTCATCCACCCCGTGGACGGCCTCAAGATCTGCGACTTTGGCATGGCCCGCCTCGCCTCGCTCACCGTCGCGAGCTACACCCAGGAGGTCGTCACCCTGTGGTATCGTGGCCCAGAGTTGCTGCTGGGGCATCCCACCTGCGACCTGCCGGTGGACATGTGGTCTGCGGGGTGCGTCCTTGCCGAGATCGCCACTGGCTGCCCGACATTCCCCGGGGACTCCGAGATTGGCACACTCTTCAAGATCATGCAGCTGCTGGGCTCCCCCACGGAGGCCACCTGGCCAGGCTTCGAGACCAGCCTGCCGCTCTGGAGCCCCCTGCGCCCGAGCTGGCCGCCCTCCGGCCTCAAGACGATACGCGACCAGCGCCCAGAGCTCGGCGATGCCGGGATGGACCTGGCCCGCTCCCTGCTGACCATGAACCCCGCGGCCCGGTCGACCGCCCGGAAGGCCAAGGCCCACGCCTGCTTCTCGCGGCCCGGCTCAGCTCCACCGAGGGGCGCCCCCTCCTCATGATGGGCACCCGCGTCTGCGCGCAGGCTTGGCGCCGACGGTCCGCATGCCCGTCCGCGAGGTTGCCGCTCGGGCTCACACGGCAGCCACGTGATCCTCTTCCTGGTGGTGTGCAGAGCTGCCTGAGCACATGCCATCGTATCTGCTCTGTGGGTCCGACATTTTCCGATCATGCATAGGCATGCCCCACCTTTTGCTCAATTTTTGTCAAGCATCTCATTTCACGCATCAGCCAGCCTCGTCAACGAAGTGGGGCGACAACAACGGAACCTACGTTGGATTCGAATTGGGCCGAGCTATATTGTTCCAGTTCGAGTTGTCACGCGTGAGTATACACTATCTATTGGACGTCTCGTGATCATCCATGAATTAAGATCTCTGATGAGTTGCATTTTTTCTGCCCCAGCCCGGATTTCCAGTTGTATAATTGGGCAAACGTGTTGGCTTGGCAAAGTGCGCCGTCTCAGTCCGAGGGGCGCATCCGATTGGAGGCCCGACGCAGCCTGAGGGCCAATGATATCAATTATCGGGGTCCCCGCGCAGGCGGTGCAGTTGCTGCACTTGCCAGGCGAGCGGCTCCAGCGGAGCTGCAGCTTCCGTCCTCCCGACTTCCTCGCCGATGATTGTAGGAGGGAGTTCCGTGGGAAGGGGTAGCTTGTAGATGTGGGTGGAGGAGGAGGAGGAGGAGGAGGAGGAGGAGGAGGAGGACAGGAGGACATAGGAGCCAGGCTAAGGGCAAGGGAAAGAAGGGGCGTGGTGGGCGGGGGGCGGACGGTGGGGGTGGTGGTGGGAAGGGAACTTAACTTTCAGACCTGT
The DNA here is from genome assembly GCA_963575745.1 of Prorocentrum cordatum. Taxonomy (NCBI): domain Eukaryota; class Dinophyceae; order Prorocentrales; family Prorocentraceae; genus Prorocentrum; species Prorocentrum cordatum. Next base: position 329,945 of record CAUYUJ010014080.1, read on the forward strand.
GCCGAGAGTGCTGGCCCCTATGTGGGGGGTTGGTGCCTCTTGGGGTCGCCAGCCAGGCCAGTGCCGCCCTCGTGCGGTGAGCAGCTGGCCTCGAATCGCCTTGCGTCGGTTGCGTAACTAACCTTCCCAGAATCCCGAGTGATTTCTGATAGGAGTCCATGTCGGATACCTGTCCAACTTTTTGTAATGATGTGGATTCCATGGGTCTTGAGTCTTGAGTCTGAGAAGAAGGGGGAGGAGGGAGGAGGAGGAGGAGGGAGGAGGGAGGGGGAGGGAGGGAGGGAGGGAGGGAGGGAGGGAGGGAGGAGGAGGAGGTGGGTGGAGTGGTGTGTAAGTAATGAGTGTGAGAGGGCGGGCTTGCGAAGATCTGTTACAGGCGCTGCCGCACGGCGTGCCGCTTGCCTTCCTGCGCTGCACTCCGCAGCCTCGAAGCTCGTCGGCTCCGCCCGCCGTGGGTCGGTCTCTCGTGGCCCATGGCGTTCGTTCTTTTGTTCGCCTCGACGTCGGTCCCTGCACGCTGCCGCGTGCGCTCTGGAAGCTAGCGCCTGACTCTAGCCCGCGCCCGAGCAAATGTTGTTTCAACCAGCAGCTGCGCAGCTCGAGAATTCCCTCCACTCCCTCGTCTTCGGTCTCGTCCTCGTCTCCGCCTCCCCCACCCCTCCTCCCCTTATCCTCCTTCGTATATCTGATGTCCGACAGAAGCCCAGCATGAGGCCAGGGCCCTTTGAAGGCTGTCCCAATATCTTGGCGGCGGCTCTCTTCAACGCGCCTGGGTATATGCTGATGAACACTGCTGTATAGTTAGGAACTGAGCGCTTGAATTCGCGGGAAAAAGAAGGTCTCCACTCACCGCTGCTCGTTGGCAGCTCGGGGGCCTTGGCGCGGTCACAGCACCGCGTGGTGAGTCAGGGCCGCCCGACGTCAACAAACACGACTCAGGGCATCTGCGCAGAAGTCGGTCCAACCAACACACTCTGGCCGGCTGGCTCACAAGAGCAACGTCCGTCCAGGCGCGATGCCCGCGAGCGCTCGTTGGCCCAGCCAGAGTCTGGCCCGGCCGAAGCTTGCAGCCGGGCATCCGGGGCCTCTGCGCCGCTCGTGCCTCCGTGCCTGGGCTTCCACCTGCTTCACTGCTGGTCGCCGACGGCTCGGGGGCCCCCAGGCGGCGCGGTGACCAGTCACCACCCACCAAACCACCCCAACCCAACCCGAAAGCCTCAAAGTGACTTCCATTTCCAGTGGAGGGGGGGTCGAGGAACATCGAGAAAATACATATGGAACCCGTACCCCCCCCAACCCGAAATTCGGGTCTTGGGGTTGGGTGGAGATGGTCTGGTAGTTCGTCGACCAGACTGCCGGGGTGAGCCGGCGGGGTCTTCGGACGTGGTCGTCGGCTCTCGGGGGCTTCCATTCCTCGGGCTGTGCTCCGGCAGCGGCGCCCCGCCCGCGGGGCGTCCTGGGGGGCGCCCGCGCTCGTCCCCGGGGCGGCCGCCGGAGAGACCCGAGCTCACGGCCCAGGAGCCAAACACATTGGGAGCGCGCTGTGATGTGCGCGTCGTCCCCACTGTGGCCGCGCGCGCGCCGAGGAATCTCACGGCATCCGCTCTGTGGCGGGCGCTCTGCGGCCGTGCCGCTCGGGGAACGATGTTTCGACGAGGTGGTTGTCGCCACGTTTGGGTCAAGCGCAGGCCTCCGAGGAGGGCACATAGCTTAGAGGAGCAAAAAACGGCATGACCATAGACGTTTGACGGTCCGCGCGGCAGTCTTGGCTCTGAGCTGGACCCCCCTCCTCCTCCTCCTCCTCCTCCTCCTCCTCCTCCTCCTCCTCCTCCTCCTCCTCCTCCTCCTCCTCCTCCTCCTCCTCCTCCTCCTCCTCCTCCTCCTCCTCCTCCTCCTCCTCCTCCCAATGGGGACCCATGCCAATGTGCGCCCTGCTCGCCTCCAGGGTGCCCTGGGCTTCTTGGGCCTCGATGGCTTTGCGGTGGAAGGCGTGACATTCCCGCACCAAGCAAAAATCCTTGGTCGGAGGCTTAGAGGTTGACACCGACACCAAGATCGGCGGTGTGCCTCCACCCAGAGAAAATGACCCCGTTCTCGGTGATGCTGGTAATATTCGGGCTTCCCATGCGGCCGAAGGATTACCACCAGCACCGAAAGCGAGGATCATCTTCCGCCTGTGGAGGCAAACCCCCTTTGTTGGTGTTGGTGCCCATTCCCAAGCCCACCACATGGACATCCTGGGGTCTCGGGCTTGGGCTTCTTGTGGAAGGTCTCTCGTGGTCGGGCCTCCACCGCGTGGCCCTCCCCGGCAGCCTCTCGTGCGGCGTCGCCCGCGGCGGCGACCCCCCGGCGCAGGCGGCCGCCACCGAACGACGTCAGGGGCCCAGCACCAAGTCGGGCGTGCCCCTCTACAGGAGGAAGATTCACAAATAGTAAAAAAAGAAACAGTCTGGGGACGATGTTTTAAATTTTTGGGATCCGAACATGCACGCAAGGTCCAGCCGAGAGCCATATTATGAAAATCGGTGTCCCGTTATCAGCGTCATTTCTGGAATCTCAAATCCCAGGGGCACGAACCGTGAAAAGCATGTTGTCAAAGTGACCGTATCGCCCCACCGACAAGCAACGGATAGAGGACCATGCAAAGGACGAGGAGCATGGGGATAAGGCCGAGGAGGAAGCAGGAGAGTCGGAATACGGAGGAGGATGGGGAGGAAGGGGAGGAGGAGGAAGAGGAGGAGGAGAAGGAGGAGGAGGAGTAGGAGGAGGAATAGGAGGAGGAGGTGGAGGAAGAGGACGAGGAGGAATAGTGATATGGGCGCAGGCGGGTCAGTTTGAGGGCGAGCTTGCAGCGGAAACGAGGATAAGGAGAAGGAGGATGAAACAAGTACGAGAATGTACCGAAGGTGGAGGAGGGGGTGATAATGAAGAGAAGGTGGCGGAGGAGGAGGAGGCGCAGGAGGAGGAAGAGTAGGACGACAACGACGACGACGACGAGTTAGAAAGGGAAAGGGCGAGGAGGAGGAGGAGGAGGAGGAGGAGGAGGGGGATACGGGTGGAAAAGAAGTAGTAGGAGGAGGATAATAGCGTTTCATCTTGAGAGGAGAGGGACATGGACGAGGCGGGGAAAGAGCAAGAGAAGGTGGAGGAAGATGATGGCGCGGAGAAGACGCGATGGGGAACAAGGAAAAGAGGAAATGAGAAAGAGGAGAAGGGGGAACGATGAGTAGCAGGCATGAGGGGAGGGAGGAGCAGGAAGGGAGGATGAGTAGGGGGATGATCGACGATTATGCGGAGGAGCAGTTTGAGGAGGAATCGGAGGAGAGGGGAATCGGATTATGAGGAGGAATAGACTGACGATTCATTATGAGTTTGAGGAGGAACCGGAGGGGAGGGGGAGGAGAAGGAGGAGGAGGAGGAGGAAGGGGATGATCAAGGCAGCCAGAGCCACAGGGGCTGGTCGACTTAGCCTCCTAGAGCGAGCCAGAGGGCCCCGCCCACTCCCGCCCTCCCGCATGCAGACAGAGAAGCAAAGACAATGGCACAGCTGGGCGCTGGGCCCGGCGCGCCATCCCGCCTGGCGAGCGGAAGGCGTTCGCTCCCAGGACGAAAGGCAGAGCAGTCGGCCGCGAGCCATGGGGGGAAGTGAGAAGAAGAAAAAGTGGAAGAAGAAGAAGAAGAACAATGCAAAGTGCAATCATAACACCAATAATTATAACAGTAAGAAGAGAAGTAGAAGAAGAAGAAGAAGGCCTTCTTAGAAAGTGGTGGGGCTTCTCAGAAGGCCTCTGGCCTTCTGAGAAGTGTTTGGTGCCGTTGGGGAATTGCGAAGTTGCTTGTGCCTTCGGCGAAGGCTCAGGGAACTTCTCGGAAGGCGGGGGGACTTCCGAGCCCTCTGAGAGGGCCCGCCCCTTCTCACTTCCTCCCTGGGCTCTCCGCCGACACATGCGCCGCGCAGGGGCGGGAGTGCAGCTCTGCAGCGACACCTGCGCAACGCTTGGGCGCCGGGAGGCGTGTCGCACCATGGCTGCGCGCTCCAGCGACCCCGGCGGGCGACAGACGCGCGCCGCGCACAGATGTCGGGATCCCGCAAAGAGGGTGTGTGTGTGTGTGTGTGCCCCGGTGTGTGTGTGTGTGTGTGCCCCGGTGTGTGTGTGTGTGTGTGTGTGTTGTGTGTGTGTGCGTGTGTGTTGTGTGTGTGTTGTGTGTGTTGTGTGTGTTGTGTGTGTGTTGTGTGTTGTGTGTGTTGTGTGTGTGTGGTGTGGTGTGGTGTGGTGTGGTGTGGTGTGGTGTGGTGTGGTGTGGTGTGGTGTGGTGTGGTGTGGTGTGGTGTGGTGTGGTGTGGTGTGGTGTTGTAATGTGTTGTGTTGTGTTGTGTTGTGTTGTGTGTGCCCCGGTGTGTGTGTGTGTGCCCCGGTGTGTGTGTGTATGTGTGTGTTGTGTGTTGTGTGTGTTGTGTGTTGTGTGTGTGTTGTGTGTGTTGTGTGTGTGTATTGTGTGTGTGGTGTGGTGTGGTGTGGTGTGGTGTGGTGTGGTGTGGTGTGGTGTGGTGTGGTGTGGTGTGGTGTGGTGTGGTGTGGTGTGGTGTGGTGTTGTAATGTGTTGTGTGGTGTGGTGTGGTGTGGTGTGGTGTTGTGTTGTGTTGTGTTGTGTTGTGTTGTAAAATGTTGTGTTGTGTGTGTGTGAGTTCGACCGGCTTTTGCGCCGAGCCGCCCAAAACAGATGCCGCCCCCGGCCACTGGCAGCTCCCGATAGTTGCCGATAGGTGGGGCATGCAGGGGTCACCTGTCTGTGGCAGTCCGGTGCTCCAGCGGATCAAACTCATGCCCCCCCTCAGGGCCCAGAGGGAGGTCCGAGGGAGGAAGCGCGGAGCAGGGGGCCTGGCGTTACGGGCCGGGAGCCGGGAGGGGGAGGAGGGAGGAGGAGGAGGAGGAGGAGGAGGCGGAGGAGGAGGAGGAGGAGGAGGAGGACAGGAAGATGCGAGCATGGCCGAGGCGAGATGTGCGCCAGCGAGGGCGGAGGTTCGCCCGCTCGGGCACGAGACCTCGAGGCGCCGCCAGCGAGCGGAGCAAACGTGCGCCGCCGAGCGGGGGCGGGAGCACCTCTCGCGGTCGCGGGCAAGCGCGCTGCGCGGGGCCCGGAGCCCGGCAGAGCGGCTGGGGCGCCCGAAGGGCGGGCGCCGCGCCCCAGCGGAGGCGCCGCCTTCAGAGTGAAGTCGGGCACGTCCCTACACGGGAGGAATCTTCAAACATAGTTGAAAGTGATACCGGAGAAGAACGCTAATCAGGGCTATAGGGCTAGGGGACTACAGGGCTATAGGGCTATTGAGCTATAGGACTATAGAGCTATAGGGCTATAGAGTTGTAGGGCTATTGGGATATTGTGCTATAGGGCTATAGGGCTATAGGGCTTAGGGCTATAGGGCTATAGGGCACCCCTGGGCACCCCCGGGCACCCCTGGGCACGACCGGGCACCCGGGCACCCCTGGGCACCCCCCAGGCACCCGGGCCCCGGGCGCCCCCGGGCACCCGGGCACCCGGGGCGTGCAGCGAAAATCGGCGACAAACCTAACCTAACCATATGAATCCGCTAGGACCCTTACAGAGGCAAGCTCTGATTGGGGAAAAATAGTAAGGGGACGACCTTTCGAGTATGTTTGAACATGTTTTGGGCACGTTTTAGATATCTTTAATTTTTCGTGCAGAATCCACCTGTAGAGGGGCATGCCCGACCGAACTCCAGAACGCATCTTCGCGGGGTCTGGGTGAGAACGGCATCTCTCGCCACCCACCCAGCCATCCCAGCCCAACCCGAAGGCCCAGCTTTACCATCTGTTTACAGTGGCGGGGGGGTCGAGAAACATTGAGAAAAACCATGTGGAACCCGTACCCCTACCAACCCGAAACTTGGGTCTTCGGGTTAGGTTGGGGTGGTCAGGGAAGGTAGTCAATCTCGGCATCGCGCGCGCGTGCGATTCCCACCGCGCAATTTTCACAACGTCTGCGAACTCTTTGGTCGGCGGCGAAGGCGAGCACCAACCCTGTCGAAACCTGGCGGGCCGCGCTGGGCAACGTCTGCGAACACGTCCATGGTGAAAAGAACATCTTCGCCTTCGTGTTGTCTTTGGCGGGTAGGAGCCACCCTCCCCGTTGGAACCGCCACCAGTTGGCTGGGTGGCAGAGCAGGAGTGGGCATCAGTGAGGAGTGCGGATGAGGGGAGGTGGGGGCCGGGAGGAGGAGGAGGAAGAGGAGGATGTTCGGAGGAGGAGGAGGAGGAGGAGGAGGATAGGCGGATAAGGAAAATTGAAGGAGGAGACGGCCAGTAGGAGGAGGCTCGAGGAGAAAGAGGAGAAGGAGGAAGAGGAGGAGAAGTAGGAGTGGGATTGAATATCAGTATTGAGTGCGGTGCGGATGGGAGTAGGTGGGGCAGAGAGGAGGAGGAGGAGGAGGAGGAAGAGGAGGAGGAGGAGGAGGAGGAGGAGGAAGAGGGAAGACGACAAGGAGCAGGAGGTTGAGGAAGCCGAGGAGCACTCAGCGTGCTATTGCCGGAGGAAGCCAATTGGGCAAGAGTGCAGTTGCTACCTCGGCCAGTCTGCTTCTCGTTTCTGGCGGGCCTTGCGCTTCCAGGAGGGAAAAGACTCGCCAGCCACGCGGGATAGAGAAAGAGAGAGAGAGAGATCATGTGGAGATGGGGTGGGTAGCCGAAGCACAGATACGTGGTACACGCAGTTACTGCGGCAGCAGTTGTAGAGGGTGAGAGAAGGGCGCATATAGACATGTATGTATAGAAATCGTTGTTTGTACTTTTCCATATATATATATATGTGTATATATGTGCATGGTCGCCCTCCCCCCCAATATCATACCTCTCTCTATTTCTGTTATGTGCCGGCCTCGTGCGATTCCTCTGCTGTCTTCTTGTACGTATAGATTATTCGCATGATTCGTCCTGATCCTCCTCCTCCCCCTCCTCCTCCTCCTCCTCCTGCTCCCCACCCTCTTCCTCCTCCTCCTCGCGGCGTTCTCGGTGCAAGGAAGCCCTGTGTTGTGTTTGTTGTTATTGTTATGTGTTGTTGGTCTGGGATGCAAGGAAACACTGTGTATGCTTTTTTGTTTTTGTTTGGTTTTGCCAGCCCCAATGCTCGCACGGACCTCCCTCCCAGCACCCCTCTCTGCGCCCCCAGACCAGAACAAACTAAACATACACTGTGTGGCGCCCTCGGTGCAAGGAAACCCTGTGGAGTTGTTTTGTTTCTGTCTTTGGTTGGTCTGGGACGCAAGGAAGCACATTGCATTATTGTTGTTTGTGGTTTTCCCAACCATCCTGTGGTGTTGAGTCCTCGTTTTGAAGACACGGTCCCCGCGTTCTCCTCCTCTCGTGCCCCCTCCCCCTCCTCCCTACCATCCGCATGCGTCCCGCACACCCAGTACAGCGCTTCGTGGCCCCATAGGGAGCCCCACCGAAGGTCCCAGTGCTACCGTCCGCATGCGTCCCGCACACCCAGTACAGCGTTTCGTGGCCCTCCTCCCCCTCCTCCCTGCGTTTCATCCACCCAGTCCAGCGTTTCGTGGCCCTATAGGGAGCCCCACCGAAGGTCCCAGTGCTACCGTCCGCATGCGTCCCGCATACCCAGTACAGCGTTTCGTGTCCTCATAAGGAGCCCCACCGAAGGTCCCAGCGCTACCCCATGCGTCCCGCACACCCAGTAAAGCGTTTCGGGGCCCTCCTCCCCCTCTTCTTTGCGCTTCTTCACCCAGTACAGCGAGAGGGGGGGGCAGAGAGAGGGGTGCTGGGAGGGAGGTCCGTTAGAGCACTGTGGCTTGCACAACCAAAATTATCCTGGCGAAGGTCCCAACCATATGCAGTTGTGGGCACCGTAATTGTGAATATCTGCTTCGGTGAAGCTCCCTATGGGGCCACGAAGCGCTGCACTGGGCGGGGGGGGAACGCTGTACTGTGTGGGTGGTGTGCTGAATTGGTCCCACTGAGGGCTTCGGTGGAGCTCCCTATGGGGCCACGAAGCGCTCTACCGAGTAAGTGAAAATGCCAAATTGGGCTACCAGGACGCATGCGGACGGTCCCACTGGGGGCTTCGGTGGAGCCCTCTTTATGGGGCCACGAAACGCTGCACTGTGCGGGTGATAATGCCAAATAGCATTTCCAGGACGCATACGGACGGTGGCATTGGGGCCTTGGGTGGAGCCCCCTATGGGGCCACGAAGCGTTGCATTGGGTGGGTGAAAATGCCACATTGGGTTTCCGGGACGCATGCGGACGGGGGCACTGGGGCCTTGCGTGGAGCTCCCTATGGGGCCACGAGACGCTGTACTGCGTGGGTGAACCGCAGGGAGGAGGGGGAGGAGGGCCACGAAACGCTGTACTGGGTGTGTGAAAATGCCAAAGTGGGCTTCCGGGGCGCATGCGGACGGTGGCACTGGGGCCTTGGGTGGAGCTCCCTATGGGGCCACGAGACGTTGTACTGGGTGGGCGAAACGCAGGGAGGATGGGGAGGAAACCCACGAAACGCTGTACTGTGTGTGTGCGCGACGCATGCGGACGGTAGCACTCGGACCTTCGGTGGGGCTCCCTATGGGGCCACGAAACGCTGTACTGGGTGTGCGGGACGCATGCGGACCGTAGCACTGGGACCTTCGGTGGGGCTCCTTATTGTGTCACGAAGCGCTGTGGTGGGTGGGTGAAACGCAGGGAGGAGGGGAAGGAGGGCCACGAAACGCTGCACTGCGTGTGCGGGACGCATGCGGACGGTAGTACTGGGACCTTCGGTGGGGCTCCCTATGAGGCCACGAAACGTCGTACCGGGTGTGCGGGACGCATGCGGACGGTAGCACTGGGACCTTCGGTGGGGCTCCCTATGGGGCCACGAAACATTGTACTGGGTTTGCTGGACGCATGCGGACGGTAGGGGGGAGGGGGGGGGCACGAGAGGAGGAGAACGCGGGGACCGTGTCTTCAAAACGAGGACCCAACACCACAGGATGGTTCGGAAAAACAAACAAACCAACCATACACAGTGTTTCGAAGCTTCACATAGTTATCTTGGCGAATGTCCCAACCATATGCAGTTGTGGGTACCGTGATTGTGAATATCTGCTTTGGTGAAGCTCCCTATGGGGCCACGAAGCGCTGCACTGGGCGGGGGGGAACGCTGTACTGTGTGGGTGGTGTGCCGAATTGGGTGTGCGGGACGCATGCTGACGGTAGCACTGGGACCTTCGGTGGAGCTCCCTATGGGGCCACGAAGCGCTCTACTCAGTGAGTGAAAATGCCATATTGGGCTACCCGGACGCATGCGGACGTTCCCACTGGGGGCTTCGGTGGAGCCCCCTATGGGGCCACGAATCGCTGCACTGCGCGGGTGATAATGCCAAATTGCATTTCCAGGACGCATACGGACGGTGGCACTGGGGCCTTGGGTGGAGCCCCCTATGGGGCCACGAAGCGTTGCATTGGGTGGGTGAAAATGCCACATTGGGCTTCCGGGACGCATGCGGACGGGGGCACTGGGGCCTTGCGTGGAGATCCCTATGGGGCCACGAGACGCTGTACTGCGTGGGTGAACCGCAGGGGGGAGGGGGAGGAGGGCCACGAAACGCTGCACTGGGTGTGCGCGACGCATGCGGACGGTAGCGCTGGGACCTTCGGTGGGGTTCCCTATGGGGCCACGAAACGCTGTACTGGGTGTGCGGGACGCATGCGGACCGTAGCACTGGGACCTTCGGTGGGGCTCCCCATGGGGCCACGAAGCGCTGTACTGGGTGTGCGGGACGCATGCGGACGGTAGCACTGGGACCTTCGGTGGGGCTCCCCATGGGGCCCCGAAGCGCTGTACTGTGCGGGACGCATGCGGACGGTAGCACTGGGACCTTCGGTGGGGTTCCTTATGGGGCCACGAAACGCTGTACTGGGTGGGTGAAACGCAGGGAGGAGGGGGAGGAGGTCCACGGAACGCTGTACTGGGAATGCGGGACGCATGCGGACGGTAGCACTGGGACCTTCGGTGGAGCTCCCTATGGGGCCACGAAACGCTGGACTGGGTGTGCGGGACGCATGCGGACGGTAGCACTGGGACCTTCGGTGGGGCTCCCCATGGGGCCACGAAACATTGTACTGGGTGTGCGGGACGCATGCGGACGGTAGGGAGGAGGGGGGGGCACGAGAGGAGGAGAACGCGGGGACCGTCTATTCAAAACGAGGACCCAACACCACAGGATGGTACAAACTAACCATACGCAGCATGTCCTTGCACCGAGGGCGCCAAACGCTGTGCACGATTGCTTTCTGTTTGGTTTTGGGAGGCACAGAGACAGGTGCAGCTACAACGCTACGATGGCAGGGATAGTCCACTACCGTAGTACCGAAGCACTGTTGTCGTATTCCAAGGTTCCCTTGCTGGTTTTATCCACGTATGTATTATTCCATGATTCGTCCTGCTCCTCCTCCCCCTCCTCCTGCTCCCCCTCCTCTTCCTCCTCCTCGCGGCGCTCTCGGTGCAAGGAAACTTTGCGTATGTTTGGTTATTCTGTTTTTCGAGGTCTGGGATGCAAGGAAAATTGTGTATGATTGGTTGGTTTGTTGTTCTTTGCTTTGCCAGCCCCAATGCTCGCACGGACCTCCCTCCCAGCACCCGTCTCTGCGCCCCCCAGACCAGAAAAGCCAAACATACACAGTGTTTGGCGCCCTTGGTGCAAGGACACCCTGTGTATGGTTGGTGTTTTGTTCGGGGGGTCTGGGAGGCAAGGAAGCGCATTGTACGTTTGTTTTTTGTTTGGTTGTGCAAGGCCCGATGCTCGAACGGACCTCCCTCCCAGCACCGCCCCCCCCCACCCTGCCTCCCAGAACAAAAACCAACAAACCAACAAAACATACACCGTGTGTCGTTGTTGAAATACCCAAAATCCCAGCACAACAACACTACACAGCATGTCCTTGCACCGAAGGCGCCGAACGCTGTGCACGATTGCTATATGAGTGGCTGTGGGAGGCACAGAGACGGGTGCAAGTACCACATGGCTATAGTAGGGGCATTATACTACCGTAGTACCGAAGCACTGCTGTCGTATTCAAATAGTGTAGTGTTACAGTGGTAATATTGCAACCGTCGAAATAATACACTGTCGCAACAGCGCGCAGCATTTATGTTCTAGCACGTGGATTAAGAGTGTGTCCGTAGTGGCCGCCGTCGCAGTAGAACTCGCGTATTGTGGCACCCAAGCACGGTAGCCGTACCCTAATACCGTAATGCCGTAGTGATAGTGTATGGGTGGTGTTATGTTGTAGTCGTATTGGTAGTGTAGGTATATTGGGGTCGTAATAATCGTGCTCTGGTACAGTAGCAGCATAACATGCTGAAGTGCTGGTTGTATAGGTAGTACAGCCGTATTCTAATGGTATATTAGTTGGCTATTGGATTAGCGCTCTGGTGAGGCCGTATTCTCATAATAGTAGTAGTATAGTAGGGGGTCGCAGTAGCAGTATTAGTAATAGTAGCAGTAGTAGTCGTAGGAGGAGGAGGAGGAGGAGTAGTATTAGCAGCAGTCGTAGTAGTAACAGTAGTAGTTGTCGTATTGGTAGTAGTGGTAGTAGTAGTAGTAGTAGTCGTCGTCGTGGTAGTAGTAGTAGTCGTCGTCGTCGTCGTCGTAGTGGCAGTAGCAGTAGTAGTCGTAGTAGTAGTAGTAGTAGTAGTAGTAGTAGTAGTAGTAGTAGTAGTAGTAGTAGTAGTAGTAGTAGTAGTAGTTGTAGTTGTAGTAGTAGTAGTAGTAGTAGTAGTAGTAGTAGTAGTAGTAGTAGTAGTAGTAGTAGTAGAAGCAGTAGTAGTAGTAGTAGCAGTAGTAGTAGTAGTAAGCGTAAGAGTAAGAGTAAGAGTAAGAGTAGTAAGAGTAGTAGTAGTGGCAGGTACACTGCAGTATCAGTTTGAGTGGCAGTAGTAAGAGTAGCAGCAGCAGTAGTAGTAGTAGTAGTAGTAGTAGTAGTAGAAGCAGTAGTAGTAGTACTAGTAGTAGTCGTCGTAGTAGTAGTAAGCGTAGTAGTAGTAGTAGTAGTAGTAGTAGCAGTAGTAGTAGTAGTAGTAATCGTAGTAGTAGTAGCAGTAGTAGTAGTAGTAGTAGTCGTAGTAGTAGTAGTAGTCGTCGTCGTAGTCGTAGCAGTCGTCGTAGTAGCAATACGAGTAGTTGTTATACTAGTAGTAGCAGCAGTAGTAGTAGTAGTCGTCGTAGTAGTAGTAGTAGTAGTAATAGTAGTAGTAGTAGTAGTAGTAGTAGTAGTAGTAGTCGTAGTTGTGGTAGTACTAGTGGTAGAGCAGTGTAGTAGTTGTAGCAGGAGTAGAAGCTAAACGTAGTAAAGGTGAAAAGGAGGGAGATAAGGACGAATGCGATTCAAGACGAGATCTATGATCTTGGAGGGGGGGAACCCTACATCTCTATGTATATATTTATATACATACATACATGTGTACACATGCCCAGCTGCCTGCGGTAAAGCCCGCCACCGTGCCTGTGCAACAGTGCAGCAGGAGGGGGACTGAGCGCAGGGACATCGCAATTCCGACGACTGGTCTGAATTGGGAACGGCGTGACCTCGACCTCGTCTTCGCCCTCGCGGCATGGAGAAAGAAGAAGAGGAGGAGGGGGAGGAGGAGGAGAAGGGCTGGAAACTATGGAAACGATAGGGAAAACGGATTCATGGGCCTCTTCCTGGGGGCCTCCTGGATGCGTCCTGTGAGCTTCGTGGGGGCCTCTTGGGGGCCTCCGGGGGCCTCTCGGGAGCTGCTTGGGGCCTCCTGGGCCGTCTTAGGGAGCCCTAGGCTCGTCTGGCGCTTTCGGAAGCCGTCTTCGGGAGCCTGTTTGGGCCGTCTTGGTATCTTCTTGGAGCGATTTGGGGCCGCCTTTGGGTCCTCTTGGGGGCCTTTTGGGCGATGTTGGGGTCCTCTTGGGCCGATTTGGGGCCCTCTTGGGAGCCTCGCGGGCCGTCTTGGAACTCTCTTGGAGGCCTCTTTGGCCGTCTCGCGCGGTCGGAGATCAAATCAGGCGAGGTTTAAAACATTCTTGCTAAGAACCATGGACATCATGATGCTTGGCTCCTGGGGCTCTCCTGGAGGGCCTCTCAAAGCAATCTTGGATGCCTCCTGGGGCCTCTTGGGGTTTCTTGGGCCATCTTTGGTGACTCCTGGCTTCTCTAACGTCTTCGGAGGCCGTCTTGAGGGCCTTGAGGCCATCTTGATGGCCTCTCTGGGCCGTCTTAGTGCACTCTTGGAGCGCTTTGGGGCATCATTGGGGCCCACTTGGTAGCCCCTGGGGTGATGTTTTGGTCCTCTTGGGCCGATTGGGGGTCCTCTTGGGAGCCTCGCGGGCCGTCTTGGAGCTATCTTGGGCCGCCTTGGGCGGTCGAAGATCTAAACAGGCGAGAACCTCAAAATCCCGCAACAAACAAATGTAAATCTTTGATTTGGACCTCCTCGGGCTCTCTTGGAGAGCCTCTTGGGAGCCTCTTGGGCTGTCTTGCGGCCGTCTTGAGAGCCTCTTGGGCCGTCTTGTGCCATCTTGAGCCGTTTGGTGTTGTCCTGGCTGTATTGGAAGCCTTCTAGGAGGCCATCTTGGCCGTCTGGAAGCCGAAGAGAGCGCCAGGGAGCGATTTCAAGGGGGCGGTCTACGCGTGCGCGTGCGAACGGGGGGGGCTCGGCCCCAGCAAACATGTACAACCACTCCCAGAGAGACCACAGGAACCTTCTAGTACGCCCATTCCGTGCAGGCTTGATGGCGGACACACGCGCCCACACACACACACACATGTATGTATTTATACATACACATACAAACGCCCTCTCTCACACAAACACACACACACACATCCATAGACATACGTATGTATACACAAAGAGAGAGATACCAAAACGAGCGAGAGAGAGAGAGAGAGCGAACTAGAAATATGTACATCAAGTAAAACATATCACGAGTTAAGGAACGAACGGACGACATAACGCAATTCACAGAGAAGGAAAAATCGAAAGAGAGAGAGAGAGAGAAAACACAAACACATACACGCATATCATATTCTTGTATTGATACAAATATATCGAAAGCGAGGGCGAGAGACAGAGAGGGAAAGAGAGAAGCAAGGAAGGAGAGAGGGAGGAAGAGAGAGTAAGAGCGAGAGAGAGAGAAGCAAGGAAGGAGGGAGGAATGGAGCGGGAGCGGGAGAGGGAGAGCGCGAGAGAGAGAGAGTGGCACGCGCAGCCACCTATAGCTGCCAGGACGTCTTGCTGTCGGACTCGTTCGGAGAAAAGCGGATCAGGACCGTTGACATTTGATAGCTCTGTTAGCAAGTTGCAAGTTGCAAGTTCAGCTTGTTAGAGGAGGACGTGGAGGAGGAGGGAAGGAGGGAGGTAGGTTGAGGACCAGGAGGGGACATATCTCACCAGGTGTTCGTTTCGCGCGGCGCCTAGGACGAGGAATATAGCATTCCTCGGTTGATAGCTATAGATTATGCGTTGGGGATTTATGAACAGGGAGGAGATGCGTATTGGCGGAGGGGTCGGTTAATCACAGCCAGGAGTTGAAAATTGCACTCGGAACATTGTCGCGACTACCCGCGCCATGGTACTTGCGTTGACCAGCACGACAACGACGATTGAAACGTGTTGGCTCGCCTCCAGGCCTTCGCGAGTCATGCTTTGCCGTGAAAGGAAATGAGGTCCTGTCGACCGGCGGCGACCCTGCCTCCAGCGTTCAACGTTGAACGCCGCCAGCTCCCCGAATCGGTCGATGTTGAACGGTTTGACGTTTCGGAAACGGCCGATTGTTCAAGGTTGAACGATCCCCGCGGTGTCACGAACCAACGCCAGGGTCGACACGACACGAACCCGCGGTTCTGGCCCTGAGGTTCTTCGCCGCTGTGGGCTCCCTGGGACACTCCACAGACATGGGGACTGCCAGACAGAGGCTCGGGGTAAAGCGCTGGTCCTTTCAAACGGAAGAATCCATACATTCAAGAAACGTGTAGCACGCACACACACACACACACATCAAGACAATTCAAGAACAAATCGAGGGGGGGAAGGCCCCGAGGTCCAGGACTCGCTTCCCCCAGTCGGCGGCGAGCGATGGGGGGAGAGTGAGAAGGAGGCCTTCTCTGAAGGCGGCGGGGCTTCCCGGAAGCCCTCCGGCCTTCTGAGAAGTGTTCTGCGCCTTCCGGGACGGCTCGGAAAACTTCTCCGAAGGCCGGGGGACCTCCGAGCCTTCGGAGAAGGCCCGCCGGCCCTCTCAGTTCACCCCCAGGCTCCCAGACCAACGACGTCTTGATTTGTTCACAGCGTCGACCCCCAGAGCCCGGGGCCCCGATAAAGCCCGCCGGGAGGTCGAACAGAGCGAAAACGCTCCCGTCGTGATGCTTCTCTCCACCACACGAGGGGGTTTGGGCTGGCCGCCGATACCCAAGGCCCGTCCGATGCCCGCCCTGTGTTGTGCTGTCCCGGGCCCCGGCCGGCGGGGGGCGCATCCACCAAGCAGGACGGGAGGGGGGCCAGTCGAAACAGCGGCGGCCCACTGTCGATTACAAGTAATCAGTAGAGGGACCGTTCACTGGAGTGACCTTCCCAGAGATCCAGCGCATCGAACAAATCAAGGCGGAGGTTTGTCGCCGTTTTCGGCGTCTAGAGGCACTCGCCGGGCCTCGGGGTCGTCAAAAGACCACTCAGGACGAAGAGCCGGTCCTGGGGAATGGTTCGAGACTTCCGTGGACCCCGTATTGAAAATTAGCTTGGCGAAAGACCCAACCATACGCAGTTGTGAATACTGCAATTGTGAATACCATCTCCGCCCACGCTCCTTATGTGCGGCTTCCGGCCGGAACCCGACATGCTCAGAGACACGTTCGCGGCCGTCTCCGCGGGCGCCGACGACGACGAGGACGGCGCCCCCCTGACAGAGGAGCAGAAGCAGGAGAGGGCTCTGAGTGCCATGAGGGAAGCTGCCACGGGCGCCTTCGGTGGAGCTCCTCTGGGGCCACGATCCTCGTGAGGGGTGTGCCGAAATGGCCCGAAGTCGCTATGCGAACCCTGCCGCTGGGGCCATGCCACTGGCGCCTTCGGTGGAGCTCCGTACGGGGCCACGATCTTCGTCAGGGGTGCGCCGTAATGGCCCAGGGCAGCCATGCGAACCTTGCCGTTGGCGCCTTCGCTGGAGTTCCACGATCCTCGTGAACGGCGTGCCGAAATGGCCCGAGGCCGCCATGCGAACCTTGCCACAGGGGCCTTCGGTGGAGCTCCGCACGGGGCCACGATCCTCGTGAGGGGTGTGCCGAAATGGCCCGAGGCCGCCATGCGAGTTCCGCCACTGGGACCTTAGGTGGAGCTGTCTATGGGGCCACGAAGCGTGTGAGGGGTATGCCGAAATCCCGCAAGGCCGCCATGCGAGTTCCGCCGCTGGGACCTTAGGTGGAGCTCCCTACGGGGCCTCCCTATGGGGC